>CM024761.1:111373142-111720224 GCA_014218235.1 Colocasia esculenta | reverse complement strand
AAATATTTATTTTCATTAATCATAGTGATATTGGCATTTTTCTATATTTAGCATGGATCATATAAATTATTAAGTATTTTATTTTAAACACCAAGCTTATGTTTTTTTGTAAATTAATCAGATTGTTTACACAATAAGTTATTTTATTCTTTTAAATCAAAGCCAATTATATATTTATATTAAATTAATGATATTTGAATTTAAAGTGAGGGAGATAATATTATGTAATATGCATTAACGTAGTCACAAAGTATATAAAATAGTTTTATATATCATTTTATTATTATGTTATTCATTATCAATGTTTTTAATATTATCAATTTATTTAAATTCTTTTTATTTTTTCTTGTACTATTTAAAATAATCATGGAAATAACACAACCTAGTGAAAGAGCCAGACTTTTTCATTAGGATATGAAAAGACTTCTAGCAATATGTTTATTATGAAATGCTTTAACCTTAGCTTTATATATCTTGGAATTCTCAGAGGCTTCATTGCGTAATTCCCCAAGTTCGCTGAGTTGGAGGGATCGATGTGATCCTGCTTGGGCTAAATCAAAATTGAATTATTTAATAGCCCAACAAGCCCTATGTTCTAACTCAACAGAAAGGGACAGGCTTTTCCAAAAATCAGCTATAGGGGACATGACAATTGGAGTCTTATAGGTAGTCTGATAGACCACAAAGCATCATCCAGTCTTTCAGACCAATCTTCCTATTAGGTCTAACGGTCTTTTGGAGAATATTCTTGATCTCCCTATTTGAACACCCACTGGCCACTTGTCTGGGGATGGTAGGGGTAGCAATCTTATGAGTTATCTCGATCTTTTAAGCAACGCACGAAATTGGGAATGAGTGAAATGAGATCCTCATCACTTATGATAGCGGAGGACACCCAAACTAGAGGAAGATATTCATGCGCATGGATTTCATGACACTATGATCATTGGTGCGGCTGGCAATAGCCTCAATCCATTTAGACACATAATCAATAACCACAAGGATGTACTTATTCCAAAGTATGACGAGAAATGGGCCCATGAAATCAATCCCTAGACATCGAAGATTTCCACCACCAAATGGGGTGAGTAGCATATGTCTCTCCTAGAATTGTTGCCACAACTGGCACCTAAGACAGTCTTGCTGAATTTATAGCATCTTTGAACAATGTGGGCTAGTAAAAACCCATTTTGCAAGACTTTAGCAGTAGTTTTCTTCTCGAGAATTGTCCCACAGCTAGAGTGTGACAGAATTTAAGATGCTTTGTTGCTCTTTCTCAGGACCACCTCTTAATGACTTGGTCTGGACCCATGTGAAATAGTTTAGGGTCGTCCCAGAAGTAAGTTTCACTTTGGACAAGAAGTGCACCCTCTCATGTTTGGACCACCCCTTAGAAAGTTGACCCACCGCGAGGTAGTTGACTATGTGAGTATACCATCGGGGGTGTGTTGTGAGAGACAGCGAGGAGATGTTCATACGAAAAGAATCATGCATAGGATCACCTTCTGGGATGACAATACGAGAGAATGATCAGCAACAACATTCTCAGAACCTTTCTTACCCCGGATCTCAAGATCGATTCTTGAAGGAGAAGGATCCATCTAATGAGCATTGGTTTGGAATCCTTCTTAGTTAAGAGATGTTTTAGATTTTCTGTGGTGTGTAGGCAATTGAGCATCAGCAAGGGTGCGACTTGCATAATAAATCACCACAGGGTGCTTTTCAATCCTTTGTCCCAAAACAGCGGCCATGGCCTAATCGGAAGCATCACACATGATCTCAAAGGGCGTGACCAATCAGGGGATTGAAGAATACAGAGCTTTGGTCAGAGCCTCTTTTAAAGTAGTGAAGGCCTTTAATCAAGGGTCATCAAGTGGGAATGGGACATCCCTGGCCAAGAGAAGAGTAAAGGCCGAGCAATCTTGGAAAAAGTTATGCTGAATCGGCGATAGAAACCGGCATTGCCAAGGAATGCCCGAATTTGTTTCACAGAGGTAGAGGAGGAAGATTAGAAATGAGGTAAATTTAGCTCTATCCACTCTACACCTCGCTCCGACACAATATGGCCTAAGACTATACCTTCTTGTACCATAAAATGGCTTTTCTCCCAACTGAGCACCAGATTTGTTTCCACACATCTAACTGGCACTTTCTTTAGATTTTCCAAAAAAAAAAATCAATGAATCCCATAGATAGAAAAAATCATCCATGAATACCTAGAAATTCCCCCACCATATCAGAAAGATTGCCATCATGCACTTTGAAAAGTGGCTGGTGCATTGCAAAGCCAAATGGCATTCTCCTAAAGGAAAAGTGCCATATGGGCATGTGAAAGTTGTCTTTTCTTGATCCTATGGTAATTACCACTTGATTGTACCCAGAATACCATATAAAAAACAAAAGAACCTTTGGCCTACAGACTTCGCCAGAATTTGATCCAAAAATGGGAGTGAAAGTGATCTTTTTTGTCATGGCATATAAGCTTCTATAATCTATGCACACTCTACCCGTGGTAGCCTTGTGGGTATCTTCTCTCCTTGGTCATTGTTACCACTGTCAACCCGGACTTCTTAGGGACCAATTCGGTTGGCTGACCCATTGGTTATCTGAGATGGCGTAAGCAATCCCTGCTTAAGCCACTTAATGACTTCCTTTTTCACCACATCCTTCCTTATGTTCGGGTTCAATCTCCTTTGTGCTCCCCGAATTGTTGGCATTGTCCTCTAAATAATGTGGGCATGCAAATAGATCGAATTATCCCTTTAGATCGGCCCACTACCCAACCTATGGCACCCCTATGATCTTTTAAGACTCTTACCAATGGTCCTCTTGGATAGGGGTAAGATTGGAAGCAATGATGAACTGGAAGAGTCTGATTGGGGCCTAGAAAGACATACTTCAAAGAGTCAGGAAGAGGTTTCAACTCAAGATTAGGAGGGCTTTCAAGTGAAGGTAGAGCTAGTTCAGATTGCAAGGCTGGCAGAGGTTCGACCTTGGACAAGGTGCCAAATGGAGTGGTGAGTCATGTAGAGCTTGGGGCCTCTTCTAATTGATTAATATCCAGGACGTCATCGAGGAGATCAGAGAAGATGTCTATGGAATGACATTCTTCATCTTGGTTGGGTATTTAGAGGCTCTAAACATATTAAGAGAGACCTTTTGTTCTCCAAATGTGATGTTCATCATCGTGTAGCACAATTGATATTAGCTTTAGCAGTGGCGAGGAAGGGACGACCAGAATGATTGGGGTGTGCCTTAATTCTTGGAGGCAGCCATGTCTAGAATGAGGAAATCCACGGGGAAGTAGCAATCATTGACCTAACAATCACATCTTCTATCAACCAGTCTTGACTGAATGATCAACCAGCTGCTGAATGATGGAGGTAGGCTTGAGCTCCCCTATATCAAATTGTTCATAGATAAAGGTGGGCAGGAGATTGACACTAGCCCATGAGTCAAGAAGTGCACGGTCAAAGGTTATTCCCCCAATATCACATGAAATGAGTGGAGCACCAGGATCTGAGCTTCCTAGGAAGGGGGTTTATCAGACAGCCATAACATCTCAGATAACCAAATCTTTTAAGGGGCTATCCTAGATTCTCTTCTAGGAGTGCAAATTCTTTAAGAAAATGCATAATCCAGGACATGCTTAATGGCATCGAGGAGTGGAATGTTGATGTAACTTGTTTGAATAGTTCTATTAGCTCCTCATTTTGGGCCAAATCCTTCTTCATGTTGGGCTTATCTTCTAGAGCTTTTGGAAAAGGCACTTTCGTTGATAAGAATTTGGATCCATGGGGCCTTCCCTTTCCTTTGATCACCTCCCTAGTTTAGCTTGAATAGTTCTTTTTCACCATCACTCTCCTTTCTTGGGCTTTCTGAGCAATGGATCTCTAACCTCCTTTTCTTGGTGTGGCTTTCCAGTACTTTCCCACTTCTTAAACTTGATATGGCCTTAATGTTTTCAAATTGGGCCCTTTTGGTTGGCTTGTTCACCAGGTTGAGGTAAGAGCTCTATTTGAGGGTTAAAGCCCAGTAGGTGGTTTCTTGGATTAGCCATGGTTGGTTAGGCAATTGGCCCACTTCCCTTCTCATAGAAGTTTCAGCCATCTGGCCCAATTGAGCCTCAAGCTTTGCCATGGTTTGTTGTGTGGATCGAGATGGCACTAGAGTGTCCTAGAGGGGGTGAATAGGACTTCTTGTGTTTTTTAAAAAATATCTTAAAATAGATAGCACTAATAGAGTTGTTAGTATTTAGTGAGATGTGTGTGAACAAGTGAAAGCTTGGTGGAAACAATCACACAAATGCACAAGAGATTTTATCCTGGTTCAGCCCTTCCCACATGGAAAGTCCTACGTCCAGTCCCCAAGTAACCTCTTGGGATTTCACTAAACTATCAAGAACTTGGCTTCTCTCAACCTGAGAGGTTAACAACCCCAATGCACCCAAGCAAGTCTTCCCTTTACCAAGGGGTACAAACACTACCTACACCCGAAGGTCTTCCCATCGCAAGAGGGCGCAGCAGGAAACAACCTCTTGCAGGTTAACTAATACAGAAACAAAGAACACTTGTGTGTCTACGCAACTCGATCAGCAGCACATAATCATAAAGAGATACAATGAGAATTGAAGTTCTAACTCTTTCGAATCTAAATGGGTGTACTGAGAGAGATCTACAGTTACAAAGGGCACCCACATCAGAAAGACTTCTAAAGAACTAGAGAGCTTGGAAATCGTGGACTGAAGAAACAACTCTCTCCCTTTCTTTTCAGTAGAAGGCTTGTGAAGAGCTCTTGCTTGCAAATTTAGATCGGAGTTGAGTGTGTTGCTGTTGGTATATCTATATGTATGTCTTGTTTTTAAACTCCGGCTTCTATATATGAGCTTCAGAAATCTTCCCGTTTGAAACTAGCTATTGAAGGATATCCATTTGAGAAGAGACTATGAGCTTCCTAGGTGTCTATCAGATCTTCAGCTTTTCAGAGTCTAACGTCTTCAGGCAATGTAGGTAGCTTCATGGCTTGATAGACAGCTTCATTAAAGTTCTGTAAACTTCATGTTCAAGGCCGAAGGCTAAACATGCTGCATTAATGTTCTGAAAACCAGAAGGGACAAGACAGACAGGGATACCTCCATACTCTTGGAGGTAGGTAAGATAAAGAAAATATAAAGCAAGAATGAGCTCAGGCAGACGAAGTTCAGAGCATTTAAGGATCAAATAGACAGTAGTATGTGGAATACAAAGTTTTTTATTGAAAGTCATGGAGTTCTGATAGTGGTAGGTGAGCTCTGACAAATAGCCCATGCTGCTTATACCTACCATCGCATTTATTGTTTACCAACTGTAATGACCCGAGAACCCAACCCTCGGCCCACGCCGAGGACCCGATTTTCGCGGTCGCCGCCCACGGATCTGGAGACCCGGAAGGGCTATAATATGCATCTAACAGGATATGTAACGGAAGTAAATGTCAACTGCTAAACTAGAAGCGTACAGGCGGAAACAGAAAAGAGAAGCGAGACGCTGTGTACTGCTCTAAGTACAGTCCCACGCACGCACGCTAGTATAAGTAAAAGGCAGGGGAAGAACAAGTCCCTTAGGGGCATAACCGAGGGGTGACGTACACTGAAACAGGGGAGCCACTGCTAGCTACGGGACCATGCCTACCGCCCCGTCTTCTCCGCCGGCGTGCGCCTGCCGTTGCTGAGAAGCCTCACCTGGGAAAAGGAGGGATGAGCTTCACAACAGAAGCTCAGTAGGGACTACCAATCTCCTACTGGCTCTTAAACAGGCAGAAGAATATATATAAAATAAATGACAGAAGTTTATATCTTCTACCTACAAACGAAAGTGCGGAAGCGAAGCCACAACTAGCACGGTACAGAAAGTACTCACGGTCGGAAACTCCGTACGACTGCTCGTCATGACCACCACTCGGCTAGTAAACACAGACAGAGGGAACTCCGCCTGGACAAGGAACACTAGCTATGGAAAACACTACCACTAGTCAAAGGTCAAGTGCGCCCACCGGCATCTTACCCTCGACCCAAGTCCTAGCCCCCACGTCTCGTCAGAGCGAGGTAGGAACCCAAAGCACACAATAGTAACCGCCGTAGTCTGGCCGGACTACGATCCCACGCCTGACCTCTCCAAACGGTTCTGGGGCCGCAAGGAGCGAGGCAGTGAGAAGAAGGATTGGCTGGCCTGCGCCGGGTAGAACTCCTGACTGTCCTCGGCGTCCCAGACCACCCACGAGAGCTCTGCAAGTGACTCACACACCACTGTCCTAACCACCGTTTTCCCCTCAGCTCCAGAGTCTGCCTACTAGGCTGCCAACTCGAGCACACTCGTAGCCCAGAGTACTCCCTCGACAGGCTCCCGAGGATGGGGGTCCCAGGAAACGGTAACAACCTCTCACACAGGACAAGCCCTCAAGTGCCGCGCACCGGGCGAACGACTAGTGTAGGACCATACTAGGAAACTAGCACAGGTGCCACGGGTACAGTAAAAGAAGCGGAAATGATGAAGACCAAAACCTGTCTCACGGCTGGCGTCACGACGTATCGGGCCGTCGCGACCTTGTCGCGACGTCCGACCATGTCGCGACACCGTCGCGGCGGCCCTAGCCGTCGCGACCAGCTCGCGGCACCCAAGAGCACCGCGATCCTGTCGCGGTCGGCCAAGCCACCGCGACAAGATTGCGGCCTCTAAAGGGGTCGCGTTCTCAGCAGGGGGAGCTCTGGAACCCTTCTTCTGGAAATCGTCCCAAAACACGAAATGGGCAAACCACAGGGGGAGGGGAGCATGCTCAACAAGCTAGAAAACCATTAAAGCATCCAAACCACCCTTAAAGCCCCACATGCATGGATTTATACGAATCTACACTCAAGGAAAACCTCACTCAACCTCGATCATGGAGTTCTCACACTCCCAAGCCCCAAACCACAGAGGAAACACGATCTAGAGGGGGAGGGGAGCATGCTTAGGGCGAGAGGATCAAGAGTCCCTACCTCCACACGAAGAACGAACCCGTTAGGGCCTTCTCGTAGGAATGAATGCCTCCTCCTCGCTCCAGACGGCACGAACGCGTCCCCTACACGAGCGGGTCGACACCACCTCAGCACGGATGCCTCAAGCACTAAGATCCACCAAGAAACCACAAGAGAAACCCAAGAGGGAAAGGAGAGGGGAGAAAGAGAGCTGAGAGGGCGAGAGGAAGAGAATGGGCAGCCCCCAGAACGCGACGGGCCGACTCGACGCGACAACTAGCGTGTTGCGACGCTCCTCGGCGTCGCGACCATATCGCGACGGTTGCCCCCAGCGCGACCCCAAAAAGGGGGTCAAACCTCGAAGACCGAAAAAGCAGTCATGACGACCAGACAGGCCGCGTCAACGCTGCACGCGTCTGACACCTGAAAAAGCCATTTTAACAGAAAGGACATTGGTCATGTCTATCAGAAAAATAGTCGCGACCCTATTAGACGTCGCAACAAGGACGTGACGGCAACCCCCGTCGCGACAAGAACGCGGCGGCCGGGTGCGGCGTGACCCAGCGCTGTCGCGGCAGATCGCTCTGGTGCGACCACGTCGCGGCCAGGGCGCCTGGCATGACCCTGAAGACGGGGCCAAAGGGCCCAAGGGGGCTGGGTCTTACAGAAACTGTCAAATGGAGAAGAACTGAACTTCTAACAGCAAACGAGAGATCATATTATATTATTGCTATAAATTTTAACAATGATATGGTCATTTTGAATATAATTCTAACAGAATATTTAAGTGGTGGTAGCAAGAAAAAATATTATTTCTGTAAGATATGTAAGTGTTATTTATTCATGTAACGGATCCCATAGGGATAACAAATAACTTGAGATAAACAAGATTAAGATTTCATGGATTCTGTGGAATGACAAATTCATACAAAAATTACTTAAGTATCAGTACATAGAAGTTGATATATGATACTTCGACTTTTATGGAGTCGGAGTTAATAGAACTTCGACTTCTGAGGAGTTGGAGTAAGAAACAGAGACTTCGACTTCTGAGAAGTGGGAATAAGGTACAACATAATTCAACTTTTCGGAAGTCAGAGTGATAGCAAAACAAGTCATACTTCGACTTTCCAAGAGTCAGAGTCATGACAGACTTCGACTTTTAAGAAGTCTGAGTTTAGCAAATAGATAATAGACTTCAACTTTTCTGAAGTCAGAGTAAGTCTGACTTCGACTTTTGAAGAGTCGGAGTCATGTCAAACTTCAACTTTTCTGGAGTTGGAGTGCTACTAGTTCCATCTATTGAAGCAATACTTCGACTTTTCTAGAGTCGGAGTCAGGAGTCAGAGTTAGTATGATATACAGTATACGCTGTGGAATTAGAGAAATTTCGTTTATGTTGAAACTTAGATTCTGTGTAAGCATAAATTTTGTCTGGGATATATTTTAGTAAATGTATATGAGAGCCTTTGTATGGTAGTAAAAAGATATATTAAAAGGTTTTGTCATAGCAAAAATATTATGATAAATGTTTAGTAAATATATTAGCAATATTTTTAGGGATAGTTGCTTAACAATTCTCTCCCTTTTGTTAATGACATAAACTTTTAAATAGAAAGTGAAAACAAATATGATTTTGCAAATAAGTGTTTTTTGTCCTATATATTTGTTTCTAACTTTCTTTCTAAAAAAAAGACAGTGAGAACAAATTGATTTTTCTGTCCTATATATTTGTTGCTTACTTTCTTTCTCCCCCTTTGTGGCATTAACAGAAAGGACAAGATACAAGGAGAGATGTAGAAAGATACACACCGATGAGTAGAAACAAACCTGTATTGATTGTTGAAAAGAACAATTTACATTCATGGAGTGAAAGTAGAACTAGGAAGATAGAGAGAAGGAGTGATTTGAGCAAAGAATGGTTGAAGAAAGTCCTCTAACTTTTGCTCATTCTTAGCAAAGAAATTAGAAAATTTCTCTCTATCTATGTTGTATAAAGATCCTACAGAGGGGATTTTCCTATAAGATTTGACATGTCGGCGATGATACCAGTTGAGTCTCCTATGGTAGTTATCATCTGATAAGGTAGACTTAAGGGGAATAAATTTCTTCTTGGCTGCCTGATGTAGAAAGTCATGAACAGTATGGTTCCAGTGTAGCCCCTGGGAGTGAGTTGCTTCCTTGGCTTGGTAGTATACAATGTACCTTTGAGTCCATTTCTGAAACACGGATTTCCAAAGAATGTCATAAGTCTTAAGTAGATAGACAGATGGTGAAAGCTTGAGCCTTTGACACTTTGAATTCTATGCTACTGCCCATTCTTCTTCATTCAGTCTCTCAAACTCTGCAAAGCTATGTTAAAATTCCTTCATGTGCTGAGAGTTCTTGGGAGCTTGAATCGTGGCAAATCTATGGAAAGACAGCTTAATGTTGTACTTGACGTTGAATCTGGCTGCTATCCTGATATGACTGTTGAGGACAATCTGAGCAAACTGCTTTCTAGAAGAAATAGCACCAACTAAATTGGGATGCAGTCCAGAGGGCAAACCAGTTATCATGGAAGGGGTGATAGGTCTTTGACCCTGAGTGATCATGCGCCATTGGCCTTTGTTTACATCAGGAAAGCCTAACTTGAACCTATCTTCATTGAAAACCTTCATTCTTGTGTAACTAACATGGAGCTCTCTAAGGAGGTTACCAAACAGGTCAAAGAACCTAAGATTAAGGTGAAGGTGAACTGTTAGAAGAGGGTTTCGAGATGTGGCTGAAATGAACTTTTCGGCCTCAGCAAGGTATTGATTGACAAATTTGAAGGGGAAAGAATGTGGCTTTTCTGTGTAATTAGATTTACATCAGCCACGAGAACTTCAGAAGTTTTAAGTAGAAGAGGGAGCCAGTCTTCGAACTTGTAGCCTGGCATCCCATGGCCTTCAAGAAAACTTTTATTGATAGAAATTCTCTGAACAGATTCATGTGATGTTCAGAGTGGTAGATGAAAGCATACCAAACAGGTGGGATAAGGGAGCTATGACTTTAAGAGCTAGCTCTAGATGGTATTCCCATACTAGGTACTATCCGACAAAGTATAGGAGTAGAGCTAATTGTAGAAGAAATTGATGACAGAGGAGGAGAAGAAAAGAAATGTGGAGGCTGGGTGTGAAGAGTTGGAGTATTCTCAGAGTGTGTTTTGAAATGATACTTCAAAGGAAATGAGGGAATTGAAGTATTTATTGGAAGTTGTATTTCTAATTGGGAAGTAGATGGAGGGGGGTTGGTGGAGACAGAAGGGATAGGTTGAGATGGAGGTGGAGGTGATTGTTCAGTGATGGTTGGAGGTGTAAGGTCAGTAGCAGGATGAGGGATTGGATCAGTGGGAGGAGAAGACATAGTTAAGGGTTGGGAAGGAAAGACTGGGTTGCCGGATTTCATAATCTTCCTTCTAACCCTTCTCTTAAAGATTTTGACCTTGGGATCGGCTTCTTCCTTCATAGGCTGATCATGAGACTCCAAGGGCTGCTTAGAAACTGACTCCTGCTAAAGTGGCTGATGCTGCTGTGTCTGATCTGGCTCTGCTACAGGATCCACACTAAACTATTCTGCAGGCTTGTCTAGTTGTGGAAGCTCTTTCTCAGGCTGCTGCTGCTGTGGTTGTTGCTCCTCAGTGTGAACAGCTGGGGGAGCATGAGAACCACTTGTGCTCTGTTGGCACACCAACTGTAATAATAGGTCCTTCATCTGCTAGACCTCTTCAAACATGAAATCAAAATTTACATCAATTTTTTGAACTTGCATTTGCAGAATAGATAGCATATCATGTTGCTTTAAGATCAACTCCATCATATGGTCCACTGGTCTCCCCCTGAGACCTTGGCCTGGTCTCACCATGAGGTGGAGAGACAGGGTGGTGCTCCTTTTCAAATGAAGGCTCAAAAGGTGTGAAACTGGGAATATCTTCATCTTGACCCACTCTCTTGCCCCTTAGATCTCTCAGAACTTAATTGATAGTATCATCCAGAATGTTTTGCTCTTGAGATGGGACAGGAGCCTGAACTGCTTCTGGTTCAACTACTGGTGCTTCTACTCTGATTTCCTCACTTCTAATCTCAGAAAGCTGTACTGTCAGAACTAAGGAGCTCTGTGCCTCATCTGGAAATTCTTCATGAGTTCACTTGGGGACAGAGTCCTTAACCCAAACATTTTGTGCCTTATCTTCCAAAATATAGTGGCTTCTCCTCATAGTGGAGAGCCCAATCTTCTCTTTTACTGATGTGGAAATTTCATCATTCAATTCCACAGAAAATTTCCTAAAAATGAGGGTCAGCAGGGGTCCATAGGGGAGAGACTTCTGCAGATTCTTTGAACATGCCATCCTTTCCAAAATTATGGAAGGCAAGTTGACCCTGTGCCTTTGTATAGCCCCAAAAAATAAACTGTCATCTCTGGTAGTGATTATAACTGCTAATCTTTGCCTTTCCAAGGGTACAACTTCGCTGATCTTATGACCGAAGATAGGGCAACCCAAAATCTCTACAAGAAAATCCTCAGAAACTGAGACTGTTGTACCCTTAACTGAGCCTGTTACTGAACCTTCAGCTGTGACTTGGAGGGACAGGTAGAAAGCCTTTAGAGGGCCCTCAAACATTGGTTCAGAAATTTGACATAGCTTCGACCATCCCATTGCTGCTAGTGTTTCCTCTACCCAGACTAGCCTACCGTATAATTGACCGAAATCTACAACCTTTCCTGGGCAGATGGAGGCCTTGGCTGAAGACAACCGTTGGAACTGTTTGGTGGTGAACAAGGTTCCTTCCGGAGCCCTAGATGATGCCATCTAGACAAGAGCAATGAAAGAAACTAAGAAGGATGATAGAGGAGATGTCGAAAAGGTTCACAGAGGGTAAAGATCCTACCTTTCTTCAAAAAAATGGAGAGATTCTGTAGAGGCTTCGAAGATGGTTCTGTAGGAGTGAACACGCACGGGAACCAGGAAGAAGACGACAGGAAAGTCGGAGATGTTTCAAAAGGGTGATTTGGAATGGGAGAGGAAATGTCTAAATAAAGAGAGGGAATATGTAATGGGCCATGGATGAGGAGATGAACAGTTGTGATTAAATAAGTGAGCGGTTACAATTAATTGCTCTTAAATAAAATTTTAAATAAACCCCCCTTTTTTTTAAAAAAAGACTCTGACTTTATAAGAGTCGCAGTAGACAACTGCGACTTCAGGAAAGTCGCAGTAACAAACTCCGACTTCAGGAGAGTCGCAATATCAAACTCCGACTTCAGGAAAGTCGTAGTTCCGAAACTTCGACTTCATAAGAGTCACAGTTATAGGACTTAAACAAAAAATTGTGATGAAATAAGCATACAGTGTAGTAAAGAGTACAATTCTAATCAGGATTGCACATACCTATTTTTCTTCTTATTGAGGTAAATCTATCTTCCGGGAGAGGTTTAGTAAATATATCAGTTAATTGATTATCTGTAGAGACAAATTCAAGTAAAATATCTCCATTACTTACATGGTCCCTGATGAAATGATGTCTTACCTCAATGTGATTGGTTATTGAATGTTGAATTGGATTCTTGGTCAGGTTAATTGCGCTTATGTTGGCACACAGCCTTGGAATTTCATGAAGTATATGACCATAGTCTTCTAGTTGATGTTTGATCCATAGAAGTTGAGTGCAGCAACTTCTAGCTGCAATGTACTCCGCTTTTATTGTGGACAAAGCTACTGAATTTTGCTTTCTGGAAGACCAGGAGATTAAGCATCCTGTAAGAATTTGACAAGTACCACTAGTGCATTTTCTATCTATTTTGCATCCAACATAGTCAGCATCACTATATCCAAGTAATTTAAATTTAGAACATCTGGGATACCATAAACCTAATTTACTTGTATTTATAAGATATCTAAAGATTCTTTTAACAGCATTAACATGAGATTCTTTAAGATCAGCTTGAAATATAGCACATAAACATACACTGAACATAATATCTGGTCTACTAGCAATAAGGTAGAGTAATGACCCAATCATGCCTCCATAGATCTTTTGATCTGCTTTCTTACCAAGTGGATCACTATTTAACTTAATACCTGAGCTCATAGGTGTTCCTAAGGGCTTACACTTGTCAAAGCCATATTTAGATAGCAAATCTGAAATGTATTTGGTTTGAAAAATGTGAGTACCTTCCTTGGTCTGTTTGATTTGTAACCCAAGAAAATAATGAAGCTCACCCATTATGCTCATCTCAAACTCACTTTGCATAAGGTTTTCAAAGTGATTCATTAGTAGAACCAAAAATAATGTCATCAACATATATTTGTACAATTAAGATTTCTTCTGAAAATTTCTTAATAAATAGGGTGCTATCTACTTTACCTCTTACAAAATCATGTGATACAAGATAAGCACACTATCTTTCATACCAGGCTCTTGGAGATTGTTTCAAGCCATATAGTGCTTTCTTTAAATGGAAAACATGATTTGGATACTTAGTATCTTCAAAACCATGTGGTTGCTCAACATAGACTTCTTCTTTTATGAAACCATTTAGAAAAATACTTTTGACATCCATTTGAAATAGATTTATATTAAGAGAGCATGCATATGCTAATAAAATTCTAATTGCCTCTAATCTAGCAACTGGAGCATAAGTTTCATCAAAATCAATGCCTTCCTCTTGGGAGTATCCTCGTGCTACCAGTCTAGCCTTGTTCCTGGTGATTACTCATGATTCATCCATTTTATTTCTAAAGACCCATCTGGTCCCAATAACTGGATGGTCAAAAGGTCTAGGGACAAGAGCCCAAACCTGGCTGTGTTGGAACTGGTTAAGTTCCTCTTACATAGCTAGGATCCAAGATTCATCTGTTAGTGCATCATGGATTGTCCTAGGCTCAATCTGAGAAACAAATGCAGAAAAATTACATGGAATGTTTATACCTCTTGTTCTTACCCTATCTTGATGATCACCTATAATATTTTCTCTTGGATGATCTTTGTGATACCTCAATTCTGTAGGTAGTCCTTCTTGTGGTTCCTCTTGTTGTTGAAGCTTTTCCAGTGGTGGATCTTCTTTCTCTTCTTGTTTTTCTTCAAGAGATGTCAGTTCCAGACCCCTGCACAAATCTTCAACAATTTCTTCTTCTTCTATTCTCTTAATAGAAGGGTTAGTTTCATCAAATAAAATGTAAACTGATTGTTCTACAGTTAAAGTTTTTTTGTTAAATACTTTATATCCTCTAGGTTTTGAAATGTATCCTAGTAGAAAACCTTCATTACTTTTAGCATCTAATTTTCCTAAATTATCCTTACCATTATTCAAAATAAAACACTTACAACCAAAGGGTCGAAGGTGACTGATGTTTGGCTTCTTCTCCTTGTATACCTCATAAGGTGTCTTCTTCAAAATTGGTCTGATCATACACCTGTTGATGATGTAGCAGGCAGTGTTGACTGCTTCTATCCAGAAGTATCTTGGTAGATTGTATTATGTAAACATCGTTTTGGTCATGTCCAGCAGTGTTCTGTTCTTTCTTTTTGCTACTCCATTCTGTTGAGGTGTTCTTGGTGCAGAGAAATTGTGTTCTATGCCATTTTCTTCATAGAATCTGACAAATTCTTCATTCTTGAATTCTCCACCATGATCAGATCTAATACTGATTATCTAAAATTTTTGCTTCTTATGTACTAATTTACTGAATTTCAGAAAGGCTGAAAATGTTTCTGATTTGGCTTTCAAAAATGATACCCAAGTGTACCTTGAATAATCATCTACAATTACATAGCCATAAACTTTTTCTCCAAGACTTACTATTCTTATAGGCCCAAACAAATCCATGTGAATGAGTTCCAAAGGTTTGGAAGTTGTTACCACTATTTTGGACTGAAATGATGTCTTGGTTTGCTTGCCTTTTGCACATACTATATAGATTCCAGATTTCTTCAGTTTAAGTTTTGGAAGACCTTCCACTAGATCATGCTTGATTAATTTCTTGATCACTGATGTGTTTGCATGTCCTAGTCTTCTGTTCCATAAATCAGTCTCTTCATTTTTTGTAGTTGCAAGACATAGGTTAACTCTTCCAATTCTGCTAATTGTAAAGTGTACAGATTTTTGACTCTTTGTGCTTCAAAAACTGTTTTTCCATCCTTTTGGATAATGCACTTATCATTCTAAAATATTACTAAATGACTTTTGTCACATAACTGACTTATGCTAATGAGGTTATACTTTAGTCCTTCTACATACATCACATCTTCTATTAAATCCTTTTCTTGTATTCCTACTATTCCACATCCAAACACTTTGCCTTTTCCATTATCTCCATAGGTGACTTGACCAATCTCATCTCTAAAACTTGTAAACAACCTTCTGTCACCTATCATATGCCTTGAGCACCCACTATCCAAATACCATTTGGATGCTCTCAAGCGACTCTGCAAACAAATTTAAGTTGTAACTTCTGGTACCCAAATTTTCTTGGGTCTTTGGTGGTTAGTCTTAGTCTTAGGAATCCAACGCAAGTGTCTAGTTGTACAGGTGCTGATAGTGTGTCCTAGTTGGTCAAAAGCATTTTTTACGTATGTAGTATTTTTAGATTTCAGTTTTTATTTGTAAACATACTAATTGACTTTTCTAGGATTTGTAATTTCTTTTTCCTTTACGAATTTAGTAGTTGGATATTTTTCAGGATAGATGATATTCTCTTCATTTGTTGGAGGTGTATATCCTACTCCATATTTATTTTTACCAGTTCGAGTACCTTTCAGTTTTACAAATAGAGATGTTTTACAATTAGTAATTTTATCTATGGTAGCTCTTTGATAGTTATTTTCTTCTCTTAATTTTTCTTCATCTTTTAATTCTTTTAGATTTTATTCAATTTCCATGATTTTACTATTTTTAACTTTTAAATCTTCACATAGTAGTTCATTTGATCTTTTTGTTTCAGTTAAATTTTGTCCTAATCTTTCTACTTCATTTTTTAGGAAAGTGTTCGCTTTTTCTTGATTTAGCAACTTTAACATAACTATTTTTATCTGTTTAACTATTGTTTTATCTTTTTCATATAATTCATTAAATGCATCTTCAAGACTGTCAGAATCAGATTTAGAACATGATGTAAAAGAAGTTTCAGAATTTACCTGATCCAGTCCTGCCATGAGGGCTAGATTTGCTTTTTCTTCTTCTTCTGATTATGAGCTTGAGGAGTCTGAACTTGTGGCTTCTTCATTATCCCATGCTGCTGCCATTGCCTTCTTTTTGTACTTTTTGAACTTTCTTTCTTTACCTTTCTTTTTCTCATATTTTTCAGCTGAATCTTTCTTCTTGAGATAGGACATTCTGATTTGTAATGTCCGAGCTGATTGCATTCATAGCAAGTTGGTTCTTTCTTCTTTTCCTTTTTGAAGTTTCTCTTTGAACCAAACTTCTTATTCTTGGCAGGAATCCTCTGGAGTTTTCTTGACAACAAGGCTTCATCATCACTGTCTTCTGATTTCTCCTTTGAATCATCAGAGGAAGAGGAGTCTGCAATCTTCAAGGCATTTGACATTTTCTTTTTCGAAGAGCCTTCCAAAAATCTTTCCATATTGATTTCATGAGCCATTAGAGAACCAATCAATTTATCAATAGAAAGTTATGTTAGGTCATGTGCCTCTTCAATAGCAGTGACCTTAGGGGTCCAGACATGAGTTAATGATCTTAAAATTTTTCTTACTGTTTTGTCATTTGTAAGAATTTTTCCTAATGAACTCAAGCCTACTATTATATTTGAAAATCTATTATACATTTGGGTTATGTTTTCATTAGGAAGCATTTTGAATTGTTCATATTGGGAGACAAGAATATCTATTCTAGTTTGTTTTACTCTATCAGTTCCTTCATAGGTTACTTGTAGTTTATCCCACATTTCCTTAGCAGTTCTACAAGAAAATAACCTATTAAACTCTCTTTTAGATAAAGCACAACATAGATAGTTCTAGGCTTTATAGTTAAAAGACATGTTTCTTTTATCAGCTATGGATAATGCAAAAGTTCCATCAACAAGTATAGTAAAATCACATTGTTCTATTACCTGCCACAGATCAAAGTCTGTGACTCGGATGAAGCATTCCATTCTCATCTTCCAATATAGGTAATCCTCACCATCAAAGAATGGTGGTCTGGTGACTGACTGAGCTTCATAGTTGTGAGCTTAAGCTGTCATTTCTTCTCAAATCTTTCAATTCTTCTGAGAAGACCTCGCTCTGATACCACTTGTTGGATCGAGATGGCACTATAGATGTCCTAATGGGGAGGGTGAATAGGACTTCTTGCACTTTTCAAAAAATATCTAAAAATAGATAGCACTAAATAGAGTTGTTAGTATTTAGTGAGGTGTGTGTGAAACAAGTGAAAGCTTGGCGGAAACAATCATACAAATGCACAAGAGATTTCATCCTAGTTCGGCCCTTCCCACATGGAAGTCCTACGTCCAGTCCACAAGTAACCTCTTGGGATTTTACTAAACTACTAAGAACACTTGGCCTTCTCTCAACCTGAGAGGTATTACAAACCCACTTGCTCCCAAGCAAGTTTTCCCTTTACCAAGGGGTACAAACACTACCTACACCCGTAGGTCTTCCCTTCACAAAAGGGGCACAACATGAAACAAACCTCTTGCAGGTTAACTAATACAGAAGAAAAGAACACTTGTGTGTCTGCTCAATTGGATCAGCAGACATAGAATCAGAAAGAGATACAAATGAGAATTGAAGCTTTAACTCTTTCTGAATCTAAATGGGTGGACTGAGAGAGATCTACAGTTACAAAAGGGCCACCCAACTCAGAAAGACTTCTAAAGAACTAGAGAGCTTGGAAATCGTGGATTGAAGAAACAACTCTCTCTCTTTCCTTTACGTAGAAGGCTTGTGAAGAGCTCTTGCTTGCAAATTCAGATCGGAGTTGAGTGTGTTGTTGGTTGGTATATCTATATGTATGTCTTGTTTTAAAACTCCAGCTTCTATATATGAGCTTCAGAAATCTTCCCGTTTGAAACTATCCGTTGGAAGCTAGCCGTTGAAGGATATCCGTTGGAGAAGAGACTATGAGCTTCCTAGGTGTCTATCAGATCTTCAGCTTTTCAGAGTCTAACATCTTCAGGCTATGTAGGTAGCTTCATGGCTTGATAGACAGCTTCATTAAAGTTCTGTAAACTCCATGTTCAAGGTCGAAGGATAAACATGTTGCATTAATGTTCTGAAAACCTGAAGGGACAAGACAGAAGCTGAGTAGTAGGCTCCTTTCATTGTCCATATGTGCAGGGAAAGTTGCATGAAAGGAGCCTACTACTCCATAAGGCAGTGAGATAGTGGACAGAAGCTGAGTAGTAGGCTCCTTTCCCTGCACATATGGACAATGAAAGGCATGGTTAGAAAACATATATTACATATATTATATGAAATTAATTAAATGTTACAGCATTACATTGAATTCTATATATGCTTATAACTGCTTATGATATATATAAAAAAAAACAACTACAACACCTTTCATGCAACCATGTTCAATAGAGAAAATTTTAAGAGAGGAACACTTAATGGTCTTTCACACAGAGGCATAAGAAATTAAGACTTGAATTAGCAATATACGTAACTTACTCTTCTGATCTTG
The DNA here is from genome assembly GCA_014218235.1 of Colocasia esculenta. NCBI lineage: Eukaryota > Viridiplantae > Streptophyta > Magnoliopsida > Alismatales > Araceae > Colocasia > Colocasia esculenta. Next base: position 111,701,569 of record CM024761.1, on the reverse strand, counting down.
TAAGAGCTCTTATTTATCGGTTCAGTGTCATAAGTAATAGGAATCTAAACTCAGAAATTGATGTTCAAGTTCTAACATTTCTCTTCATGGCCAAGAAGGATGTGGAAATTAATTAAGTGGAATTGAAAAAGAGCGGTGGTTGGGCCCAAGCTCATGTTCTGCATATCATGTTGAAATCACAAAATCGACAGAGTTGAGATTCATATGTTCAATTCAGAAACCAATAGACTAAATACTCAATTCAGAAACCAATAGACTAAATACTCAAATTCCAACAGAAAGCTTTTAGAACAATTATGATTAAGATTTTTTTTCCCCTATTGTAGTTGGGATCTGGGTGGTTTTTGGCAATGCCAAGAAAGCAATATTCTCCATTTTGTTTTGGAAAGGCTAGTTTCTCTGCACATCAAAACTATATTTCGATATAATAAAAATAATAATAAATAAACAAAAAACTAAAGCTCCAATCTTAAGAGAAATAAAATGAATTTTATTTGACTAATGCTTGACTCTGTTGTTTCCACAACCATTTAAACTTTACTACACTTCTTCATAATTATAATAGATTGAACAGAGACCAAAGATAGAATTTCCATAATAGCTATATTAATCTCATAAAATGAAATTATCATGCATAATTCTAAATGCCCCCCTTATTGGCATCCACTAATAATCATTTTTTTCTACAGTTGGTAGGGATTATCAAATGATTAAATAACAGATAGAGAAAAGTCTATAAAACAGATAGAGGAAAGTTTAATAACTGATCATCCAGGGAACTAAAAATCCAACAGATAGTACTGAAAATCCTGAAAATCCAATAGATACTGTCATGTATGTTTTTGTCATTCCATTAACAAATTTTAAGGAACAAAGATTTAATAGATATCTTTCTAGGACATGCCCTTTCGTACTTATCCCAACCGGACATTGGCCTTTCTAGGACATTGACCACTGCAGCTTCTCAGTTGAGGATTTTTAGTTCTGCCGATTATAAGAAGTTCAGAAATTTTATAGTCATCCTGTGAGTGTTTTAAAATAAACAAACCCCCAACAAAGTGAGAAGAGAAGGCGGCAAATGGAATTGAAAATCTAACTGGGTAGGATTCCAAAGGCCTATTTTTAATTAGAAGATTGAACACAAACTTTTACCTGGTTTTGATATGAAAGTAAGATAATACTCTTGTTTCAGAATAAGACCTTTAGTCTATCAAAATTTGGAATTCATGTATATACCTAAAAAAGTTTCAAGCCATTACTATATTTCTATACCATACTACAGCTAACTCAAGAAAGAAATATATGCTATAATGGGAAAAAAATGCTAAGTTGCAGCTAACTCATGAGATCCTCTTATTACCTTTCAGGCAATCAATCATACATGAACATTCTCATTTAATTCCTGAGCACAGTAGTGTGTCCTCAGACATTCCAGCTGATTCAAAGGTCCTCAGCATTGAAGAACCTTCCACTCGATGTGACAGTAAAATGCAAATCCTACCTGCAGATGGAATGCACATTGGACAGACTGCTTCTCAAGGTAGTGTTCTATTTTTCACCCTCATTTGCCCAAGGTTATTATTCCATATGATCTGTTCATTTAGTAACCCTTTGCTTGACAATTCTCAGTAGAGTTGCTGAGTGGCTCTCTGGACTCTGTCTCAACAGCAATCATGTCACCTTGTGAGGATCCAAATGAGAATGATGGGACCTCTTCAACCTTACTGAATGCAGACTTCAGATCCCCTCTCCAGACAATGCCCATATTCAGGCCCCTTTCAAAGAGGAATCCAAGCCTGAAATGCAACAGATTTTGTTGTTTGTTCGTATGATTCAGCCAAGACATTGCTTCCAGCGGAGGTTAGGGAGACAATAAAGATAGCTGAAGTGAAAGTTCTAGAAATCTTGGCACCTATTGGCATTTTAGTGACATTTTGTGGTAAATTATCTTCCATGTTATAAGGTGACATTGATTAGAAGCTGACATTATTGGGTTTCATTTAAAAAAACAGATTGGGTAATTTCAAAAAAAAGTTTAAAATTTCCCAAGAATCTACCAATCAATTAGATGTATAGAACTATAGTGTAAGGAAATTTAATATAAACACAAAGACATATGAAGCAAAGTTTTTTATCATATTCAGATAAGCAAAAAAAAAATGCTCAACAACATGCTAAGATCAGTCAAAATACATTTCCATAGAATAAAAAAGAATTAACTAACATGAATCCATGGGGAATGTCTTGCAATTAACATGTGTGTAGTAAATATCTTTAGTCATCATAGTCTATCTTCCATGTTATAAGGTGACATTGATTAGAAGCAGACACATGTCTTGCCTGGTCTCTTTGGAAGAGGAGATACTAAAGGTGAAATATTTAGTACACTTTCATAATGTACTTAGGTGTGGTATTTGCCTATAATTAAGTGCAGTAGTTGACGTGGAGTATATACTATCCTTAGTTTGATCATCTATGCTGTCAATCAGAGAATATATTCACAAATGCTCAACATGGATGGTCTGGAATGGCATGGCTATGAATATCTGTAATGATTTCTGGCTAGTATTTGAAATGGTTAAGCTAACACCATTTTCTTCCCAACTATGACATATTTGGTCTTTCAATCCAATCCTTTCTAAACTAATCCCTACAGAATCTACCACTCTACCTTTTGTCCCTACCTAATTTTATCATCATCGATTTGTCTCAAACAATTAAATAATTTTAACAAAAAGTCTATAAAGTAGATATCTTCTACTGTTACCCTGCCCATAATAACTTTAAGAAGCTACACTTGTTGATCTATTAGTTTTCTTATCTATGTAATTGTTAACCAATGCAGAATGGATCTAGTTTTTACAACCCCATGACAGCATGCAGTGACATTGGGAAAGTTCGGTTGCTACTGATAATTGGCTAGGATGATTAATATGTTGAGGCGGTGCTAAAAGCAGTCTAGATTTCAGCTTGTATGATAAGGGATAGACTAAATTAAGAACAAAAAATCTGAAACCCAAAATATACAAACTATATATATATTAGGAACATAAACACATTAAAACATATAGATATTAAACTGGTAGGGATTATCAATCATTAAAATACAACCATAATGAATAGTCAAAAAGCAAATAATTCTGAAAAATTAGAAATTTGCTTTTAAAAAAAGGAAATGATCTTGTTAAAGCAATGATACATCAAACTGGTAGGGATTAGCAAATGTACCTTTGTCCACACACTGCCGAAGGCAAGATCCAGCCGTCCCCCCTTTGACTTTTAAATTTCAATGCAACAGAACAGTCTATAAAACAGATAGAGAAAAATTATATTTTTAGGAACATAAACATAAAACAAATTAACATGAACATCAGAAATTTATATTACTTCACTTTGATAACTTTCAGTATAAAATGTTTTCCAACGGAAGATAAAACCCAATGGATAATGTGCTTAAAATTAAGTTCTGTAAGCAGCCTAAGAGGGTATGTGTGCCTCTATTGACGTTAATATGTCCTACTGTTGTTGTCTTTTCTCCTTAAAACTGTCCTGCTTCTGTGTAGCAGGCTCACATTTGGATTGTGTTTGTGCACTAATGGTTTATGCAGTGTGCTTGCCCATTTTATTTTTTGCTTCTGTGATGATATGTACCCTCACATTTTCCACCATTACCATTAGATTAGTTCATTTATCACTTGTTCAATTAGGTTCAATTTCTTTCTTTCCTTATCACATTTTTCACTAGTTGGGGACATGAAGTAGATGATCTAGAAAGAAGTTGTTGGAAAGGAGAAGGCGCAGAGAAGGGAGTGGGGGTGGAATGGTTATTTACTGCAATTAATCAGTGCTGGAGACTATAAACTCTGTAAGCATGTTAGTATACTGTCCTGGAATTTAATGAGAAACTGACTACAGCAATGGGCTGCTAGCAAGTTTCTAAAAGGTTGTTGCCATCTCCTCCCCAGCAGGCCTTCTGTCCCATTGTTTTACATATGATATACAAATGTGATATTTATGATTCTTATATGTTTTAACCCTGTTGGATATCAATACATTTTTAAAAAGGGAGGAATTGCTATGTTCCTCCTGGGCAAGTACCAATAAATTAATTTAAGCTTCTAAAGTTAATGTAACTATTTGATTAAAGCTTCTAAAACTGAAGAGTGTGTGAGAGAGTTAAGACAATGTAACTATTTGATTAAAGCTTCTAAAACAAAGCAGGGTCAATTTGACGTTGACATGTTCATTGGTTGCTGAGCCAGGATGCTATAATCAGTGTTGGAAGAAATCTCAAAAACCTTTGTATCTTTGCATAGATTCATCATTGATTCCTCTACTGTAACCTCTACAGGCTCCAATCTAAATCTAACTGGCCTAGTTAAATATTGAATGTTTTGGTGCAAAAGGAAGCAAGGACATGTGCCCCTACCTAGTACATGAAACTTATGGCAGACACCTTCAAATGGTTAAGAACACAGTCTCATATGTAATGATACTATTGAGGAGGTGCTATTCCTCAGTGGCGGATAAATCTGTTGGCTAGATGCCCAGCCCCAACCTGGTAAATCTATACTTCACTTAACTCACATTGAAATCTATACATAGGAAAATGAAGCTGGATGGGCATAAATTGATGCTCAGTGTGGTGGTGATTTTTAGTTTGGATGGGTGCATATGGTGGCAATGAATGACAATGTCCCTTTACCAATGTGGGTGATTGAGCTGTTAATCACTGATTCAGATGGAGACTACATGGATTTAGTTTTATACACTGCCATGACTTTTGGTATGTTTTGTAGGCAATGAATCCTTCTACTTCTGGTCTTATCAATGCAAGCAAAGATGTACAATCCAACTCATCCTTTGGTGTATACCAAACTTTTGCCCTTCTTATTTTGCATCTCCACATCCTGCAAAAGTTATTTCAGTTGACTTCATTGATAATATGTTGATACTTTTTTCCACTTTCAGTTCTTAGTTCTTGTACTTTCAGTTCTTAGTTCTTATTTGCCCCTTCTTAAAAATTCTCAAAAAAAGTAATAGCATCTTTAACATGCACTTTAAACACTGCATAATCTACTTTAAACACTGCATAATCTGAACATCTTCTAATGTGGGGTTCACAGTATAGATTTTTTGGGAGATTCTTTGTCATTCCTGTCTTTTTAGGAGATAGAGAGGTGTATCAATCATAATCTAATAGCTTTGAATGGCTATTGGCAGAACATAGACCAAAATTTCTAATCTAATGTGGGGTTCACAGTATAAACTTTTTGGGAGATTCTATGTCATTCCTGTCTTTTTGGGAGATAGAGTGGTGTATCAATCATTAAAACACAACCAAAATTAAGACAATTATAGCAGTCAGAAAACCAAAAAATAGTAATCAGAAAAAGTAGTTTAACTCTTATGCCCAACCCTATGAATTTAAATCATCATGACAGATGCCATGATGATTTCAGTGCATTACATTCAAGTGTACTTCATTTTACAATCAAATGCAATCAAGTTGGCGAGGTCTTCCGTTTTTCATATTAACAGGTTTAGAATGGGAAAGTTTGTAGAAGAAAAAATCTCATTGTACCACATTCAGTGAATTCATGTAAAATATTTCCCTCGTATTTGCATAGAAAAAACATCTACTCCAAGCTTCTAAAGAGTCGAAAGCCCCTTATATATACAAAACCCCCTCACTCTTTTTTACCCATTTTTTTACTTCACAAAAACTCCAGTCGGTTGAAATAAGAGAATGGGAAATTCTCAAAAAATAAGAAATCAACCTAAAAAATAGGAGGAAGAAGGGAAAGGCCATCACAGGTTCGAAATAAGAAGAAAAAAAAAGTAGTGAAAAAGTAAAGCAGAGTCTTTGAATGAGGGGGAGGGCAGAGTCTTTGGAACTGAAGGGGAAAGCTGGAATGAGGGGAAAAATCCGTTGAATGAGGGGGGAAACCTTCCCATTACCTTGGCGACCGGGAACTGAAGGGCAGTCTGCGACGGCGATGCACGGAGTTTGCGTCGGCGACAGCGCAAGGGCGATGGCACGCGGGCGACGGCGCGCGGGCTACGGCGATGCACGGATTTTGCGTCGGCGACGACGCGAGGGCTTTGGTGCAAGGTCAACAGCGTGATGGCGAGGCTGCGATGCAGAGTGCCGGGGCGAGGTTGTCGGCTTGCGAGGCTGGGGGAGCTTGCGAGGCCGTCGGCTGCCTGGATGGGGACTGGGAGGATTCTGCGACTGGGAGGCTTGATGGCGTAATGCAGGGAAGGGTTGCGAGGGAAGGGGAAACGCCATCTTCACCGGGAACTGGCGCGGTGACATGGGAAGCCGAAACGCCAGGAGATCGGCGTGCCAGGCAGAAAGCATCGCAGGGTGGGAGAATTTTGAAAATCAGTTTTGGCAGGATCTGTAAGATTGCCACGTGGTCTGGTTTTAGTTTAGGTGGGAACAGGGAACTCTGTTATAGTATTATAGTATAGATTACACCAACAGTTATATAAATAAATCATTCACAATCCTCTTTCTAAAACAACTATAGTACTTCAAATTTAAATCCATTACATCACACTTATTTCAAATTTTAATGTATTACATCACAAAATCATGATCATAAATCAATAGTCAAGTCTCACTCATCCTCACCAAAAGAACCCTCATCCTCTCCATCTCCCTGATCTCCCTCTCTCTCATCCTCAAGGGGCACAGCTGGTGCACCACGTCCAGACGTATGAGTAGTAAAATACTCTTGCAAACGTCGATCCATGTTTTGGAGCATCTGTGTCTCTAGCATAGCAAGTCGAGCCTCCACTCGAGCCTCCACTTGAGCCTCCACTCGAGCTTCCACTCGAACATCTATATCTGTGCTCTGTGCTACTAATCTCTGCTCTTGATCTTCAATGATTTTTTTCATTCTTTCAATCTCAAACTTCTGCTGGAATTGCTCCTTTAGGAGACACTGATATGCAGTGTTGCTATTGCTACTACCCTCAGATGGCCCATACCAACTCCTAAAAGTCTGTCCTCGACCACCGCATCGGATTCGTCCAGGCCTATCCCTCCCAAACACCTGATGGAAGGCCTCCTCTGAACTATAAGTACGACAAAATGAGTCATGCCATCCGATTCATCTGAGGGAGTGTGATTCATCAACTGGGTCATTTGATCCCCAATAACCCTTTTTCTCGTAGTGAGTCTCATTTTATGCCAACAATTACATGTGGACTGAATTATAATTTCATGCATGCAGGGACAAATCAGTTGGCTACTTATGCAATTGAAAAGAGAATATGTTATTTAAAAACGAGGAAGATATGTGATCAGCAAGAGTAACGTGTGAGGTGGATCTAAATATTTGGGGATGCATGAGGATAATGGTTGCTGGTTGTCACGTATAAGAAAAGGGGGGATGCAAAGCTTGCATGGCTGTCACGATGGCAATATATATATGGTGAACAGCAAAGATCTAATTGCAGAAAGAATGGGAAGGTGGTGTACGTGGCAACGCATGAGGGCTTGCTGGCCCATGCAGAACCTGATACCCATATAAGGCCCCCACTTTTCTTCCTAGAGGGGTGGTTGTTTTTTTTTTTTCTCTCCAGACGAATCCCCCTTCCTTCTCCTCTTCCTCTCTTTTTTCTTCTGCCCTCTTCTACTCCATTCTTCTGCGGTCTCTCCCTCTCTCCTTTCTTTCTCTTTCTCTTGGGTTGCCTACACAGCCCGCCACCCCGTCTGCGCACGGACGTCTGCACGCAGTGGCGCACGCTCCCCTACACCCTCCAGGCCAGCCTGCGCACCAGCACGCCCGCGCTTCAAATCGCCTCCCCTCCAGACGCATGCACGTAGAGCACAGGGGCGTGCCTTCTATTTAGGGGTGTAAACGAGCCGAGTCGAGCCGAGTAGTATGCTGCTCAAACTCTATTCGTTAATTTTTAATCGAGTTCGAGCCGAGCTCGAGCTATATCGAGTCTTGAAAATGTATGTTCAAACTCGGCTCGTTTAAATACTCCCAAGCTCGAGCCCTTAACGAGTAGCTTAACGAGCTTAATTGAATTTGCGAGTTCATATATATAAGTCCAATCCAATCTACAAGTAAAAAACTGATCGTTGATAAGACCTAAATTTATCTTATTTCAAGCTCATATCTCAATAGTTTTGATAAGTTACTTAATTTAACTATTTTAATATAATATTTGAAATATATTCATAATTTGTCACAAGCAATATGAGATTAATAGATAGACACCGCAAGGGAGGGGGGAGGGGGTAGGGGCGGTGCTACAACTCCCCTTCGTACACCGCACAGAGCCCCCTTTCTGCACCGTCGATGATGGTAATGCGGCTGCCGAGAGCACCGTCTGCCACTGACGGATGATCCACAGTGGTCACCGGAGATGCTAGTGGCCGACAACGCGCCCCTCGGCCCCACCGGGGGGCTCACCTACTGCGCAGGTCGGTCTCGAGAGGAAGAAGATGATTGATATGCTGGGGGACCTTGCAACACTAAATTTTGTGTTCATACCCCTATTTACATGATTTGCGTATATACTCTCATTTGCATAATTTGTGTATATACACTATGGATTTAGTCTATGACATTTAAGCCCTCATAAATATTTTATATTGTAATAATAACTATATAAAAATAAATAAATATTTTTATATCAATATATATTTATTATATTAAAAAATTTAAGTGTTAGCGAGTACTTAGACAAGCTCTTAACGAGTATTTAATCGAGCTCTTAACGATCTCTTAAACGAGCTGTTCACGAGTATAATCGAGCCGAGCTCACATGTGTTCGGACTCGGCTCGTTTATGAATCGAGTTTTTTTTTTGTTCAAACTCGGCTCATTAATTAAATAAACGAGCCAAATCGAGCTTTTATCGAGTTGAGTTTTGAACTACTCGTCGAACGTATGAGATACAAATGAGAATTGAAGCTCTAACTCTTTCTGAATCTAAATGGGTGGGCTGAGAGAGATCTACAGTTACAAAAGGGCCACCCAACTCAGAAAGACTTCTAAAGAACTAGAGAGCTTGGAAATCGTGGACTGAAGAAATAACTCTCTCTCTTTCCTTTCAGTAGAAGACTTGTGAAGAGCTCTTGCTTGCAAATTCAGATCAGAGTTGAGTGTGTTGTTGGTTGGTATATCTATATGTATGTCTTGTTTTAAAACTCCAGCTTCTATATATGAGCTTCATAAATCTTCCCGTTTGAAACTATCCGTTGGAAGCTAGTCGTTGAAGGATATCCATTGGAGAAGAGACTACGAGCTTCCTAGGTGTCTATAAGATCTTCAGCTTTTCAGAGTCTAACATCTTCAGACTATGTAGGTAGCTTCATGGCTTGATAGACAGCTTCATTAAAGTTCTGTAAACTCCATGTTCAAGGTCGAAGGCTAAACATGCTGCATTAATGTTTTGAAAACCTTAAGGGACAAGACAGACAGGGATACCTCCATACTCTTGGAGGTAGGTAAGATAAAAAAAAATATAAAGCAAGAATGAGCTCAGACAGACAGAAGTTCAGAGCATTTAAGGATCAAATAGACAGTACTATGGGGAATACAAAGTTTTTTTCCTGAAAGTCATGGAGTTCTGACAGTGGTAGGTGAGCTCTGACAAATAGCCCATGCTGCTTATACTTACCATCGCATTTATTGTTTAGCAACTGTCAAATGGAGAAGAACTTAACTTCTAGCAGGAAACAAGAGATCATATTATATTATTGCTATAGATTTTAACAATGATATGGTCATTTTGAATATAATTCTAACATAATATTTAAGTGGTGGTAGCAAGAAAAAAATATTATTTCTGTAAGATATGTAAGTGTTATTTATTCTGTAAAGGATCCCATAGGGATAACAAATAACTTGAGATAAACAAGATTAAGATTTCATTGATTCTTTGGAATGACAAATTCATACAAAAATTACTTAAGTATCAGCACACAGAAGTTGATATATGATACTTCGACTTTTATGGAGTCGGAGTCAATAGAACTTCGACTTCTGAGGAGTTGGAGTAAGAAACAGAAACTTTGACTTCTGAGAAGTGGGAGTAAGGTACAACATAATTTGAATTTTCGAAAGTCAGAGTAAGAGCAAAACAAGTCATACTTCGACTTTCCAAGAGTCGGAGTCATGGTAGACTTCGACTTTTAAGAAGTCGGAGTTTAGCAAATAGATAATAGACTTCGACTTTTCTGGAGTCGGAGTGCTACTAGTTCCATCTATTGAAGCAATACTTCGACTTTTCTAGAGTCGTCAGGAGTCGGAGTTAGTATGATATACAGTATACGCTATGGACTTAGAGAAATTTCATTTATGTTGAAACTTAGATTCTGTGTAAGCATAAATTTTGTCTGGGATATATTTTAGTAAATTTATATGAGAGCCTTTGTATGGTAGTAAAAAGATATATTAAAAGGTTTTTTCATAGCAAAAAATATTATGATAAATGTTTAGCAAATATATTAGCAATATTTTTAGGGATAGTTGCTCAACATGTTGGTTTGTGGCGAAGAGTTGCAATTGTTGGTGCAGTTGTTGTTGAGCCAAGATGATTTGTTGAAGCTGAGTAAATTGTTCCTCAAAATTTGATTGAGGAGGCTGTTGATAGGTGGGCTGATTTTGTTTGAATTGAGGAGAGGTGTACTGAGCTGTTGAAGAGAATTGGACATGTGGCCCTTTGATATAGACATTCTCATAGGAGTTGGAATGGGCCTGGAACTAATTGTGGGAAGATTATTTTTGGGCTTGAGAATTGGAGGAGTTGGATCCTTGAGGCTGAGCCTGCAGATTTTTCCAAGAGAAATGTGGGTGATTTCTCCAACCCAGATTATATGAATTAGAGAATTGGTCCAGATTGGGCTTGGAGAATCATTGGGCTGCTTGGACTTGCTCTTGGATAAAAGGAGGAAGTTGGACTGCAGTTGGGCATTCACTAACGTGGTGGGTAGGACTAGTACATAAACTACAGACTTCCTGATGATAGGAGTCTAGGCCAACATATGAGCTTGAGGGGGATAGGCCAAAGGGATCTTGATGGGACCTATATAGGATTTGGTCCATCTTTTGAGCTAGAGAGGCAACAGTTTGGGCCATTGTGTCCACTTTTTCCCACCTTTGGGCCATGGAATTACCCTTAGGTTCGGCTCAATTCTTCACTTCAAAAACTCCAACCCTTTTAGATGGCCCAATGGATCTCTCATAGGATGAAAGTGAGGCATGATTAATTGAATTTTCACTTGCTTCATCTTCACTCTTGCTCATAAATGTCCTCCCACATAATGCATCCACCATCTGCCTATATTGTTCTGTTAATCCTTCATAAAATGTTTGCACTATTTGCCATTTTGAAAGACCACGATGGGGACATTTCCTTAACAACTATTTCAATATTTCCCATGATTCATGAATTAATTCCCCTGTTAATTGTGAAAATCCAGTAATAGCTTTCTGCATGGTATTGGTTCGGCCTATAGGGTAGAACTTCTTTAAGAATTCTTGTTGCATTTTTGCCAAAGTTCTAATGGTTTTCCCCATAGTGCCCAACCAATATTTTGCCTTATCTTTTAGAGAAAATGGGAAGAGGGTCAATCTGAGGGCATCATCAGAAAAATTCTAAATTTTAACAGTTGAACATATTTCCAAGAATTCATCAATATGCTTATAAGGGTCTTCATTGGTATTTCCATAAAAAAGATGGATGCATTTGAATAGTGCTGGATTTAATTTCATATTGGAGAGCTTGATTTTATGGAAGACTAATACAAGATGAAGGTGATATTGGTTGGGAATGAAATAATCCTTCATCTATTTGGGGACTTATTGATTATCTTGATTTTCAGCCATTTGATTTTTCAGAAGATTTTGCCTTGGATGGAGAATTCTCTCAATTTCTCGGATTGGTCCTAGAAAATTAAGGCTTTGTGATCTCCTACCATGCATGAACTAGGACCAACTGAGAGAAGAGGGAGATTTTTTTTAAATTTTTGTTTTTAATATTTTTTTATTAAAAAAAAACAAGTTTTAAACAACTACCCTATTTGATCTACAGATCCTAGACTTGGAAGTGAGCTTTCTCACTAAGTGACCTAGACCCAACTTAAGTCCACTATTAGGTATATCCACTGGCCATAAGAGGTGGGGTAGTGGGAGGCTCCCCCTACTTTCACAGGGACCTAATTAGAGAACCACTTTCCCACTTAGGCGTTTGCTTTTTAACCTCTAGCCTTAGAAACCAGTTTTCAAACCCTGCTAATGGGCTCAAGTGGAACTAAATCTCAATGTGAACCCTAAGGCCAATGTTTATTGACTTTTATTAATGGTTGGGAATGCCAAAGATGTAGGGAATTGTGGTTTGTGGGCTAAGGAAAGGTGATCAAATCCCCACCTTACCTTGTTAGAGGTATTACCCTTAAAGTATTTTATAAATGATGTGCACACCACAAATTCAAACAAGGGATTCTATGCAAGCATGGCAATGCATAATCATGCTTTTTAAGAAGGTTGCAAAATTCTCACATTGTCTCCCACAATCTTCGATAAGAAAAGAAACTTTTCAAAAAGAAAAACACATAAAGATGAAAGTCTAAACGATGCATGTCCTAAATATGGAAAGTTTCTAATCTTGACATGACATCTTTTTTTTTGTTCAAGTGACTTGATTTTTTTAATTAATGTATCTAACTACCACAAGAGAGCTTTTTAATTTTTTATTATTATGTAAATATGGTAACTAGGAAAAAGAAACTAAATCAAGAGGGTTTTCAGGGTACTGACCTCCAACGCAATCCCTCATTCTTTTAGAAATGAAAATAAATAGAAAGAGTGAGAGAGAGAGAAAAGGAAACTTACCTCAAAGTCACCTTTTTCTGATTTTTTTCTGCAACTTTCTGATTTTTTTTAAACAACAGCTTTTACTTACAGATTGCTGTCCTTAGCGACAGTTTTCTGCATAGATCCACTTTTACTAACAATTGTTTGTCTTTAGCGACATATTCTATTGTTTAGCATTTTTTTTCTTCTAATTTTTTCTTTTATTTTGACACCTGAAAAAGGAGAGAAAGTAAGAATCAATATATACAAAAAGAATCAAAATTAGCAAAGCTAAAAATCTTTCTTCCCCAGCAACGGTGCCAAAAATTGATAGCCCAAAAATACATCGTTAAACATTTGGCTATCAATATCAAATTAATCGGTTAACACAAAAGATTTAATAATAGTTAAGTAGTGAGAATCGGGTTGATTTCACGGAGAAATAGATTTTAACTTTGAAAATCTTAAAATTTTAATTAGAAGAGAGGGTTGACAATCTTAGATCTAAATCCTAAAATTGACTTAATCAAAAATAAATCTAAACTAAATGGCACATGATTAAAAGAGAGAAATAGAGAGTTAGAGAGAAGAGATAGAGAAGAAAAAGTGAATAGACAGAAAGAGGGGAAAATAATCAACATGTAAGTACATAAAATGCAACAATAAACTAAGGTAAAGAGAGAGAGGATGAGAGAACAAAGAAGGGATAGAGAGGGAAGACAATAATCGAATAAGGAAGAGAGAAAAGAATAACTAGCAAAAATTATTTAAATAATTAAAATACAGTGCACTAATCATCACATGAAATAAAAAAAAAATGTCAACTAAATACAGAAAACTGTAAAAAGATGCAGCGTGAACGGTAGATCCGTGTGTTACTGTAGCATCGCCACAGTACTGCTACAGTAACCGTGAAGTAGAAGTAGGGGTGTAAACGAGCCTTTCTGATTCTCTGTCTGCTGATCCAATTGAGCAGACACACAAGTGTTCTTTGTTTCTGTATTAGTTAACCTGCAAGAGGTTTGTTTCCTGTTGTGCCTCTCTTGTGAAGGGAAGACCTACGGGTGTAGGTAGTGTTTGTACACCTTGGTAAAGGGAAACCTTGCTTGGGAGCAAGTGGGTTTGTAATACCTCTCAGGTTGAGAGAAGGCCAAGTGTTCTTGGTAGTTTAGTAAAATCCCAAGAGGTTACTTGGGGACTGGACGTAGGACTTCCATGTGGGAAGGGTCGAACCAGGATGAAATCTCTTGTGCATTTGTGTGATTATTTCAGCCAAGCTTTCACTTGTTTCACACACACCTCACTAAATACTAACAACTCTATTTAGTGCTATCTATTTTCAGATATTTTTTGAAAAGTGCAAGAAGTCCTATTCACCCCCCCCATTAGGACATCTCTAGTGCCATCTCGATCCAACAAGTGGTATCAGAGCGAGGTCTTCTCAGAAGAATTGAAAGATTTAAGAAGAAATGACAGCTTAAGCTCACAACTATGAAGGTCAGTCAGTCACCAGACCACCATTCTTTGATGGTGAGGATTACCAGTATTGGAAGATGAGAATGGAATGCTTCATCCGAGTCACAGACTTTGATCTGTGGCAGGTAATAGAACAAGGTGCTTTTACTATACTTGTTGATGGAACTTCTGGATTATCCATAGCTGATAAAAGAAACATGTCTTTTAACTATAAAGCCTAGAATTGTCTATGTTGTGCTTTATCTAAAAGAGAGTTTAATAGGTTATTTGCTTGTAGAACTGCTAAGAAAATGTGGGATAAACTACAAGTAACCTATGAAGGAACTGATAGAGTAAAACAAACTAGAATATATATTCTTGTCTCCCAATATGAACAATTCAAAATGTTTCCTAATGAAAACATAACCCAAATGTATAATAGATTTTCAAATATAATAGTAGGCTTGAGTTCATTAGGCAAAATTCTTACAAATGAAGAAACAGTAAGAAAAATTTTAAGATCATTAACTCATGTCTGGACCCCTAAGGTCACTGCTATTGAAGAGGTACATGACCTAACAGAACTTTCTATTGATAAATTGATTGGTTCTCTAATGGCTCATGAAATAAATATGGAAAGATTTTTGGAAGGCTCTTCGAAAAAGAAAATGTCAAATGCCTTGAAGATTGCAGACTCCTCTTCCTCTGATGATTCAAAGAAGAAATCAGAAGACAGTGATGATGAAGTCTTGTTGTCAAGAAAACTCCAGAGGATTCCTGCCAAGAAGAAGAAGTTTGGTTCAAAGAGATACTTCAAAAAGGAAAAGAAGAAAGAACCAACTTACTATAAATGCAATCAGCCCGGACATTACAAATCAGAATGTCCTAGCTCAAGAAGAAAGATTCAGCTGAAAAATATGAGAAAAGAAAGGTAAAGAAAGAAAGTTCAAAAAGTAAAAAAAGAAGGCAATGGCAGCAGCATAGGATAATGAAGAAGTCACAAGTTCAGACTCCTCAAGCTCAGAATCAGAAGAAGAAGAAAATGCAAATCTAGCCCTCATGGCAGGACTGGATTAGGTAAATTCTGAAACTTCTTTTATATCATGTTCTGAATCCGATTCTGACAGTCTTGAAGATGCATTTAATGAATTATATGAAAAATATAAAACAGTAGTTAAACAGATAAAAATAGTTAAGTTAAATTTGCTAAATCAAGAAAAAGCCAACACTTTCCTAAAAAATGAAGTAGAAAGATTTGGACAAAATTTAACTGAAACAAAAAGATCAAATGAACTACTGTGTGAAGATTTAAAAGTTAAAAATAGTAAAATCATGGAAATTGAAAAAAATCTAAAAGAATTAAAAGATGAAGAAAAATTAAGAGAAGAAAATAACTATCTAAGAGCTACCATAGATAAAATTACTAATTCTAAAACATCTCTATTTGTAAAACTGAAAGGTACTCGAACCGGTAATGTTTACAAATAAAAACTGAAATTTAAAAATCCTAGAAAAGTCAATCAGTATGTTTACAAATAAAAACTGAAATCTAAAAATACTACACACGTAAAAAATACTTTTGACTTGTGTTGTAGTCATTGTAACCAACTAGGACACACTATCAGCACTTGTACAACTAGACACTTGCGTTGGATTCCTAAGACTAAGACTAACCACCAAAGACCCAAGAAAATTTGGGTACCAAAAGTTACAACTTAAATTTGTTTGCAGAGTCGCCTAAGAGCATCTAAATGGTATTTGGATAGTGGGTGCTCAAGGCATATGATAGGTGACAGAAGGTTGTTTACAAGTTTTAGATATGAGATTGGTCAAGTCACCTATGGAGATAATGGAAAAGGCAAAGTGTTTGGATGTGGAACAGTAGGAATACAAGAAAAGGATTTAAGAGAAGATGTGATGTATGTAGAAGGACTAAAGCATAACCTCATTAGCATAAGTCAGTTATGTGACAAAAGTCATTTAGTATTATTTCAGAATGATAGGTGCATTATCCAAAAGGATGGAAAAACAGTTTTTAAAGTACAAAGAGTCAAAAATCTGTACACTTTACAATTAGCAGAATTGGAAGAAGTTAACCTATGTCTTGCAACTACAAAAAATGAAGAGACTGATTTATGAAACAGAAGACTAGGACATGTAAACACATCAATGATCAAGAAATTAATCAAGCATGATCTAGTTGAAGGTCTTCCAAAACTTAAACTGAAGAAATCTGGAATCTATACAGCATGTGCAAAAGGCAAGAAAACCAAGACATCATTTCAGTCCAAAATAGTGGTAACAACTTCCAAACCTTTGGAACTCATTCACATGGATTTGTTTGGGCCTATAAGAACAGTAAGTCTTGGAGAAAAAGTGTATGGCTATGTAATTGTAGATGATTATTCAAGGTACACTTGGGTATCATTTTTGAAAGCCAAATCAGAAACATTTTCAGCCTTTCTGAAATTCAGTAAATTAGTACATAAAAATCAAAAATTTCAGATAATCAGTATTAGATCTGATCATGGTGGAGAATTCAATAATGAAGAATTTTTCAGATTCTATGAAGAAAATGGCATAGAACACAATTTCTCTGCACCAAGAACACCTCAACAGAATGGGGTAGCAGAAACAAAGAACAGAACACTGCTGGACATAGCCAAAATGATGCTTACAGAATACAATCTACCGAGATACTTCTGAACAGAAGTAGTCAACACTGCCTGCTACATCATCAACAGGTGTATGATCAGACCAATTTTGAAGAAGACACCTTATGAGGTATACAAGGAGAAGAAGTCAAACATCAGTCACCTTCGACCCTTTGGTTGTAAGTGTTTTATTTTGAATAATGGTAAGGATAATCTAGGAAAATTAGATGCTAAAAGTAATGAAGGTTTTCTACTATGATACATTTCAAAACCTAGAGGATATAAAGTATTTAACAGAAAAACTTTAACTGTAGAACAATCAGTTTACATTTTATTTGATGAAACTAACCCTTCTATTAAGAGAATAGAAGAAGAAGAAGTTGTTGAAGATTTGTGCAGAGGTCTGGAACAGACATCTCTTGAAGAAAAACAAGAAGAGAAAGAAGATCCACCACTGGAAGAGCTTCAACAACAAGAGGAACCACAAGAAGGACTACCTACAGAATTGAGGTATCACAAAGATCATCTAAGAGAAATATTATAGGTGATCCTCAAGATTGGGTAAGAATAAGAGGTATAAACATTCCCTGTAATTTTTTGCATTTGTTTCTCAGATTGAGCCTAGGACAATCCATGATGCACTGATAGATGAATCTTGGATCCTAGTTATGCAAGAGGAACTTAACCAGTTCCAACACAGCTAAGTTTGGGATCTTGTCCCTAGACCTTCTGACCATCCAGTTATTGGGACCAGATGGGTCTTCAGAAATAAAATGGATGAATCAGGAGTAATCACCAGGAACAAGGCTAGACTGGTAGCACAAGGATACTCCCAAGAGGAAGACATTGATTTTGATGAAACTTATGCTCTAGTTGCTAGATTAGAGGTAATTAGAATTTTATTAGCATATGCATGCTCTCTTAATATAAATCTATTTCAAATGGATGTCAAAAGTGCTTTTCTAAATGGTTTCATAAAAGAAGAAGTCTATGTTGAGCAACCACATGGTTTTGAAGATACTAATTATCCAAATCATGTTTTTCGTTTAAAGAAAGCACTATATGGCTTGAAACAATCTCCATGAGCCTGGTATGAAAGACAGTGTGCTTATCTTGTATCACATGATTTTGTAAGAGGTAAAGTAGATAGCACCCTATTTATTAAGAAATTTTTAGAAGGAATCTTAATTGTACAAATATATGTTGATGACATTATTTTTGGTTCTATTAATGAATCACTTTGAAAACCTTATGCAAAGTGAGTTTGAGATGAGCATAATGGGTGAGCTTCATTATTTTCTTGGGTTGCAAATCAAACAGACCAAGGAAGGTACTCATATTTGTCAAACCAAATACATTTCAGATTTGCTATCTAAATATGGCTTTGACAAGTGTAAGCCCTTAGGAACACCTATGAGCTCAGGTATTAAGTTAAATACTGATCCACTTGGTAAGAAAGCAGATCAAATAATCTATGGAGGCATGATTGGGTCATTACTCTACCTTATTGCTAGTAGACCAGATATAATGTTCAGTGTATGTTTGTGTGCTAGATTTCAAGCTGATCCTAAAGAATCTCATGTTAATGCTGTTAAAAGAATCTTTAGATATCTTATAAATACAAGTAAATTAGGTTTATGGTATCCCAGATGTTCTGAATTTAAATTACTTGGATATAGTGATGCTAACTATGTTGGATGCAAAATAGATAGAAAAGGCACCAGTGGTACTTGTCAAATTCATACAGGATGCTTAATCTCCTGGTCTTCCAGAAAGTAAAATTTAGTAGCTTTGTCCACAATAAAAGTGGAGTACATTGCAGCTGGAAGTTGCTGCACTCAACTGCTATGGATCAAACATCAACTAGAAGACTATGGTCATATACTTCATGAAATTCCAAGGCTGTGTGACAACACAAGCGCAATTAACCTAACCAAGAATCCAATTCAACATTCAAGAACCAAGCATATTGAGGTTAGACATCATTTCATCAGGGACCATGTAAGTAATGGAGATATTTTACTTGAATTTGTCTCTATAGATAATCAATTAGCTGATATATTTACTAAACCTCTCCCTGAAGATAGATTTACCTCAATAAGAAGAAAAATAGGTATGTGCAATCCTGATTAGAATTGTACTCTTTACTACACTGTATGCATATTTCATCACAATTTTTTTTAAGTCCTGTAACTGTGACTCTTATGAAGTCAGAGTTTCAGAACTACGACTTTCCTGAAGTCAGAGTTGAATATTGCGACTCTCCTGAAGTCGGAGTCTGTTACTACGACTTTCATGAAGTCGGAGTTGTCTACATCGACTCTTATAAAGGCAGAGTCTTTTTTTTTTAAAAGGGGGGGTTTATTTAAAATTTTATTGAAGAGCAATTAATTGTAACCGCTCACTTATTTAATCACAACTGTTCATCTCCTCATCCACGACCCATTACATATTCCCACTCTTTATTTAGACATTTCCTCTCCCATTCCAAATCACCCTTTTGAAACATCTCCGACTTTCCTGTTGTCTTCATCCTGGTTCCCGTGCATGTTCACTCCTACGGAATCGTCTTCGAAGCCTCTGCAGAATCTCTCCATTTTTTTAAAGAAAGGTAGGATCTTTACCCTCTGTGAACCTTTTCGACATCTCCTCTATCACCCTTCTTAGTTTCTTTCTTTGCTCTTGTCTAGATGGCATCATCTAGGGCTCCGGAAGGAACCTTGTTCACCACCAAATAGTTCCAACGGTTGTCTTCAGCCAAGGCCTCCATCTGCCCAGGAAAGGTTGTAGATTTCGGTCAATTATACAGTAGGCTAGTCTGGGTAGAGGAAACACTAGCAGCGATGGGATGGTCGAAGCTATGTCATATTTCTGAACCAATGTTTGAGGGCACTCTAAAGGCTTTCTACCTGTCCCTCCAAGTCACAGCTGAAGGTTCAGTAACAGGCTCAGTTAAGGGTACAACAGTCTCAATTTCTGAAGATTTTCTTGTAGAGATTTTGGGTTGCCCTATCTTCGGTCATAAGATCAGCGAAGTTGTACCCTTGGAAAGGCAAAGATTAGGAGTTATAGGGAGTTTGGGGTCTGTCTATAAGAAAGGGCTCCTAGTCAACGAGCTATCGGCAGAGAAGAGAATCCTCCACTCAATCATCACCAACATTATCACTCCCAGAGCAGGAACACACTCCTCCATCACTACCAGAGACGGCAGTTTATTTTTTTAGGCTATACAAAGGCACATGGTCAACTTGCCTTCCATAATTTTGGAATGGATGGCATGTTCTAAGAATCTGCAGGAGTCTCTCCCTTATGGACCCCTGCTGACCCTCATTTTTAGGAAATTTTCTGTGGAATTGAATGATGAAATTTCCACATCAGTAAAAGAGAAGATTGGGCTCTCCACTCTGAGGAGAAGCCACTATATTTTGGAAGATAAGGCACAAAATGTTTGGGTTAAGGACTCTATCCCCAAGTGAACTCATGAAAAATTTCCAGATGAGGCACAGAGCTCCTCAGTTCTGACAGTACAACCTTCTGAGATTAGAAGTGAGGAAATCAGAGTAGAAGCACCAGTAGTTGAACCAGAAGCAGTTCAGGCTCCTATCCCATCTCAAGAGCAAAACATTCTGGATGATACTATCAATTAAGTTCTGAGAGATCTAAGGGGCAAGAGAGTGGCTCAAGATGAAGATATTCCCAGTTTCACACCTTTTGAGCATTCATTTGAAGAGGAGCACCACCATGTATTTCCACCTAATGGTGAGAACAGGCCAAGGTCTCAGGGGGAGACCAGTGGACCATATGATGGAGTTGATCTTAAAGCAACATGATATGCTATCTATTCTGCAAATGAAAGTTCAACAAATTGATGTAAATTTTGATTTCATGTCTGAAGAGGTCTAGCAGATGAAGGACCTATTATTATAGTTTGTGTGCCAACAGGGCACAAGTGGTTCTCATGCTCCCCCAGCTGTTCACACTGAGGAGCAACAACCACAGCAGCAACAGCCTGAGGACGAGCTTCCACAACTAGACAAGCCTGCAGAATAGTTTAGTGTGGATCCTGTAGCAAAGCCAGATCAGACTCAGCAGCATAAGTAGGGTTGTTCATGGTTCGGTTCGGTCCGATTTGGACCTTTTTTTGTTCAAACCGGACTGAACCGAAATTATGTTCAAATCGAACCGAACCAAATTCGGTTCGGTAAAAAAAAAAAACACAGAGAAAGGGCGGATGGGCGGTCCTGGGAATTGAACCCAGGACCACCCAATGGAACAGAAGGCGCTAGCCCACTGGGCTAGGCTTTCTTTGGTGATATTATTTATTATTTAAATATATTTAATATATATTTCGGTTCATTCGGTTTCCCTGTGTGAAACCGAACTGAACTGTGACATTGTTCAACCCGAACCGAACCGAACTTCCGGTTCGGTTCGGTTTTTCGGGTTGAACTGAAAAATGAACACCCCAAAGCATAAGCCACCTCAGTAGGAGTCAGTTTCTAAGCAGCCGTTGGAGTCTCATGATCAGCCTATGGAGGAAGAAGCCGATCCCAAGGTCAAAATCTTTAAGAGAAGGGTTAGAAGGAAGCTTATGAAATCCGACAACCCAGTCTTTCCTTCCCAACCCTTAACTATTTCTTCTCTTCCCACTGATCCAATCCTTCCTCCAGCTACTGACCCTACACCTCCAACCATCACTGAACAATCACCTCCACCTCCATCTCAACCTATCCCTTCTGTCTCCACCAACCCCCCTCCATCTACTTCCCAATTAGAAATACAACTTCCAATAAATACTTCAATTCCCTCATTTCCTTTGAAGTATCATTTCAAAACACACTCTGTGAATACTCCAACTCTTTACACCCAGCCTCCACATTTCTTTTCTTCTCCTCCACTATCATCAATTTCTTCTACAATTAGCTCTACTCCTATACTTTGTCGGATAGTACCTAGTATGGGAATACCATCTAGAGCTAGCTCTTAAAGTCATAGCTCCCTTCTCCCACCTGTTTGGTATGCTTTCATCTACCACTCTGAACATCACATGAATCTGTTCAGAGAATTTCTATCAATAAAAGTTTTCCTTGAAGACCATGGGATGCTAGGCTACAAGTTCGAAGACTGGCTCCCTCTTCTACTTAAAACTTCTGAAGTTCTCATGGCTGATGTAAATCTAATTACACAGAAAAGCCACATTCTTTCCCCTTAAGAATTTTTCAATCTATACCCTGCTGAGGCCGAAAAGTTCATTTCAGCCACATCTCGAAACCCTCTTCTAACAGTTCACCTTCACCTTAATCTTAGGTTCTTTGACCTGTTTGGTAACCTCCTTAGAGAGCTCCAGGTTAGTTACACAAGAATGAAGGTTTTCAATGAAGATAGGTTCAAGTTAGGATTGCCAGATATAAACGAAGGCCAATGGCGCATGATCACTCAGGGTCAAAGACCTATCACCCCTTCCATGATAATTGGTTTGCCCTCTGGACTACATCCCAATTTAGTTGGTGCTATTTCTTCTAGAAAGTAGTTTGCTCAGATTGTCCTCAACAGGCATATCATGATAGCATCCAGATTCTACGTCAAGTACAACATTAAGATGTCTTTCCATAGATTTGCCATGATGCAAGCTCCCAAGAACTCTCAGCACATGAAGGAATTTCAACATAGCTTTGCAGAGTCTGAGAGACTGAATGAAGAAGAATGGGCAGTAGCATAGAATGGAAAGTGTCAAAGGCTCAAGCTTTCACCATCTGTCTATCTACTTAAGGCTTATGACATTCTTTGGAAATCTGTGTTTCAGAAATGGACTCAAAGGTACATTGTATACTACCAAGCCAAGGAAGCAACTTACTCCCAGGGGCTACATTGGAACCTTACTGTTCATGACTTTTTGCATCAGGTAGCCAAGAAGAAATTTATTCCCCTTAAGTCTACCTTATCAGATGATAACTACCATAGGAGACTCAACTGGTATCATCGCCGACATGTCAAATCTTATAGGAAAATCCCCTCTGTAGGATCTTTATACAACATAGATAGAGAGAAATTTTCTAATTTCTTTGCTAAGAATGAGCAAAAGTTAGAGGACTTTCTTCAACCATTCTTTGCTCAAATCACTCCTTCTCTCTATCTTCCTAGTTCTACTTTCACTCCATGAATGTAAATTGTTCTTTACAGCAATCAATACAGATCTGTTTCTACTCATCTGTGTGTATCTTTCAACATCTCTCCTTGTATCTTGTCCTTTCTGTTAATGCCACAAAGGGGAGAAAGAAAGTAAGCAATAAATATATAGGACAGAAAATCAAATTTGTTCCCACTGTCTTTTTTTTGGAGAAAGAAAGTTAGAAACAAATATATAGGACAAAAAACACTTATTTTGCAAAATCATATTTGTTTTCACTGTCAATTTAAAAGTTTATGTCATTAACAAAAAGGGGAGAGAATTGTTAAGCAACTATCCCTAAAAATATTGCTAATATATTTGCTAAACATTTATCATAATATTTTTTGCTATGACAAAACCTTTTAATATATCTTTTTACTACCATACAAAGGCTCTCATATACATTTACTGAAATATATCCCAGACAAAATTTATGCTTACACAGAATCTAAGTTTCAACATAAACGAAATTTCTCTAAGTCCACAGCGTATACTGTATATCATACTAACTCCGACTCCTGACTCCGACTCTAGAAAAGTCGAAGTATTACTTCAATAGATGGAACTAGTAGCACTCCATCTCCAGAAAAGTTGAAGTTTGACATGACTCCGACTCTTCAAAAGTCGAAGTCGGACTTACTCTGACTTCAGAAAAGTCGAAGTCTATTATCTATTTTCTAAACTTAGACTTCTTAAAAGTCGAAGTCTGTCATGACTATGACTCTTGGAAAGTCGAAGTATGACTTGTTTTGCTCTCACTCTGACTTTCGAAAAGTCGAATTATGTTGTACCTTACTCCCACTTCTTAGAAGTCGAAGTCTCTGTTTCTTACTCCAAATCCTCAGAAGTCGAAGTTCTATTGACTCCGACTCCATAATAGTCGAAGTATCATATATCAACTTCTATGTACTGATACTTAAGTAATTTTTGTATGAATTTGTCATTCCACAGAATCCATGAAATCTTAATCTTGTTTATCTCAAGTTATTTGTTATCCCTATGGGATCCTTTATAGAATAAATAACACTTACATATCTTACAGAAATAATATTTTTTCTTGCTACCACCACCTAAATATTCTGTTAGAATTATATTCAAAATGACCATATCATTGTTAAAATTTATAGCAATAATATAATATGATCTCTCGTTTGCTGTTTGAAGTTCAGTTCTTCTCCATTTGACAGTTGGTAAACAATAAATGCGATGGTAGGTATAAGCAGCATGGGCTATTTGTCAGAGCTCACCTACCACTATCAGAACTCCATGACTTTCAGTAAAAAACTTTGTATTCCCCATACTACTGTCTATTTGATCCTTAAATGCTCTGAACTTTTGTCTGTCTGAGCTCATTCTTGCTTTATATTTTCTTTATCTTACCTACCTCTAAGAGTATGTAGGTATCCCTGTCTGTCTTGTCCCTTCAGGCTTTCAGAACATTAATGCAGCATGTTTAGCCTTCGGCCTTGAACATGAAGTTTACAGAACTTTAATGAAGCTGTCTATCAAGCCATGAAGCTACCTACATAGCCCAAAGACGTTAGACTCTGAAAAGCTGAAGATCTGATAGACACCTAGGAAGCTCATAGTCTCTTCTCAAATAAATATCCTTCAATAGCTAGTTTCAAACGGGAAGATTTATGAAGCTCATATATAGAAATCGGAGTTTAAAAACAAGACATACATATAGATATACCAACCAGCAACACACTCAACTCCGATCAAAATTTACAAGCAAGAGCTCTTCACAAGCCTTCTACTGAAAAGAAAGGGAGAGAGTTGTTTCTTCAGTCCACGATTTCCAAGCTCTCTAGTTCTTTAGAAGTCTTTCTGAGTTGGGTGGCCCTTTTGTAATTGTAGATCTCTCTCAGTACACCCATTTAGATTCAGAAAGAGTTAGAGCTTCAATTCTCATTTGTATCTCTTTATGATTATGTGTCTGCTGATCGAGTTGAGCAGACACACAAGTGTTCTTTGTTTCTGTATTAGTTAACCTGCAAGAGGTTTGTTTCTTGCTGTGCCCCTCTTGCGATGGGAAGACCTACGGGTGTACATAGTGTTTGTACCCCTCGGTAAAGGGAAGACTTGCTTGGGTGCATGTGGGTTTGTAATACCTCTCAGGTTGAGAGAAGGCCAAGTGTTCTTGGTAGTTTAGTGAAATCCCAAGAGGTTACTTGGGGACTGTACGTAGGACTTCCATGTGGGAAGGCCGAACCAGGATAAAATCTCTTGTGCATTTGTGTGATTGTTTCCACCACGCTTTCACTTGTTTCACACACATCTCACTAAATACTAACAACTCTATTTAGTGCTATCTATTTTAAGATATTTTTTAAAAAGCATAAGAAGTCCTATTCACCCCCCTCTAGGACATCTCTAGTGCCATCTCGATCCAACACAACAAACCATGGCAAAGCTTGAGGCTCAATTGGGCCAGATGGCTGAAACTTCTATGAGAAGGGAAGTGGGCCAATTGCCTAGCCAACCAGTGGCTAATCCAAGAAACCACCCACTAGGCTTTAACCCTCAAATAGAGCTCTTACCTCAACTTGGTCAACAAGCCCAACCAAAAGGGCCACAATTTGAAAACATTAAGGCCATCTCAAGTTTAAGAAGTGGGAAAGTACTGGAAAGCCCACACCAAGAAAAGGAGGTTAGAGATACCATTGCTCAGAAAGCCCAAGAAGAGGAGAGTGATGGTTAAAAAGAACTTATTCAAGCTAAACTAGAGGGAGGTGATCAAAGGAAAGGGAAGGCCCCAATGGATCCAAATTCTTATCAAACGAAAGTGCCTTTTCCAAAAGCTCTAGAAGATAAGCCCAACATGAAGAAGGATTTGGCCCAAAATGAGGAGCTAATAGAACTATTCAAACAAGTCTACATCAACATTCAACTCCTCGATGCCATTAAGCATGTCCTGGCTTATGCCAATTTTCTTAAAGATTTTTTCACTCCTAGAAGGGAATCTAGGATAGCCCCTTAAAAGATTCGGTTATCTGAGGATGTTAGTGCTGTTGATAAACCCCCTTCCTAGGAAGCTCAAGGATCCTGGTGCTCCACTCATTTCATGTGATATTGGTGGAATAACCTTTGACCGTGCACTTCTTGACTCATGGGCTAGTGTCAATCTCATGCCCACCTTTATCTATGAACAATTTGATATAGGGGAGCTCAAGCCTACCTCCATCATTCTGCAGCTGTCTAATCATTCAGTCAAGACTGGATTGATAGAAGATGTGATTGTTAAGGTCAATGATTGCTACTTCCCCGTGGATTTCCTCATTCTAGACATGGCTGCCTCCCAAGAATTAAGGCACACCCCAATCATTCTTGGTCGTCCCTTCCTCGCCACTGCTAAAGCTAATATCAATTGTGCTACAGGGATGATGAACATCACATTTGGAGGACAAAAGGTCTCTCTTAATATGTTTAGAGCCTCTAAATACCCAAACCAAGATGAAGAATGTCATTCCATAGACATCTTCTCTGATCTCCTCGATGACGTCCTGGATATTAATCAATTAGAAGAGGCCCAAGCTCTACATGACTCACCACTCCATTTGGCACCTTGGTCCAAGGTCGAACCTCTGCCAGCCTTGCAATCTGAACTAGCTCTACCTTCACTTGAAAGCCCTCCTAATCTTGAGTTGAAACCTCTTCCTGACTCTTTGAAGTATGTCTTTCTAGGCCCCAATCAGACTCTTCCAGTCATCATTGCTTCCAATCTTACCCCTATCCAAGAGGACCAATTGGTAAGAGTCTTAAAAGATCATAGGGGTGCCATAGGTTGGGTAGTGGCCGATCTTAAAGGGATAATTCGATCTATTTGCATGCACCACATTTATTTAGAGGACAATGCCAAACCAATTCGGGAGACACAAAGGAGATTGAACCCGAACATGAAGGAGGTGGTGAAAAAGGAAGTCATTAAGTGGCTTAATGCACGGATTGCTTACGCCATCTCAGATAACCAATGGGTCAGGCCAACCGAAGTGGTCCCTAAGAAGTCCGGGTTGACAGTGGTAACAAATGACCAAGGAGAGAAGATACCCACAAGGCTTACCACGGGGTGGAGAGTGTGCATAGATTATAGGAAGCTTATATGCCATGACAAAAAAAGATCACTTTCCACTCCCATTTTTGGATCAAATTCTGGAGAAGCTGGTAGGCCAAAGGTTCTTTTGTTTTTTAGATGGGTATTCTGGGTACAATCAAGTGGTAATATACCCATAGGATCAAGAAAAGACAACTTTCACATGCCCATATGGCACTTTTTCCTTTAGGAGAATGCCATTTGGACTTTGCAATGCACCAGCCACTTTTCAAAGGTGCATGATGGCAATCTTTTCTGATATGGTGGGGGAATTTCTAAGGTATTCATGGATGATTTTTCTATCTATGGGGATTCATTTGATTTTTTTTTTGGAAAATCTAAAGAAAGTGCCAGTTAGATGTGTGGAAACAAATCTGGTGCTCAGTTGGGAGAAAAGCCATTTTATGGTACAAGAAGGTATAGTCTTAGGCCATATTGTGTCGGAGCGAGGTGTAGAGATGGATAGAGCTAAAATTTACCTCATTTCTAATCTTCCTCCTCCTACCTCTGTGAAACAAATTCGTGCATTCCTTGGCAATGCCGGTTTCTATCGCCGGTTCATGCATAACTTTTCCAAGATTGCTCGGCCTTTAACTCTTCTCTTGGCCAGGGATGTCCCATTCCAACTTGATGACCCTTGATTAAAGGCCTTCACTACTTTAAAAGAGGCTCTGACCAAAGCTCATATTCTTCAATCCCCTGATTGGTCACTGCCCTTTGAGATCATGTGTGATGCTTCCGATTAGGCCATGGCCGCTGTTTTGGGACAAAGGATTGAAAAGCACCCTGTGGTGATTTATTATGCAAGTCGCACCCTTGCTGATGTTCAATTGCACTACACCACCACAGAAAATCTAAAACATCTCTTAACTAAGAAGGATTCCAAACCAAGGCTCATTAGATGGATCCTTCTCCTTCAAGAATTCGATCTGGAGATCTAGGGTAAGAAAGGTTCTGAGAATGTTGTTGCTGATCATCTCTCTCGTATTGTCATCCCAGAAGGTGATCCTATGCATGATTCTTTTCGTAATGAACATCTCCTTGCTGTCTCTCACAACACACCCCGATGGTATACTCACATAGTCAACTACCTCGCGGTGGGTCAACTTTCTAAGGGGTGGTCCAAACATGAGAGGGTGCACTTCTTGTCCAAAGTGAAACATTACTTCTGGGACGACCCTAAACTATTTCACATGGGTCCAGACCAAGTCATTAAGAGGTGTGTCCCTGAGAAAGAGCAACAAAGCATCTTAAATTTCTGTCACACTCTAGCTTGTGGGGGACACTTCTCGAGGAAGAAAACTACTGCTAAAGTCTTGCAAAATGGGTTTTACTAGCCCACATTGTTCAAAGATGCTATAAATTCAGCAAGACATGTCTTAGGTGCCAAGTTGTGGGCAACAATTCTAGGAGAGACATGATGCTACTCAACCCCATTTTGGTGGTGGAAATCTTCGATGTCTAGGGGATTGATTTCATGGGCCCATTCTCGTCATACTTTGGAAATAAGTACATCCTTGTGGTTATTGATTATGTGTCTAAATGGATTGAGGCTATTGCCAGCCGCACCAATGATCATAAGGTTGTCATGAAATTCATGCGCATGAATATCTTCTCTAGGTTTGGGTGTCCTCCGGCTATCATAAGTGATGGAGGATCTCATTTCACTCATTCCCAATTTCGTGCTTTGCTTAAAAGATATGAGATAACTCATAAGATTGCTACCCCCTACCATCCCCAGACAAGTGGCCAAGTGGAAGTGTTCAATAGGGAGATCAAGAATATTCTCCAAAAGACCGTTAGACCTAATAGGAAAGATTGGTCTGAAAGACTGGATGATGCTTTGTGGGTCTATCAGACTGCCTATAAGACTCCAATTGTCATGTCTCCCTATAGGCTGATTTTTGGAAAAGCCTGTCACCTTTCTGTTGAGTTAGAACATAGGGCTTGTTGGGCTATTAAATAATTCAATTTTGATTTAGCCCAAGCAGGATCACATCGATCCCTCCAACTCAGCGAACTTGGGGAATTACGCAATGAAGCCTCTGAGAATTCCAAGATATATAAAGCTAAGGTTAAAGCATTTCATAATAAACATATTGCTAGGAAGTCTTTTCATATCCTAATGAAAAAGTCTGGCTCTTTAACTCTAGGTTGTGTTTATTTCCATTATATATTTTAAATAGTACAAGAAAAAATAAAAAGAATTTAAATAAATTGATAATATTAAAAAATTGATAATGAATAACATAATAATAAAATGATATATAAAACTATTTTATATACTTGTGTGACTACGTTAATGCATATTACATAATATTTATCTCCCTCTCACTTTAAATTCAAATATCATTAATTTAATATAAATATATAATTGGCTTTGATTTAAAAGAATAAAATAACTTATTGTGTAAACAATCTGATTAATTTACAAAAAAAACATAATGCTTGGTGTTTAAAATAAAATACTTAATAATTTATATGATCCATGCTAAATATAGAAAAATGCCATATATTCACTATGATTAATGAAAATAAATATTTTACAATATATAAGAATAGTTAATTAAGTATATATATATATATATATATATATATATATGCAACAAAATTTGATTTATTTAATCCCTTTTATTTAATACAATTAGTATCTGTATGAGTTGGTATTATAGATTTATCTTAGCCAGGACATTCTATAATTTGTGTGTTTACTTTTAATAATAGGTTTGGATAATGATATCATGAAATACACTTAATCAAGTGTAACGTTAAAATGTAACATTAAAATTGATTAATCAAAATTTCTCAAGATTTATTTATTTTCATACATAAAATTGAGGTGTTACAGTAATATTCACTAAACAATAGTAATTTGAACATCTGAAAATATAAATTTGAATATTAATAAATTTGATATTCATACTTTAATATTTCATAATAAAAATTTTGAAAATAAAATTTTATTACGTGTATATTCACTAAGCAAATCTAATGCCTTCACAAACATACAAATATATTGTGTATATATGTAACAAATAGAATAAATATATTTAGTAAACTAAAATTGTATCTACAAATTTAAAATTTCTTTTTTTTTCTTTTATAGAAATTTTTATAATAATTATATAAAGTAATGCTTGTGAAATTTTTTCCGAATGAAAAAATCCTTCAAAAAGTCCATCGAAACTTTAGACGGATTCTTCGATAATTATTTATTTGTCAGAATTTTCTGATGGTTTTGTCCATGACAAATATCAGTCAAAAATATCGGCGAATTTTTTGACCAAAAGTATTTTGTCAAAAAATTCATTTGATTTTTTGACGAAATATCGGATTGAACCCGAGCCGATCGATTAAAGACACGGCTGAATTCGGACCAACCTAGATCTGGTCCAGACCCGATCTATTACCACCCCTAAATATAAAACTTGAGACTGCATGGTAACGGCCTACGTTAATTAATTAAACACTTCATGCATGTGCATGGTTTATCCTCCATAAAAAAAATCTACTATCCACCGTCAGACTTCCGAATAACCTGAAAATACTAGCCAACATAGTTCATCCATATAATATATTGGTTGTGAGATTAATCGATCGAAAAAAATTCACAGATTAAAAAAAATAGTCAAAAATTATGAACAAAGAGCTTATACGGACATATCCTACCAATATCTTAATTAGAGTACCTCTCACTTATACAGTGGCGGATCTAAAGAAGAATCAGTGGAATCATGTGGCTCCATTAAATTTTTAAAATTTTATTTATGATTCTAAATTATTTTATTAAATTACATTGGTTGAAATTTTTTGTTTTAAAAAATAACTCCACTAAATAAAATTTCTAAATCGGTCGCGGAGCACAGTTTCGTTCTAAAATCCACGAACCACTTGTGGTGACTGGGCCGCACAAAATTGACTGTAAAGTAATTGCCGAGACACGCACATCTCGATAGACCCCATGAATATAAAACTACATATGGTAATTTACAAATAATTTATACACAAATAAACTATTCACAAAACAAAACAAAGTAGCACGATGCATATATGACTGGCACATGGTCAACAGCCTGGAGGACTCGGCCAGACCCACCGGCGAGCGGCCTTTATTATATTGCATAGGCGCGCACACCCAGATAGACGCAATAAGGAGAATTCCAAGTAAGAACAGAAACTTTCACGAGGGAGAGGACAAAAGTCCGGTCGCTAGCTACATGCGTGATCACTCCGACAGATCGACGGAGCTGCCGCCATGCTTACATCCTCCCTTATATAAGTAGCTCGCCCAAGGGAGCTGAGAGGAACACACACGACTCAACTCTCAAGTCGACCATTTCTAATTAAGCTTTCTGTTGATACATACCCCCAGCCTGCCTCTGTCTAGCTACGACACCTATCCCGGCCACCTCTCTGTGTTTTCGGCCCAGACAGGACGGTGCAGAAATGGATCCCATCGCCGCCATGTGGGAGGAGCTGGTCGTGAAGGCCACAGCCAAAGTGGACAAGAACGACTTCTTGCGTTATCTGCCCAACGTCTGCGTCCCGAAGGCGGCCAGCCCGGCGGAGGATCCCCTCGCCGCCATCGAGACGTTCGACCGCCCCGGCCCCTGGGACCGGACCATGTTGGAGCTGGAGGTGGAGAACCCCAGGGCCGGCGTCGTGGAGGGTGAGCCGGCTCGCAAGAAGGTGGTCCTCTTCTCCGGGAACGACTACCTCAACTTGAGCACCCACCCTGCCGTTCGCCAGGCTTCTGCAAAGGTGAGGAACAAAGCACATGCAACTTTGATGGACGTTGATTCTAGTTTGCAGCAAATTCGGGTGAGCAATGGATCTTAATCCGATGGGGGCCTTCTAATTATCGATATACATGCACATATGGAACAGGCTTCCCTGGTTTATGGGATGGGTCCCAGATCGTCTTCCATGGTGAGCGGTCACACCGACTACCATCGCCTGCTCGAGCAAGCCTTGGCGGACTTAACCAAGAAGGAGGCCTGCCTGATCACCCCCACTGGCTTCGCTGCCAACACCGCACTCCTTGCGGCGTTGGGAAACATCGCCTCCCTCACCTGTGCTGGCAGAAGGCCGGCCAAAGATGAGAAGATCGCCATCTTCTCTGACGCGCTGAACCATGCCTCCATTATCGACGGCCTTCGCATGGCAGAGCGTCACCAAGAGGCCGTTGTGTTCGTGTACAGGCACAACGACATGAAGCACCTCGATGAACTCCTCTCGAATTGCCAAGTCCAGAAGAAGGTCGTCTTCACTGACAGGTGACTTACTAATTTGCTCAAGGCCTTTCTATCTCCCAGCATGCAGTAGCTCCTTCCGATCTGTCAAGTATTGATAT
Organism: Colocasia esculenta; assembly: GCA_014218235.1. Lineage (NCBI taxonomy): Eukaryota > Viridiplantae > Streptophyta > Magnoliopsida > Alismatales > Araceae > Colocasia > Colocasia esculenta. Next base: position 111,669,022 of record CM024761.1, on the reverse strand, counting down.
TTCATGATCATGTGTGTATATGCATCATCCATCGGAACAAATTAAACATTATGTTTAGCTTCTCTTAATACTCTTTTTCTCTTGACCATATATGCAGCTTGTTCAGTATGGAAGGAGACTTTGCCCCGATGCTTGAGCTTGTGGAGCTTCGAAAGAAGCATGGCTTCCTGTTCATCATTGATGATGTAAGTTAAGCAATATATATAGCTAATTAAACGACAAATTAATGTATATACAACTAATTAGCTTGTTTGAGGCAAAAAAAAAAAATGTGGTGGGCATTGCCATGCATGTTAATTATGTCCATATACGTCGTAAACGCAGGCACACACGACCCTTGTCTGTGGCAAGAACGGTGGTGGCATTGCGGAGGTATATGGAATCGAAGATCAGATTGACATATGTGTTGGGACTTTGAGCAAGGGCGTCGGATGCCTAGGCGGTTTTATTACCTGCAGCAAGAAGTGGAAGAAGCTCATCCAAGGGAGGGGAAGGCCTTTCATCTTCACCACTGCTAGTCCCTTGCCCGTCATTGCTGCTGCCTATGGTACTACTGCATTCCTTCATTGATATTAATTTATGTCTTAATTTTTCTCATCCACAATTAACACAAATTATAAAAATGCGCTAGCTAGTTTAATTGTGCATGCAACTTATAAGATATTTACAAGGTTATATCAATCATCGCTCATGGCTTCTTCTTTGATTAATCGTGTGTGTGTGTGTGTGTAGTTGCTGTGACGGTGGCCCAGAAGGAGTCTTGGCGTAGACAAGCTATCTGGAGCAGAGTGCAAGAGTTTGCGGCCTTAACCAAGTACCCAGCCACCAGCCCCATCATCTCCCTCGTAGTCGGCACAGAGCAAGAAGCTCTCGACGGGAGCAAACACATGTTGGAGAGTGGTTTCCATGTCACCGCTATTAGACCGCCAGCGGTTCCTGCAAATGCATGCCGGTGAGCCGATCTTCCTCGTTCATCACTTGTTACATCTATAGATGTACATTCAAACTTTATATTAATTTCATGCATCTTTCCAGTATTGACAACTCACTAGACACATATATACTCTTATTACTTTTATATAGGCTGCGAGTGACCTTGAATGCTGCACATACGTCAGAAGACATCAAAAGACTGGTGGTTGCACTATCCCAATGCATCCCTTCCCTAAAGGATGTCACTGGCCAAGTCGCTGCAAAACTCTGAGATGTTCATGCATGCTAAAGTGGGGCAACAATTCAGATCGATTCAAAGTTGTCTATTTCTTTTTCTCATTTTTTTATTTTTCATGAAGCCTTCTGTTCAATATTTGTTGTCTACAACAAAGAATCACAGTTGAATCCTCTATGACATTATTTCAATATATGATTGTTCACATGTAAATATTAAACTCCAGAGAAATGGAATAACATGTGATTCATTTTTCTTGAAATGAGACAGCTGTGAGAAATAAAAGAAAATGTTTAAAAAGAATGTAATATTACACCGCATTCTTCTTCAACATAGTAATTACCAAATTGAAGGTACATGGAAAAGCAAGCGCAAGCAATTCTATTTTGATATATGAAAGCATAGAGTCCCATGTGACATATTTGATGACGTACTTGTGACCATCACTACGAGCAAAATCAAATGGAACTCACCGGAGTAGCTAGGCAATTGGTTGAAGTGGACTTAAATTGCAAAAGAATGCCCTTTTTCCTCTACTTGGATATCACCCTCTCTATCCATCTATCTATCCTTCTCTCCTTGTTTCGCCTTGAAATCTATGTTCTCTGCCCGTTTTATAACAAAAGGGTAGAGAAATATGGAAGGAAAATTAACTTGGGACTGCAATGTCGGTGGATCAGGTCATTCTTTATTACTAATCATACAGCCAAAACATATATTACTTCTTTCTCAGAGAGATACCTCACGCGGTCGTCTCCTTCTTTAATCTTAATGACTTTGTAGGAGATTAAAGCACCTTCTTTAATGACTCTTGGATTGTCCGTTCGTTTTCTAATGTATGACTTCCACTACAAGAAAATTATGATTTAGTGACGGAATTTAGCGACAGACATATCTTCGTTGCTACTCCGTCACTAATTAGCGACAGATTGATGACAAATTAGGTCCCCTCCCCCACCCCCACCCCCTTCCGTCAAAACCTTCTGCCTCCCATTTCCCCCTTTCTCTTCTTCCCCTCGTCCCTTCTGTCAAAACCTTTTGCCCCCATTTCCCCCCTTTCTTGTTTCCCCTCGTCTCAGAGCTCCCTCGCTCGTCGCCGGAGACATGCCCCTGGCCATCTTGTCACTCGCCGATCACCGAGTTTCCCATCGCCATCCCCGGTCGCCAAGCTTTCCGCTGCCATCACCTCTCTCTCTCTCTCTCTCTCCTCACCCCGTCGCCCCCCCCCCCTCGCCTCCGTCGGCCTGTGCCCCTCCCCTCCCTTTGTAGCCTGCAACCCCCCCTTCCCCCACACCTCCGCCGCATGTGCCCCCCCTTCCCTCTGCCCCCTGCAACCCCCACCCCACTCCACCTCCGCCGCTTGAGCCCCCCTCCCTCTGCACCCTACAACCCCCCCCTCCCCTATTCGATCTCTGTATTTCTATCTTTTGTTTGTTATCTTGCGCCAGGCAGCACCCAATGCGGGGCGCGCCAGTAGGGCGCCCGGGCAAATCATTTGCCCGGGCGCCCGGGTATTAAGTATTTCCCATCTTGTTTTTGGCCCGCCAGCCTGAAAGAGCAAACTCTTGCTTGTTCCTAGCTACCATTTGATTGGCTACCTTCGTAACCTATCATAACATACTTTACCTTCTAACTCGTTGATGCATGCAATAATCTACATGCCACAGGATGTCATCAAAAACCACAACTCTTATTCCCTCTAATTTCCTAGGATTTCTTGTTGAGAACTGAGCATTTGGATGACCTGCACTTCCAATGATCTACTAAGCACACGTTGCTCTATATACATGTAAATCTTAGTGGAAATCAGAGAAGAACCTACGCTGATGGGTGGAACTGTCGGCGGTCTTCTACTTGGACGACGTAATTGGACCGTCGGCCCAACCTATGCGTAAACCCACTTAAAAGGTGACAGAATGACTGTCGATTTACTAGACTCCTCTCGCGCCCCCAATTTTTTCTATTCCCGCGTACTCTGTAACTGTCGTGCCCAAAACGTGCACGGAAGCAAAGTCCTCCTTCCGGTTGGACTCCGACCCTATCTTTAGCGTTCAACCGCACCATCGAGATCGTAGAGCTATTTAGGGTTCTCCGTTCATGTCCTTCATCTACGCTGCACGGAAGGAGGCTGTTCACCTTTTTTTCTCAGCGGCTGGAGGTTAGTTTGTTGTTCCCCTATTTCGCCATCCTCCTGCGGCCCTGCTTGCTTCCCATCTTAAATATGCTTTCTAAATGCTCTTTTGCATATATGTAGACCGGCAGCCAGTTTCTATTTTCCTCATTATCTCAAGCCGACTCCTACGATTACACATACTCTTTATATTTCCTGCCAGATTACATCGATTAAGTCTGATGTCAACGGACATAATAATTATCATCTCTAACAGTGATTTGCAGACAATATCTCTGCTATAAAACCAATAGCTAAGGAACAATAGGTTATTTCCATGCCCCACCTGTTATATCAAGCAAATATGTCTGCTATAAACACTACAAATAAAAGATGGATGCTCAAGAACATAACTAGCCTTTATCCATGAAATGCATATAATTGAACAGCCCATAAAACATGACACTGGGAAACTTTGTGCAACGACCCACTTCCACCCGGTACGGTTATACCAACCCACATCGGATGAGAGCAAGCCGCTACAGGGGAGAATACCCCAACAAGTAACAAGTGAGCTGAGTTATACACAAATAGATTTCAATAATGCAATGGAATTTAAATGAATCTTATTCCATCAACTTTTCAATCCACATACCACAGTCCGTATAGTTCAACAAGAGATAACATAAGCGCAATATTTCCCAAATACATAGCTGACTCCAAGTACATTTGATCAAAATTCAAATTTCAATTGTAGCATTACATACTATGAAAGATAATTTACAAATCTTCAATCGCTTAGTCCAACTCCACTTCAAGTCTTGCTAGCTCCTCCGCTACTAATTTCCTGAAATGTTTAGCAAGAGTGAGTCTACACAATAGACTCAGCAAGTAACTTAAGATTCAACACATACATGCTTTTTATCAATTAACACAATAAAATTTCAGCAGTCAACATCATACATGATCACGCTCTAACCTATACAATTGCACAGGGAATTTCATTAAACAATTATCCTAACACATGTAAAACTAAAATCTAACAATGCTCACTAACATCATGGTGTCATTAACATGAGTAGAATATATACTCACACATTTTTATACTTTACCCTAGTCATTGTAAGGTTTGCACAACTAACCATTGTAACATATACAAGATAAGTAGCACTCCTAGCATGATTTCTAACCCACTTCGCATGCAATCATAACAATTTACTCCATATTTAGCTTGCTGATTTTATACAAATTTTACCACATTCATATTAACTTTGCATAGGGATCACTTTTAACTACACGGCATAGTACTAAACACATGTACATCCAATAATTCAAATTCTATGAATATGAAAACATATACTTACATTTTGGTACTAATAGTAACATCACTTTTAGCATTTGGCAATTAATACATCAACACATACACACAGAGGAATAATCTAATTCATGAGGATAATAACACACGTTTATACACATCAATAACAAAATATCAATTAACACTATTGCCATTTACACTTGTACTATTCTCTCGTCACATACAACCATATGATTAACCTTGGCTTTCACACATACTCACTTTTGTTCTATCACACAATACTTATACACATTTCCCATTATTTCCTCTTTGACATTCACATACTTCTTATCATTTCACTTTTTGCACATAACATGTGCCACATTTACACATATCTCGCACATACCTTGTGCTATGAACACATATCACTTTTCACATCACACTTATGCTCATTTTCACATAATGCCAAGACACAGCCCAAACCACCATTAGACGATCACATAGCACACACATTCACATTCATGTACTTAATCACCGGCACAGTGATAAGTCTTAGTTCCTGCAGAAACCGGGGAAAGCCCTTCCCACCATTACCAGTGGAACTTGTCCACCTCCAGGATTTCACAAGACCCTTTGCCAGGGTATAACACTTTATCAAGACCCTTCTCTAGGGTATCACATATCATATTGAGCTTTCCCGTAGGGGCACTACTACAGTACAGCTCCAAGCATCTAAGGTGGCAGTGTCTTATGGGCACCATTGTTTCTCTTGTCACATTTAACCATTTTATACACATATATCACTTGTTCTTACACTTCTCATGCTTGCACACCCTTCTACATAATTCATACACACATAAGCTTTCATTTACTGATTTTAACCTTACTATGGCAACTTCCAAATAATCATAATACAGATTTAATCATACTGAATTTTACTGAATCACATCAAATCACAATTAACATGCTCACATAGTCGTTTTTCTCATTAAAAATCCATAACAATACTTACAGTTATCAAAATAACATGAGATTTTAACCACAGACAAATTTCAGGTTTATAATCACACATGCAAATTTTCATATTTTTATGAATCATATTACATTTACAGGAATTAAAACATGCAATCTCATGCCGTTCATAATTCGATTTAACATGGAATATAACATGAATATCCAATCTGACAGTTCACGGCCCTGAACCTAACATACTCATCATCACAGGAATTTTCCCCGGATTTATTGCACCATACTCAATTTACTGTAAATTTTACAAATCCTACGCATGTCTTCTATTTCTAAAACAGAAATTACAGTAAATCCCACAGTCATGGAGAAATTCTCCAAATTTCAGGGCCAGGACTGATTCGTAGATACATGGTTTAGAAAAACTTAGGGCATCCCATTCTTCAGGGATCATGTAAACTATGGGAGAACATGCAAAAATCCATTTTCCAACATGTATTTCAGTAAGTTTAACAATCCATGCCATTCACCAAAAAGCACAGAAAATAACACATGCATCCCATGGTCTATTTTACATAACATATATGACTACATTATATCCTCATTCGAAAACACTTCGAAAATTAATCATATAGAAGGGAGAACAGTTCACTGTTCTGCCCTGAAGAACTTAACGGCATAGTCTGGACGTTAGTAGAGATGCGCGGCAACATCGTTGGCCGCCGACTGGAGATCTCGGCATCAAGGGCCTTGACCCCAAGTTCCTGTCTGTGCAAGAACATAGACCGAGCTCCAAATAACAGGGGAATGGGAGGATCTAGGACACGAGGAAAAGTCCAGAAAATTGCTGAGACCTAGGGCACATGTATAGGATTGAGATCTATAGGTTACTTGCCTTTCTAAAAACCTCCAAAGGGATCTATGTTGCTGTTGAAGCTCTCCTTGGGCAGTCCCAAGAAGCCTCCAAAACACCACTCCTCCGGGTTTTTGGTCGATGCCGATGCTAAACCAGTGGTGGGGAAGCCTTCTCCTTGGTCCCCTCTAGCCTCCAGTTGCAATAGAATGCCGGATGAAGCTCCAAATCGTCAGATCAAGGCATGCAAAGACCAAACTTCCTCACAGCTTGCTAGGTTTTCTCTCCTCTTTGCAAAGGGCCCAAAAAGAGTTCTTTCTGGTGCAGGAGGAGCTTGGTTTAAAGGAGAGGGGTCTCTCCTTTCCCGCAGAGGTGATGGAAAGGCTCAGAGCCGTTGGGGACAGCTCCCCAATGGCTGAGCTTCCTTCTTCCAGGATTTCGGGGTCTGCAACGCATGCAAGTCAGAGAAGTAAACGTCCACCTATATGGACGGCTACTTAAGGCTGGGCGTCCATCGATATGGACGCCGACACCTCATGGGCGTCCACCCATGTTGACGCCAATTGGCCCTCCCGCTAGAACTTAAAATCATGCAGAACCATGCTTAATCCATACATATATGCACATGAACCCTATGTAGTATAACGTATACACCGCTATACCATGTAAACATCCAATCTTTACAACTAATCATACTCGTACATACATAGGTTCATTATGCATGAAATAGATAGATACAATATGCACACCGATAACTAGATTAAACTTGCACAACATTACTTAAATACTATATGCGTGAAATTCCTAATATACACAATATGCACAATTTAGCTAATTGCCTATTCTCACCCAAAATTTCCTAAGAATACATGCATGTTATTCATGAGGAATATAGAATTACGATACACATTACTAAATACACCTACCATACTTGAACTCCATATGTACATGCAATGTACGAAGTACAATGTACACATTAACTACACCATGCAAATGAACAACGTTTACAACTAAACACACACACATGCATACATAAGTATACCAAGGTGTTATGTATGTAGAATTAGGTATACAATTATCACACGCATAAGATAACATACATATGTACATACACATATGCACTTCATACACTCTCACACAATGTCCATGAAATAGGATATTCTTCAATATTAGATTGTACATGTATAATATTTAAATAGATACCTTATACAAAATTGGCCAATTACTTGTATTCATAATAATAATATACGTCCCCGCATATACACATGCGCAATTTATAATTATAATATGCACAATCTTCATGCACGCCATTTATAAGAACGAGCAAACATCATATACATAAAATATAAGTGGGAAAAAGAGAATTCGGGGCGTTACACTTTGATTCGTGGTTTTTTCACAGTTGGGTTGAATAAATGGTACACTATTTCTCTGCTTATGTTCCTAAAAGTACTGGTGTGGTATTGTTTGGATCCTGAATAACTAGTTGAATGCTGTCTAAACATTCCCTCGGCTCACAATTCAAAGTAGCTTATATTTTTCATCCACAAAAATCTTTTTTTAAATTACTCTTCTGTCTTAATAGTCATGCATTACTCATATCAATATTCAGGACCCTAGCAGAAAAATAGACTTGATTGAGAAGAGGTTACTAGATGGGATTAAATTAGGGGAGATATTTACATTCAAACATGCTGTTTGAACTAATATCACATTCTCGAATAAATGGTATAGAGGCTTGATTAATGTCATGCTGTGTTTGAGTTATCAAGCTTTCATCCTTTCCACATGAAGAAGCTGACTCCTCTCTGGTTCTTTGTACGCTAATGCAAACTATATTGACTTGGAATTCAACTCAGTGATCTGTGGAAGGGTGGGCAGAACAACTTTCATGATGCTTAATTTTCAAAAGTTGTGTAAATAACATATTATACTGATACAACTCCTCCTACGCCCATCTTCTTTAGTTTGGGGTCGACGGCTTCTGGATCACAGAGATTAACTTTCCTATCCTCACACTGTTTACCGGCATCGACGGGTCGGCATCTACATCAACGAGAACCATCAAAGTGACTCTTCTTCATTGGAAGGTTCACTTCTTTGACATAGTCCTTAGCTTTTCTCTTTTAGCTTATTCATATTCAGCAATCTTTAATTTTTCTCATTTAAGGGTTGATGAAACCTCAAAGCACCCATTAAAAGATCATAATTTTCCTATCTTAATTTCCATGGTAGAAGACCAGCAATTTTATATTTCTTTCTTGTTCCTTTGCTTCTTTCTATTTTTTCATAACTCTGATACGATCTTGAATCTATTTGTGTCTGGTTTTGCAAGAAAATAATGTGGAAGGAGTTCAACAAAACATATATTCCCAAATAATTATTAATTGCTTCATGCTTCCGCATTCATACATTGGGGGTTCAATCTTTCCAAAATGATGAGTGCTATCTTCCGTAAAAGATATCTTTTAGGCAACAATTAAAAATTTATCTTTCTCCAATGTCTAATGGGACTATAGGAATAAGTTATTGTCAAAATAGTCTTATAAAAAATTAATAGATATCTGAATATGTTAACAATTTGGACTAGCAATGCAACATAGAGATTCTGCACATATACATGAATTTGTGGGTGTCAAGTTGAATATCCATGCGGTTTATAACTAAAATGCTTGGACAGGACACTTTTATTGCCTCTGGTCAACAATTTGCTATTTAGGAGTTGTCTACTTTTTTGCTTTTTATACTTTTAATAGCTTCCATTATGATTCTAAGAGTTTTAACAAGAGTATTTTATTTAGATGTTGGTGAAATAAAGTTAGTTTGATGGTATTTAAATCTTTTAGTTTCTAGTTTCCATAAATAAGTAAACAAGTCAAAGATATATATATGTTGATCAAATTAGTGAACTAAACAATTGAAAAAACAATGAGAAAAATATAGTTCTAAAATTGTGTACTACTTTATGATAAATAAACTCATAGTCTACTTGCTTGAATGTTTCTTTTTCTTTTTAACCATTTGTTGTGTTTTTTTTTTGAAGGATGGATCATACATACATTAATGATAAGAGTTGGATGTATAAGTATAAGACTAAGCATGAACGAGTTAGCCCTGAGTTTTTAGCTGGAGTATAGTACTTTATGTACTTTGCAGTGAGAACTATTACCAGTGAAGGAACAATAAAATGTCCATGTTCAAAATGTGAAAATAAGTTTCATCAAGAGAAAGATGTTGTTCACTTCCACATTATTAGGGAAGGATTTAAACCAAGATACACACTTTGGAACTTTCATGGCGAATCTCGAAAATGATCTCGAGAGGAAATTAATGAACATGTCAACTCAGTAGATGACATGACAGAAATGTTAAGTGATGCTTTCATGTTCCATCCTACTAATGATTTAGAAGGGGAAGATAGGAATGAAGAAGCAAAAAATTTTGAGCTTCTCATAGAGGATGCCAAGAGACCACTTTATGTTGGTTGTAATAAATATTCAAAGCTCTCCTTCATAGTGCATTTATTCCAACTCAAATGTTTACATAGATGGAGCAATAAATCATTCTCTGCGGTACTTGCACTTTTTAAAGATGCATTACCTGATGACAATATCCTTCCAAGCAGTTGGTATGAGTGTAGATAGATGATGTCTGAACTAGGGTTAGATTGTAAAAAGATACATGCATGTCCAAATGACTGCATTTTATTTCGAAAGGAATTTGAGAATCTCAGTAAACGTCTGAGGTGTAATGCTCAAGATGGAAGGAGAGAGGAGAGAATTGTAAAGGAAGGAAAAATGTTCCTATGAAAGTTGTTCGCCACTTTCCTTTAATTCGAAGACTTCAAAGGCTATTTATGTCAAGTCAAACTGCAAGCTTTATGAAATGGCATCATAGTGCTATAAGAGATGAAGATGGAAAACTGTGTCATCCTAGAGATTCTGTAGCTTGGAAGGATTTTGATAATAAACATCCATTATTTAGTAGAGAGCCTCGCAATGTTAGGCTTGGACTTGTCAGTGATGGCTTTAGCCCTTTCAAGATATCATTAGGTAGCAGTCGAAGCACATGACCTGTTGTCTTAGTTGTTTACAACTTGCCACTTTGGTTAGCAATGAAACAATCATTCTTTATAATGTCTCTTCTTATTGATGGGCCCAAATCACCTGGCAATGATATTGATGTTTATCTTCGACCACTTATTGACGAATTGAATACTTTGTGGGAACATGGTGTACAAACATATGATGCGAACAAAAAGGAAAATTTTCAAATGCATACTGCTGTTTTATGGACTATTAATGATTTTCCTGCATATAGTATGCTATCAGGTTGGAGTACAAAAGGATACAGGGCATGCCCTATTTGCCACATTCATCATGGCTCTGTTTATCTTCCTTTTAGTCGCAAATGTGTATATATAAGGCACCGTCGTTTCTTGCCACTTAACCATCCTTGGAGAAATGATGAGAAGACATTTGATGGCAAAGTTGAGAATGAACAGGCACCCATTCCACTGTCTGGTGAGGATGTGTTAAAATGTTGGGAAGGTCATGATAATGTCATATTTGGAAAAACTGTTAAAAATGTAGCTAATCAAGAGAGGCAATCACCTGAGGGTTAAAAAAAAGAGAGTATTTTCTTTGAATTGCCCTATTGGAAAACATTATTGGTGCGCCATAATCTTGATGTTCTGCATATTGAGAAGAATGTGTGTGACAACATCTTAAATACAATTTTGTAAAAAGACGGAAAAAGTAAGGACAACATCAAAGCTCGTCTTGATATGCAGAAAATGAAAATAAGAAGAACCTTGCATCCAAAGCCTTCAAAGAAGCATGCAGGAAAGTTTATTTTACCTCATGCGTCTTATAGTTTGAATAACGAAGAAAAGACAAGGTTCCTAAAAGTGTTGAGAGAATTGAAATTGCTAGATGGATTCTCCTCAAATATCTCTCAACATATACAAGTTCAGGAGAGAAAAATTGTAGGGTTGAAGAGTCATGATTGTCATGTTTTAATGCAGCAACTTTTGCCCTTAGCCATGAGATCCACACTTCCAAATATGTTGGTTTAGTATTGAACGAGTATTGTACTTTTTTTAGAGAATTGTGCGCCAAAGTGATTGATGTTCAAACATTAGAGAAATTGGAGAAATCAATTCCGCTAATATTATGTAAAATGGAGAGGATATTCCCCCCTTCATTTTTTGATGTGATAGTTCACTTGACTATTCACCTTGCAACGGAGGCTAAACTTGCTGGACCAGTGCAATATCGATGGATGTACCCAATAGAGAGATATTTGCTAACACTTAAGAACTACATATGTAATAGAAGCAAACCAGAGGGTTCTATTGCTGAAGGGTACCTTATGGAAGAGGTCATAACATTTTGTGCTCGCTATCTACATGATGTGGAGACTAAGTTGAATAGGCCAATGCGATTTGAGGAAGGCCCAATTGGAGCAGGGCAGACAGGTTCCTTATCTGCGGAGGATGCTTTTCGAGCTCATCGATTTCTACTATTTAATACGTCATCAATCCAACCCTATTTGCTGTAAGTTTTTTTTTAATATATAGCACATATTCTATTAAATTATTATGTGTTTTACTATGCTTAATGCAAAACTTTTAATGGTTATGTGTAGGAAACATAAAGATCTTATGAAATCCCTACATCCTAATTGGAGTGTAGAGCAAATCCAATTAGAACAGCATAAAAGATTTGTTGGATGGTTTAGGGATCATGTAAGTTTTTTATTATTATTATTGTAAGTTGAACTTATAATAAGCAGTGATTTTTGCCCTTATATATACATTGTTTATGTTTAGATTGATTACTTAAGGAGTCAAATGATATTATCTGAGAAAATTATGTGTCTTGCTCGAGGTCCAAAGTACAACATTGTGTCATATCAAGGTTTTTTCATAAATGGATACAAATTTGAAACACATTCAACTAGTAGATCGCGTGTTACCCAGAATAGTGGCATTGCAACTATTGGTGATCTTGATAATATCTATTATGGTCTTCTGGAAAATATTGTAGCAGTTAACTTTGGAAGTTTGCAGCCTATATATCTTTTATAGTGTACTTGGTATGATATGAATGAGAGATCTGGAATTTTGGTTGATGAATACAATTTCACCTCTATTAATATCACTCAAACAAGTTTTGGAGATGAGCCTTTTATCTTCCCATCACAAGCAAGACAAGTCTTTTACTCTAAAGATCCTTTGAAGACAGATTGGAGTGTGGTTTGTCGATGGAAGCCAAGAGACACTTATGAGGTGCCAATTAATCAAATTGAGGATAGTGAAATTGATGATGAGGAGATAATAAGAAATATGGAGCCTACAATTTTAGAACAAGATTTATCGACAAGCAATAATAATGTGTTTTGGGTGAGAAGAGAACTTGGATTAGGTATTCAAATAAATGAATCAGAAATGCAAGATGCTCGGAAAAAAAAGATGAAACAGATCACATAGGTATATATTTCCTTCTTATGTTTCTTTTACACATATAATTCTATCTACAATACAAGGCTTTCATTATTCATGTTTTTGTTTTTGCAGAAAATGCCACCGAGAAACAAGATGAAGGCAATATCATCCCTGATGCAAGTTGGTTCCAAAGGTCATGCACAAGGAAGTATCTCTAAATATCCTAACACTGGTACCTATTCTTGTTAATTTCTATTGTTCCTGAAGCTCTATTTTTTTCCATGATATATAAGGGAGAGTTGTCTTAGAAAATTGTAGTGTTAATTATGTACTTTCCATTCACTGTAAGAAAGAGCATATGGAATATTAACATGTAATAGCATGCATGGTTCAACATATCCCTCATCTATCTTGCAGATATTAAATATCTTGATATAGATAGTTACCCTGTCAAATGAGACTAGTTTTTTAATTGCCTGTGTCTGTAGGATGAGTCATAAGTATAGTAAACAACAGAAATGGTTTCCTCAAAATTTCATGCACCCTACTGAGAGCATATGGATCGTAGATGTTGATTATTTCCACCCGATGGTAGCTATTACAAGGTGGATCAATATGGTACATATCAAAATTAAGATAGTAGGGAAGGCTTATAGAGAAGAATTTATTGAATAATTTTAAGGCCTGAAAATGAGTCCACCTGCAAAAAAAAATAGAAATTCAAGTGTTTAAGTTAGGTGGAGTTTGATAACACTTATTTAAAATGTCTAAAGTATAATTTATCATCTAATCTCTAAATCTGAAATTTAAAAGGTACTTAAACATATTAAGCCTTGAAAAAAGAGTTCTTTGATAACTAACTTAAATAACATAAAAGTCTCCAATAAAAAATGACTGAAACAAGCTTTGGCTTTGAAAGTTATTCAAAACAAAAGTTAGACAAGATCTAATCAGATTGACCATCAAATACTGATAATAGTGTCAAGTTTGTAGTGTATATCACTTTAATTTACATTTTTATAATGTTTATGTTTCACATATGCTATGTTAATTTGTTGTCTAATTTTCAGATGTTATAAGTAAGTGAAGGCATTGTATTGAGCATTCTAGTAGAGTTACAACATCTGTTGCCAGAGCTGAGGAAGTATTGGAGTCCACTCAAGCAGATCATAACAGGGAGGCAAGATCATCCCTGATGCAAGTTGGTTCCAAAGGTCATGCACAAGGAAGTACCTCTAAATATCCTAACACTGGTACCTATTCTTGTTAATTTCTATTGTTCCTGAAGCTCTATTTTTTTCCATGATACATAAGGGAGAGTTGTCTTAGAAAATTGTAGTGTTAATTATGTACTTTCCATTCACGGTAAGAAAGAGCATATGGAATATTAACATGTAATAGCATGCATGGTTCAACATATCCCTCATCTATCTTGCAGATATTAAATCTCTTGATATAGATAGTTACCCTGTCAAATGAGACTAGTTTTTTAATTCCTTGTGTCTATAGGATGGTTTATAGGAATTGGCCCCCACTGATTCTGATCCATATGTGCTGAGCCTGCATCCCTTGCAAGGATGCAAATTTGACTGCATTTATTTATACGAAAAGTTATACAGATAAATGAGGAAGAACTTGATAATGATGATAGCAATGATGTTTCAACTGTAGATCCAAGGTATAGTAACTGTTAACCACAGAAGAAACTTTAATATAAGCTGGTCCAATAGAAAGAATACTAATATATACAGGGATGCCATAATGCAATGCCAGGAATTGACAGAAGTTTTCTACATCTTAAATAACCTTTAGCAATTAGAATGTGATTAAACTAACATGTAGATAACAAAGAGCTTCCACAAGAATGGGATTTGTCTTTCTTCCAGACCTATTATGGCATTACCTTTGGGATGTTGTATGGTTCTCAAATCTCAAATTTTTGTGCTATTGCAAAAGCATAGTTTTTTTAACAGGGCAGCATTTTTCCATTACAGAAATGCCATAGAACTGCTGCCAAAAATATTTGCTTAACTGATAGTCCTATCATTAAATGGTTATATCAAATTACCATGTTATGTTAATTTGTTGTCTAATTTTTCAGATGTTATAAATAAGAGAAGGCATTGTACTGAGCATTCTAGTAGAGTTACAACATCTATTTCCAGAGCTGAGGAAGTATTGGAGTCCACTCAAGCAGATCATAACAGGGAGGTTGAGCACCAAGTTCATTTATCAGAGGAGGTACTTGATGCATACTATGAGGAGGTGAATGGGAGTGAACCGAATGGTGCATCAACCTCCATGACATCTCAAACTATATTGAGGAAGACGAGAGGCCCAACTCAGGAATCAACAGTCACCCTCCAAAAGGAGAGAAATGGAAGTGTTTGCTTATTGATAGACAACCTGTTGGAAAGGCTGCCTCAAAGCTTGCAATAGTTCTTGGACTATATGCACGCTTGGATGGATATTTTCCTCCTTATAAAGAATGGAAGGAGCAATCCCCTCATAGCTTCAACGATGTTATGAAAGACATAATGGTATGACACAATCTTCTAAATGTATGTTCATTTTTTAATTTACATTTCCTAAACATGAGTTATTCATTTTATTTGTAGAGAGATTATGATTTTGTTGATGATGAGGGTCTGGCAGCTAATGTGAATATTGTCACTCACTTTTGTAAAGAATCCTTACAAAGGAATTTAAGGGATTGGCGTTGTTGGTTGAAAGCTCACTACTATATTGAAGGAATTCCTGAGGAAGTGCTCATGAAATCTCCTGATAAAAGAGTAACTCAAGAGAATTGGGAGTTGCTTTTAAAGTTTTGGGAAAGAGGCAATAAGGTCTCTGAGGCTGAAAGAAATAAAAAGAATCGTGGTGAGGATAGACCAACACATACACTTGGGGCAAAATCTATAGCTCGACATAATCAAGATGAGGTGAATACATGTATTTTTCCTATTTTTGAACATGCTTGTTGACTGTTGTAAGCAAAATATATGCTCTGAAAATTTTATGTTCACTATTTCTCTTTGAATATAGAGTGAGAGATTGGGAGGCAATTATACAACAATGGGGGCATATCTCAAGGCCCATCAAACAAAGAGTGGAGGATACCCAGATGAATATACTCGTGCTATGTGTGTAAGTATATATTATGGCAACTTTCATTGAAACATAGATTTAATTTTTTATCCAGGAGAAGGTAGAAGAAGCATGTGCCCAAAGAGAGCTGATGAATAGTTCTAAACCAAGTGTGTTGTCTCCTATTCTGGATGAAGTTTACAAAGGCCATCATGGAGGATATGAAAGAGGATGTGGTTTGGGATGCTCTAGAGCAATCTGGTGCAACAATATGCAGACTGATACCTCAAATGAAACTGTTCAGAATTTAACACTTCAGCTTCAAAATGCAAAGGCAGAGATAGAGAGCTCAAAAGCAGTGATAGAGGCTTTGCGTGCTCGAGATGGAGAGACACAAGCACATATGGAAAGGATGGAAGCTTTGTTAAGTGCACATTTACATAGTGGCATAGTAAGTTTTTAATTTTCTTTCTTAAACACATTAAGTTTTGTGAATCTAGGGATCTCTTTATTGAATATATGATTTTAAATCACTTTCTTACATTCATAGGCTAGGAATTCTGGACTCGACAAAGGATTACCACCCTCCCAACCCCCAAATTGATGGACACTACAACAACGGTCATGAAGGAAGAAGAAAGCATGGAGCAACAATATTTTTTTTAGACTTTTGAATGTAAACATCAATATAGTTTCAGTGGACATGAATATTTATAGATGCTGGTCTTATTGTTATGCTTATGAACAATTTATGGCAGTAGACTTATTTTGGCATATATCATGATTGTGTTGCAGTTCATAGTATGAGCAAAATGTGTGTATGTTTTTTTTTTCCTGAGGTCTAAGTAAAATGCTATTTAACCTTTGAATTTGTTGATGTATCCCCAATGTGGCTTTGGCAACTTTCTTCTTGACAATGAAGTGTCAAGTTATTGATTAGTTCTGAATTATGAAATTGATCCTCCGAATATGAAGTTATTGATTCCCCACTCGAACTGTCAAAAATAAATCTTTCAATGGATGTCTGCACAAACAAGACATGCAAGTTCCTGACCGGCTTTTCAGATGTTAATATCCATGTATTGCGCAAGCTATGTTGAAGAGAAATTTCTGAACTCCAGACAATATGGTGAGTTGTTCCTTTCGGTGAACCTGGTTGCAAAGGATAAATTTGGAGAATGAATTGGTTGATTTTCAATATAGAGAATGAATTTGTTTGGTTTCTGTTTTTATTTCTGTTTCAGCTAGATAGTTTCCTTCATACCCAGGGCCAAAGATCCACATATACAGAGGTGATACAGTGATCGTCGTTGTCTACAACAGAGCTACATAATGCTAACATGACTCTTCACTGGTATGGCTATTTCCTAACAGATCATTTGGTAGCTCAATACTATAAGAATTTGCCCCACAAGAGTAGATACATATATTAGAAGCTCTAAGACACTAGAATCATGGAGTTCATTTGCAAAGGAACATCCTCAGGATGTTTTTTTTTTAATTTCTTCTGTTTCTTCATTATGTCCTATGTAGCAGATTTTGGAGTTTCAAAAATTTGTATATCACTTGTCACATAGTCTTATATATCTTTGTTTTTTTACAGCAGTATTGGCTATAGATGCAAATATTCATAATGGAGAATGCCTAGAAACCAGAAAGGTATAAGAAAGGCATCCATCTATTTGTTTATCATGAATTTGTACACGGTTGCTTGTGCCCCTTTAACTATGATTATCTCTATCTTTTGTCTGGAGATTCCATCCAGCAGAACTCGAGATGGAAGGGTTGCAACCAGAAGACAACCTTTGCAATATCACTTGGGCATCCCATGTACACTCCACCGGGCAGCAGTGTCATCTGGTAGCCTCTTTCAAAGGTAACCATGTTGTTGGATATCATGCCAGTCCAGTGGACATTAGTGGAAGTGTTGCTGCCTTTGGTTGTAGATGTTATATCCTGAGTAAGATCATTAATCTGGGTAACATCTTGTAATATGGTGTGGACTAGGAAGTATGCCTGGATGACGGCATCATCCACACATCAAAATGACAGCATATATTTATCTAAGATAGAAGGAAAAGTATGGATAAATGTGTTAAAAAAAAAACTTGTCATCTTTTATGGCCCACAGAATTTTATCATTTATTCATCTCAAACAGCACAATAGAATCAGATAAATGTGTCAAGCTTTTCATCTTTCATGAAAATGTACTTGTTTGAATGTCTAGAGAATTAGCCAAAATTCTGTTAAAAGCCCGCATAACTGTGACTGGTATGGACAGAGTAGTCATGGTATAAATTGGGAGGGCCAAAAAGATATGTTGGATCAAAATCAGTCTTCCTCCTGTAGATAAAAATCCAGTTTTCCATCCTTGCAACCTGCTAGCAGTCTTGGAGATTACATTAGCAAAATGAGTGGATTTCTGTCGGCTAGAAATACCTTTTTTTAGATGAATTTTGACTTCCTTTGGAATCAGACTTATCTGATTCCTTGGCCTATCTGGGTTGGAATTCCATGGATACAATCTCCAGTAGAGAGGAAAAAGAAAATGAACAAGGAGGGACAAATCACTTAGCATGCTTTACTATTGTTATAGCCACTGAGGATACTGCATGCAGGACATAGAAGTTGAGTGGATATTGGCCTTGTGGATAGGGGTCTGACTTGAGGTTGAGTTGTCATATTGTTCATAATATTTATGATATTGCATTATTACCAGTCACTTTGTAGTGATTAAACAATAAAAGACAGATATAAGCAAGCAGTTACTGCTCTTCACTGTAGGAATCAATATCTAAATAATTCAACATGGAAAAGTTAAAAAAAAGGCATCATAATAGAATTGTGATCTCAAAGCAGAAGGGAATGTGGAGCAATTGGTGTATGGTAGAAACATGATTGCATTAAGCCTTGGTATGAAGACTCAGTAATTGGTAACTTCTGAACAAAGAGAAACCCTGGGGAAAAAAAAAGGTGAGCCAAATCCTTGTTTACTTTGAGGAGAAAGGACAGATTCAGGCTCAGTGGAACCTAGCCAATGTATGCAGTTCATTGCAATGCATTGATGGCTGGAATTGTTCCTTCTAAATTAGGAGAAGCTGATCCTGTAGTCCAATACTCACTGTAGGTGCTCTTCACAGTTCTGAAAATGAACGTGCTTAGCTTCAGCATATTGTTGAATTGTTCAGCCTTGTTGATGACAACTGCATTTTTCATCAATGTTAGGCATCTTCTCATTGTTGTCCCTAGTTCCCGTTAGAGAGAGAGCTTCTTTTAATAGTAGAAATGCAAACAGCTTTTCCTTCACTACCTTGAACTATTTTTGACTTCCACTTCCAAACTACCCTCCGATACTGCTCTGCTATCATGTCAAAACTGAGATTCTCAGAATTACCAAATGATATCCATTTTGAGGTGTCAGAAACCCATGTGTGTGCATAAACGAAAACCCTTTCTCTAAAGCTCAACACATGGGGTGCTGGAGCCCTATGCTTTTGATTAGGGATAAGTGAATTTTAATTCTGCTCTTAGCCTCAAAGAATATGTTTCTTTAAATAGCTGATTCCTCCTGATACTTGGACAATCTACTTTTCATTTTGAATTCCCTTTGTACAAAAATGAGGTAGAAACATATGAGAAGGCTAGGGTGAGTGGAGCTGGCCTTGAGGAAGTTAGGTGTTTGCCATGACAGTAGCACGATGATGTAGAAGAAAGGATTAAGTTGGATAGTAATTGGCTGTGGAAAAGGAAGAATGGAATTGGTAGTAGAGGAAGAAACAATGAGGAAAGACTTGGTTATGCTGTGTTCATTCCTTTTACTTGAGATAAATGTTTTTGACATAGGAATGTCTTTAATGATTATGTATTCCCGGTCTACATGTGAGTATGATCAAATTGTATACTTGCCAGATCGTCAGCATCAATACTGAATTACCTAAACTAGGTGAGAAATCCCAGTTTAGCCCCAAGTCAAAATAAGGACAACCTATGTGGCCTACATGTCAGCTATTTTTTTTTTTTTTGGTTATTAGCCCAGTGGCATCCGCCACTGGGAAAGCCCAGCGCCACCCGGGTTCGATCCCGGGTGGAAGCACCCCCACCTAGGGGTGTCAATGGGTGGGCTTGGGCTGGCCCAATTTAAACCCAGTTTAGCCGAACACTAAAATAACCCAACCCAAGTCCAACCCAAATTCAATGGATCAAAGTAAAACAAACCCATGGTAGCCCATTGGGACCCGTTTCAGCCCATCAAGCTAATATGTAGATAGATTCACTATTTTACTTTAAGCATATTTTAATTTAAAGGGAACTTTTGGTGTGGTGGAAACCGGTTTCTTTATTTAAGTATGTTTTTAATGCATGTGTAGGTATGGTGGCTATTGATAGGTATGGTTGTTATTGATGTCTCTTAGCCCAATGGGCTAACCCGAGTCCAACCCATCAAGTGATGGGTTTGACAAATGGGCTTCAAAAGAGATCCATGGGCCATCATATTTTAACCCAAATTGAGTCTGGAGTGGACTACCCATTGGGCTTCAAATTAACCCAGCCCATTGACACCCCTACCCCCACCCCACCCCAATGTCCATCCCGCCACACCCCAATTCAGCTAATTGAATTGACCCTATGTCTGTTGTTTTCTCCTTTTTATTGGTTACTTACATTTTCTTGGCACAGAGTGTTTTTGAGCTTGATTGGATATCCCATTTTTCCTTCAAGAATGATGTTTCTAAAAGTTCTGTCTTCTGATCCTTGTTTCTTTATTTTGTGCCATATCTGAACATGCAAACCTTTATGGCATATAGTGCTTGGAACTATGAGAGGTTATTTATTTATTTTAGCTAAAAGGCTTGCTTACTGATGTTCTCTAAGCTTATCTTTTGTGGACAATTCATATCAAAAAATTGGTGCTTCACATTAAGTTGTTTAATTCTCTAAATAATTTGGAAATTACAGAATGCCTCCTCTGAGATAAAGCATTGGCATGGAAGACACTAAAATCATGGAGTTCACTTGCAGAGGAACATGCTCCAGCTTGTCTTTGGCCAGCAGATAATATTAGAAGCTCCAAGACACTAGAATCATGGAGTTCACTTGCAGAGGAACATCCTTAGGATGTTTATTTATTTATTTATTCTGTTTCTTCATTCTGTCCTATGTAGCACATTCTGTATTTTCATAAATTTGTATATCACCTATCACATAGTCTTATATATCTTTGTTTTTTAAAGTGTGTTCCTCTTTTAAAGTGTGTAGTTAGTTGCTAACATCTCTTTTGTACATTCTTTGATTCTATACTTCAACACCTTACTTACCAAAAAAAAAAGTCTCATAGCTCTATTTTGAAGGTACCATAATTAATAGGAGTAGATGGAAGCTGTAGCAGTAAGAAATTTAATGCCTGTTTTACAAGGATATCCAAGCTTTTCAAGTACTCAGGAGCAGTAACCCAGGAGTTCCATGGGAGAATAAGTGATCAAAGTTCAAAAGAAGATTTACATGTGCTAGTTATCTGCTTTGGATCATGTGTTGCAATTCTTCACTATTTTTTACAATGTTTTTAATTACTTTTAATCAGATTTTTTTTTGAACATTGAAAAATAGCCGACGGTTTGAACCGTCCGCCATAATGTTTGGGCGTCGCTTGCTTTCAAACTTTCGCTAACGGTGGAGCGTCGGCGTAGTTCAAACTTTGGCCGACGGTTGACGATAGCCGACAGTTTATATCCGTCGTCCATACTACAGCCTACGGTCGAAACACCGACGCTAAATGCCCGACGGTGTGACCGTCGCGACATATTGGCCAACGGTTCAGATCGTCGGCAATGGATTGACTGCCCACGGTTTAAACCGTCGGCGATAAAGCATTTCGCACCAGTTACCTTAATTTAATGCTGCGAAAGGGAAGAAAACTTGCATGTCCAACTTTGTGGCTATTTATAAATACAATCTGTCAATAAATTTGAAATTATTATCAGAAAGTACCAACCTACCTTCACTTGTGGGACTTCTTTTCCCTCTCTCTTCTTCATTATCAGAAAGGGCAGACAACTTGCATGTCCAACTTTGTGGCTATTTATAAATACAATCTTTCAATAAATTTGAAATTATTATCGATGTTGCAGCCTTTCCAACTGGCTACTGGGAAAAGAAAAGTGGAAGAGAAGATGTGAGAATGGGTTCAAAGAATAGGTCGCACTCATGTAATGCACATGAAAGCATATCCATGAAAACATATCCATGTATTAATGGTTCTCTGGTATGGCTGAGTCAGGTAGTGGACTAGCATGCATGGGACAATGCATCAAGAATTCCAAGCGATTAGCTTCCTTCACAGTTGCATGTCCAGTTATAAGCATCAAGATTAACTTTAGTTTATTGTCTCGATCAGTGTTCTTGGTTAGGCAAATGGGCATGGATATTGGAAACAGAAATAGGCAAAAGAAGAATGTCCAAATCTAGTGAAGTCACCAGATATCTTTTATTTGCAATGGTGAGAAGACCTGTCCTGTGTTCCATTCAATACACAAAGTTAGCTCTGCAAGTAATATTGATGTGTTTGTGTGGAGGGCAGCATTGCTATCTTGCAGCCCTTGAGAGGTGCCGACGTTGAAGGGACATGAAAAAAACTTTGCTCAGTGGTGGTGGCCCCTCTTAAGAGTGGGCAACCAGAACAAACCTGTATGGATGAATTGGAGCATTGTCTATGCCCAGATTAGCTATAGGAAAATGCTAGACTCCAGTGTGGATATGAGTCGTCCCAGATATAAGGTTCGAGAAATCTGCAATTTTATAGAATTGTGGGTTTTTTCGTACCATAGATTTAGACATTCTTCTTTTATTTGCAATGGTCTAACTTTATGTCTGGAGGGCTTAAGCAGGGATTAGCCGTTTTTATATGTCGGAGGATTTATTTATAATATTGTTAGGCAGCATTTGGAGAGTGCTCCCAGAGAATGCAGACTTGGGATACGCTAACTTTGGAAGATTGTGATAAATATATCCCATCTAGATATTGAAATATCATATGGGCTTATGTTAAATAATTGTTTACATGATATGTGTACAGATGGCTCGTGTGGTTCCTTTCATATATAAAAAATATATATATCCAGAAGTGGAGAGATGATGACTCTTCTGCAGAGAGATGAATAGTTACATCTGCTGATCACCAAGATAATGAGAAAAGGGGAAGATGGGGGCACAGTGTTGATAATAGTGTTTCTAAAATTCTAGCTGATCGCATGTGAACTTCTTTAGTGGTTTTGTTGAACAACTGGTTGATTAATGCTTGGGGAACTGTTGTGCATTTATCTTTTACAACTACTTGATCATTCTGTTTTTACTTATGACAAAATATTTTAATCTCCTAAACAAATTTATTGAATTATACCACATTTTATTTTGTATGAAAATTAATGTGTCAAAGTAACGGCATACATGTATTATATCAGATAATCCTTACAGTCTATTAGTGTCGACACACTATCAACTTTCATTAAGAAAATTTTTCAAAGTGCACATGTATACATACATATCATACTGACTCCGACTCCCAAGAAGTCGAAGTGGGCTAT
This sequence comes from Colocasia esculenta, assembly GCA_014218235.1. Taxonomy (NCBI): domain Eukaryota; kingdom Viridiplantae; phylum Streptophyta; class Magnoliopsida; order Alismatales; family Araceae; genus Colocasia; species Colocasia esculenta. The sequence continues at coordinate 111,645,518 of CM024761.1, read as the reverse complement.
CGATTGTTGAACAACTGGCTTCACTCCGACTCTCAAAAAGTCAAAGTCCATAGCCTCACTCCGACTCTCAAGAAGTCGAAGTCCGATATCGATTGTTGTTGATTTTACTCCGACTTCTCTACAGTCGAAGTATACTACTCTGACTTCTCTAAAGTTGAAGTATACTACTCCGACTTCTCTACAGTTGAAGTCTCATATAGTCTACTGGAAGTACTCTGACTCATCTAAAGTCGAAGTATGACTTTGTAGCACTCCGACTCCTTGAAAGTCGAAGTATAACATCAACTTCCCTGATCATCTATACTTAGATATTTTTAAGTATCTGTTGTTATTCTTGCAGAAATGGTAATACATTCTTAGTGTGATTAATGTTTTAATCTTTGAATTATTCAATGAACTAAATAAACACATGATATGCACTATGTTATGATCTGTGTGTTATCTGAATACTAATAGTTAAATAAACTATGTACTTCTCTATTCTTGTGTTTAATATGTCATGTCATTTCTGAATATCAGTTTCGTAGTTTATCTTTTCAGAATGCTACGTGTCTTTCAAAGACATATTGTGGAGGCTACTTCCAGCCTCCTAGGCCCGTAGGCCCATCATGGCCCATCAAGCTGCCAAGGCTCTCACCATCGAGCCACGCATCCTCGGGAATACCTAAAAGGCTTCCGATCTCGTTGTGGCCATCAGGCGTCTGGGGGCCCCTCGGCGTTGACACCTCGCAACTCATCTGGACAAGGAACACTCCGCCGGGCAGGCCACTAGCCCCCTGTTCGAGTCTCTAGTCCAAGCCTTCGAGCACTGGGCACCGCTCAGCCTAGTCATCGCCGAACAGATCCCTGTGCGGTCCTTCGCCATCCAACGACAGTCATTATAATGGCATGACATGTGACTCAAGGATAAGGGTATTGAGCATGAAGGGTCCCAATAGACGCTTCAAGCAAGTTGCTTCCCGTCTAGGGACCCCAACCGTCACATCCCTTCAGTCATCATTGAGGGAGATTGAGTCCGGACCTTTCATCTCCCTTATCTATAAAAGGCATAGGTAATCCCCATGCAACTTCGGGGAGACTCGGGCCTCCATGATGTCCATCGTGAATGGGGAGCGGAAGTCCAAGTCGTCATCCCTTGGAGCTCTGCCCTCTGGACCACCTCATGGTGTTCCACGGAGCATCAGACGCAACCAAATGCTGGACCTTCCCAGCCACGTTGATGGAGACTGTGCGGGCTTGGTTTGAAACCCTTCATGTGGGTTCTATTTTGTCCTTCCACCAGTTGAAGAAGTCCTTCTGAGACAACTTCCTAGGCGGAAGATCGCAGCCGCGCATATCGGCCTCCCACCTGGCTGTCCGGTAGAAGGAAGACGAAGCGCTCTGGGACTAGATCAAGCGGTTCCAGACCGAGGCACTTCACATCCCGCGCTTGGACGTCCTGTTAGCTACCAGTGCCCTCATCCAGGGCACTTATGATGGCTTCCTCCAGAGGACGCTGGAAGTACAGCTAGCAACCCTCCACCCTGGCCGAACTCCTCTCCACCGCCCAGCGCCACGCCGCGTGCGAGGAAATTCTGGCGGCTGGCCACGCAGAGCAGGGCAAGCAGGTGGACAAGAAGAGGCCTTCCGACAACGGTTCTGACTACGAACAGAAGAAAGACTGGCGCAACAGGGACTCGCCACGCCGACCTCGCCCCTTCACCTACTACACCCCCTCACGGTGGCCCCCGAACAGATCCTCACTGAAATCCGTGACGAGCAATATGTTTGGTGGCCGCCCAGGATGCGCTCTGACCATCGAAGGTGCAACCAGAACAAATACTGTCACTTCCACCGCGACCATGACCATGACACCTCGGAGTGCTGCTAGCTCAAGGATGAGATTGAGTCGTTGATCAAGCATGGCTATTTGGGACGTTACGTGCGCATGAATGAGGACCGCCCCAGACGCCGAGAACGAACCCCCGATCAGCCCATCAACAACGAGCCAAACGGGCAAGAGATCAATGTGATCACAGAGGTTTCAACGCGGGTAGAGAAAGCAGCAGGAGCCGGCACGTTACGCTCGACGGGTGCATCAGGTCGAACAACCCCCGGCGCCACGACCAAGCCCTTATCCCAGCCCAGCACGTGCACATTCCGAAGGAGGCTATCACCTTCTCGAACAATGATCCTGTAGGAGTTACGACTCCGGACACTGATGCGCTGGTCGTCGCGGCCACCATCAATCATTGTAATGTGTGTCGCATCCTGGTTGATAATGGAAGCGCCCTGAACGTGTTGGCTTACGACTGTTTTCTCATGATGAGCTTGAAAGTCAATCAGCTCACCCCAGTAGAGTCTCCATTGTTTGACTTCTCTGGGGTCTCGGTGCATCCCATGGGGCGGATTAACCTTCCAATCACCCTAGGGACAGCACCAAGAATTATAACCAAAATGGTCGATTTTCTGGTGATCAGGAGCATGCTAGGGTACAACGCCATCCTCGGTAGGGGCTTGATCGGCCGCATCAGAGCCGTACCCTCTTCTTTGCACCAGAAGATGAAGTTCCCCACTCCGCACGGTATCAGGGAGGTACTTGTCAGTCAACGCGAGTCGCGGTGCTGCTATGTTCTCTCCTTGCAAGACAAGCAGCCCTTTTTCGACCCAAAAGTACTGCCCACACCGACCGGCGAGCCCTCCACCATCCGAGAGTCTCCCACCAAGGATCTATTATCAGTACGGGTGAACGATGATCTTGAGCACATCCTCTACATTGGCACGCTCCTGACAGAGGCCGAACAGCAACGCTATAAAGCCTTCCTGCTTGCCAACCTGGACGTATTTGCGTGGTTAGACGATGAGCTGCCCGACATCCCTCCCGAGGTCATGACTCATCATCTTAACTTGGATCCGAAGGTGCCTCCTGTCTAGTAGAGGTGGCGACCGGTAAACAGAGAATGGAAGACCGTGATCCATGATCACGTCGTCACAAGCCGAGCGGTTGGGCTCCTCCGGGAAGCCCAGTACCCGATGGATCTCCAACGTGGTGCTCGTACGCAAAGCCAACGGCAAATGGCGTATGTTCGTGGACTACAAGGATCTCAACAAAGCGACGCCCAAAGACAACTTCCCGCTGCCGTGCATCGATCAGCTGGTGGACGCCACCTCCGGACACGAGCTTCTTAGCTTCCTGGATGCATACTCTGGATACCACCAGATCATCATGCATCCCCCGGACCAGGATGCCACGTCGTTTGTCACTGACCTCGGCCTTTACTACTTCACCAGAATGTCATTTCGTCTGAAGAACACTGGTGCAACATACCAGCGAATGGTCAACAAAATGTTCGAGCAGCAGATTAGGCGCAATATTGAGGTCTACGTTGATGATATGTTGGTCAAGACGCTCTCGAGCGCCGACCACATTGCTGACCTCACTAAAACCTTCGCGACCCTGCGAAGGTACAATATGAAGCTCAACCCAGCCAAATGCACTTTCAGAGTATGTTCGGGGAAATTCCTCGGCTTCCTCGTCTCCAACCGAGGAATAGAGGCTAACCCTGAGAAGATCCGAGCCGTACTGGAGATGAGCAGCCCGAAGACGGTACGCGACGTCCAGCGACTCACCAAACGCCTCGCGGCGCTCAATCGTTTGATGTCCCGAGCAGCATAAAGAAGCTTCAACTTCTTCAAATTGCTATGAGTACCCAAAGGCGCCTCACCGCAAGGGAAGCAAGTATGGTGGACCGAGGACTGCGAAGCAGCCTTCAACGAGTTAAAGGCATACCTCGCTGCCCCACCTATTCTCTCAAAGCCCGTGCTCGGAGAACCACTGTTCGTGTACCTTTTGGTCACCGAAAACTCCATCAGCACAGTCCTGATCAAAGAAGAGGCAACGACGCAACGTTCTATTTATTACATAAGCAGGGTGCTCCAAGAAGCTGAGAGAAGATACCCTCGATCAGAGAAGCTCGCTCTGGCGCTCGTCACAACTGCTCGGAAGCTTAGGCCCTACTTTCAGGCCCATCCAATCACGGTGTTAACCGATCAGCCACTAAAGCTCATTCTACAACGTCCAGAGGCTTCCGGAAGGCTCATCAAATGGGCGGTAGAGCTCGGGGAATTCGACATCAGCTATCATCCAAGGACGGCTATCAAGGCACAAGCGATAGCAGACTTTGTGGTGGAATGCACTCGTCCGACCAAGAAGGATCCTCCATTGGCGGACGAGCCCCCATGGGAACTCTACATCGATGGATCCTCCCGCGTCACAGGAAGCGGGGCAAGGCTGGTTTTTATCTCCCTGGAAGGTTTAGAATTTCAGTACGCCCTCAGGTTTCGCTTCGCCGCCTCCAACAATACGGAAGAGTACGAAGCACTCCTGTCCGAGATCCGCATGGCAAGGCACCTTAGAGCACTTCAGTTACGGGTCTTCAGAGACTCCCAACTAGTCGCCAGCCAGGTGAACGGGCAGTTTGAAGCTAGGGAGCTCCGCATTGCACAGTACCTCCAACAGGTCAAGCGCCAGACAGAGGGCCTTCTCTACTTCGAAGTCATGTACGTCCCACGAGAGTAGAACACCCAGGCATGCACTCACCAGATTAGCTTCTTCAGGTGACGTCACCACTTCTCGCTCAGTGTTCATAGAACAGCTTGCCTCGCCGAGCACCGAAGTAGATGTAGCAGCCATCGAGACCGACCAACCATCACCAAGCTATAAGGACCCACTCCTGGCATGTCTGCTTCGAGGAGAACTCCCTCTTGACCAAGCAGAAGCCCGCAAGATCAAGCTGCGCTGCCAAAGGTTCACCGTCATCGAAGGCCAATTGTACCAACGCTCCCTCTCAAAACCTCTCTTGCGGAGCCTTAGCCCCACCCAGGCGACACCGGCCATCGAGGAGGTCCACGAGGGCCTGTGCGGGAGCCATTTGGGGGGCAGAACACAGGCGCGCAGCATCCTCCGAGCAGGTTTTTGGTGGCCTTCGTTGCAAAAAGATTGCATGTCCTATGCAAAGAAATGCCCGGAGTGTCAAATGTTTGGGCAGCTTATCCGTCAGCCCGCCGAACAACTTCACACTCTGTTCGAACTACGTCCTTTCGCTTGCTGGGGGATCGATATCATGGGACCATTCCTAGAGGCTCAAGGTGGGAAGAAATTTCTTCTCGTCGCTATCGACTACTTCACCAAGTGGATCGAGGTAGAGCCTGTCACCGCAATCATCGACTAGGCAGCTTGGAAGTTCGTCTGGAGGAACATCCTCTGCTGGTTTGGTATCCCAAAAGTTTTCACCACCGAAAACAGGAAACAGTTTGACAGTGCATTCTTCAAGCAGAAGTGTTTGGAGCTCAACATCTACAACACTTCACTTCGGTCACACATCCCCAAGCAAACGGTTTCGTCGAAAATGCAAACTGAACGCTGCTCCATGGAATATGCACAAGGGTGGAGGCTGCTAGAAGTTTGTGGATCGAAGAGCTCCCCAATGTGCTATGGTGCCACCGAACAATTGCTCGGGTGGCCACTAGGGAAACCCCCTTTCACCTGGCCTACGGTACGGAAGCTGTTGTGACTCTGGAGGTGGCTCTCCCCACAATTCGAACAACTCACTTCAATGAGGCAGCCAACAACCACAGGCTAAGGGAGAACCTGGACATGCTCGGGGAACGCCAAAACGACGCCAACATCAGGCTAGTCTCCTATCAACAGTGGCTCGCACAGTACTACAACTCGCAAGTCCGGGAGTGACGCTTCTTCAAAGGCGACCTTGTCCTACACCATTGCTCAGCATCGGATCCCCGAAGAGCAACTGGTAAACTCGCCCCGAAATGGGAAGGACCATATAGGGTCACTAGGGTTCTTGGAAAAGGCTCCTACAAGCTAGACACCCTTAGCGGCGAAACCATACCCAGAACCTGGCATGTATCCAATTTAAAGGCTTACTATCTATAAAAAGTTTGGTGTTCGGCATCCTACCCCTCTTTTTTCTGTTCTATCGGTTCGAGCAGCGGACATTCGGTACCACCCCCAACCAAGAGCTCATCAGCTTGAAAGGTTCGTGTGGTTCCTGTCCAAACACAGAGGTGTTCGATACAACCCCTGACTAAGAGCGATTTGGCTCAAAAAGTCTACGCGGTACCCACGAGCCTCTAAAACACCAACGAATTCCGATTCGAATAGAACGGTACAAAGAAAAAAGGTCGGAAAAAGGAGCATCTCATTTCACAAAATATGTACAGAACCTCATCAGGTTGGTAACAAAAAAAAGAGAGAAGAAAAATACAAAATTTAGAGGGCCCGGTCGGAGGGGCCTGCCTCATCGTCCCCGGACAGCATCCGTCCCGCTTGGAAGTTTGTGATATGGACCCCGTCTAGACACGGGTCTTGGGTTCGTCGTCGACATTCCCAGAGGGCGGCGTCGAACGCTTCACGAGCATACTCATCAGTAGCTAGTCTTCGTCCCCAGTCTTCGCCGACTTGAAGTCCCACCTTGTAGCAAGACGCGCCGTACTGTTCCAAGTCTTCCCGGAACTCTGGCCCATCCTTGTACTCGACGACCCCGCGAGCTTCGGCCTCATAGAAGAACCCCTGAAAGGGCAGCCTTCTCCGCCTTGGTGATCTTCAGCTCTAGCTCGGTGGCTCTGAGTGCTATCCTGGAGATTGTTGTTCTTCTTCTGCAACTCAGATTTCCTGTGATGATGGCACTCCTCGCGCTCGGCCGAGAACGCGATCTCAGCATCCCACATGTGCCGAAGATCTTGCTCTCGGGACACCAGTCTCCGAAGCACCACCACCGACCGCGTAATGCTGTCGACCAATTCATCAACATCGAGGATGACATCATCACCTGAACAGCTCTCCCTCCGAGCCTCCTCCTCGGACCACTCTGGGGTCCCCTCCAAGCTCAGGCTCCAGCACCGTGCAAGCACGTTGAGTAGGGAAGCGGTGGGACAGGGGGGCAGGTCCCTCGCGAGACCTTCCTGAAAACGCTCTAGTGCCGCCTCCAGGTTCACCTCCATGGGCCGGACCGAAGACTTCATTTTCAACACCCTCGACAGGGGTGCTCGGTCCTCCTCAGACCCAACTTCGACCTTGGCCGCGATGACGGTCTGCTTGGAGGAAAGACTTACCTCGACCCCTGGCTGGAAGCCTCCTCAAAGGTTGTCCCCTCCAAGCCTCCAGTGTCACTGAAGGGTGCCCTTTGAGAAGGCCCTGTGTCGTTGACCTCCGTTGGCTGCTCCGCAATGGGCACAGAGGAATCCCTCTGCAACTGGCCCTCCACTGCAGCACGGGTCAGCGGAAGCTCTACCGCTCCCTCTACAATGGCTCCTGTGGCCGCCATCTCAAGAGCTACGTCGAGCACAGTTCCTCGTGCTGGGGTCGCCTCCTCACCTGCAACCTCAATACCGGACACCGCCGCTGCATCTGTCTCCTCCTCTCGACCCTTGACGGGACCTAGGGGCTCCAACGCCCCTACCTACTTCTCGATGGAGCCTCCAACTGACGGGTCATTGATGACGACCATGTTCTCATCGGCGAGGCCCAACTCTGAGACCACGCCTGTCGCCATCAAAGGCCTGGTCTCGATCGTGTCCTGCGGCCTCTCTGGTTCGACCGCCTCCGCCAGCTTCCTCCTCTTATGAAGTTGAAGTTTGGGGGAAGCGTATTCCTCCTCTTCGTCCTCGTCCTCGGCGCCCTGCATGGCTCTCACTGTCGTCAGGGATGCAGACTCTCTCCAAAGACTTATCTTCAGAGTTCGCTTCTCAGCAAGGCGTCCGCTCACGGGCGTGTTCGCTCCGGGTGCGGCCGGGGGTGCCCCCTCACCCAAATACATCACGTACGAGGTGACGGGTATCTGTTTGGCATAGAGGGCCATATCCTCCTGGTCCCGGCTGGTGACTAGTTCTTTGGCATCTGCACGGGAGAAGAAATAGTCAGAGAGTAGTCGAAAGGGAAAAAAGCAAAGTGAGGCACTCACCCCATGCTCGACTAAGCCCATACTTGACGAGTTGGAACTCCATCAAGTAGCCTTCTGCGTGTTCTGCCAGCACTATATTCAGGCTTGTAGAGATCCTCGCCGCCTCTCGAACTAGGAGGGGCACGTAATCCTTCTTCATAGGGTCGTGGACCCGAGTTGGGAACCCCCACTCTACCGCTCCTGCCCCTTGGCGGCGGCCGATGAAGAAGACCTGATGCATCTAGCCCTTGTTGTTCGAGTGCTTCGCTGAGAAATGAATCCACATCTTGTTTGCACAGTGCTTACTATAGTACACACTGTATCCAGACTGCGACAAAGACGCAAGGCTGAAGTGTCCTCGGAAGATGTCCGCCGTGGGTACCACATCCTGCAGCTAGAAGAGGATGCAGAAGACGCAGATCGTCCTCCACGAGTTGGGCATCAACTGTATGGGGCGATCTTCCATGCGTTCAAGATACCTTTTGCTACTTCCGGCAATGGCAGCCGGAATCCTACCTCCAAGAGGTCCAGAGAAAGGGCGAAACAACCCGACTTATCCATCAGATACGATTCTTCCTCTTTGGCAAGGATGATATCGTATTCTTCACCGATGCGAAAGCGCTCATGAAGGCCTTCGAAGTATCTGTACTTCGGCCCCTTTGTCACCCCCGACGCCGCACCGCTTGCTCTGGCAGCAGTAGCCTCTTTGCCCCTTCTCTGTGACATCTTTACCTCACGAAGAGGAAGGGAAAGATGCGGGAAACGAAGAAGCAAAGAGGAGATGATGTACAACAACAAAGGAAAGATTTCTTCTGAAGAAAAGAAGGCATGGACTCCTGCCTTCTCCCCTCCTCTTCTTTATAAAGAAGAGAGGTGCGAAATTCGAAGGCAAAAATGGTGGTCTTCTCTGCCCAACGGGCCATTTAAACAAGATGTTACGTGCTCGCGGCGCGACACGTCACCTCCACCATCATAAAACACCATCCCCGAGGAAAGCTCAAACAATGTCACCCAAATGTCGTGCTTACCGCCGCGGTCGGTATCGCATTTAATGCGAGGGTGACACCACACAGGCACCTCCCCTTTCAAGTGCCCCGGAGCCCGAGCACACCTAAGAGGGTGGGGGGCAAGTGTGAAGGCTGCTTCCAGCCTCCTAGGCCCGTAGGCCCATCATGGCTCATCAAGGCGCTAAGGCTCTCACCATCGAGCCACACATCCTCGGGAATACCCAAAAGGCTTTCGATCTCATTGTGGCCATCAGGCATCTAGCGGCCCCTTGACGTTGTCTCCAGACACCTCGCAACTCATCCGGACAGAGAACAGTCCGTCGGGCAGGCCACTAGCCCCCTGTTCGAGTCTCTAGTCCAAGCCTCCGAGCACCGGGCACCGTGCAGGCTAGTCATTGCCGAACAAATCCCTGCACGGTCCTTCGCCATCCAACGATAGTCATTATAATGGCACGACACGTGTCTCAAGGATAAAGGGTATTGAGCACGAAGGGTCCCAACGGGCGCTTCAAGCAAGTCGCTTCCCGTGTAGGGACCCCAACCATCGCATCCCTTCAGTCATCATTGAGGGAGATTGAGTCTGGACCGTTCATCTCCCTTATCTATAAAAGGCACAGGTAATCCCCATGAAAAGGTACGCGACCTGACTCATACACATTCGCCCTCGCGCAAACCCACACAAGAGAACCTTCCATTCCAGCCCCTTTGGCAGTCCTTTTTGACTTTGGCATCGGAGGGTTCTCCTCGGTTCTCCAACCAGGCCCCCCTGATCATTTTCAGGGTCTTGCAGGTCTTCATCCGCATCGACGACAGTTCAATCCCTCTTGTTAGTGGAAGCCCGTTCAGCCCAGGCCCGAATAGGAAAATTCGTCCACACATATGTTAGCATACTTCATAATATCCATTTTTCAGATTTTTAGGAAAAGTTCCCTTTGCAGCTGTACTGTGCGCCAAGCAGGTGTCCATTCCTCCTGAATGCTCACCTACCACTGTACTGTTCGAAGGATAGACTGTCTGTCTGAAACTAATAGATATCTGTTAAACAACTACTTGTCCCTTACCTTTTTACATTATTTTATATCTCTCTAAACTAACCCCAAGAAAAAGGAAAAGACATGGTATAATGCTTGCAGAAATTCAGGAGAAGATATCTGAAGAAGAGCTATGCAGGTATCAACATAGCATGAAGCCGTTGAGACTCAAAAGATAGAAGACTTGCCTTTTGATAATCACATCTCAGCTGTCTCAAGTCTCAAGACCCAACATTCAAATTCAAATGGCTATTTTCTAACAGCCACTTCTCAAACGAGAATTTATGAAGACTATATATTAAGCTAAAGTTTGAAAGTGAAAACATATAGAGAAATACTCATACACACCATTTTTAGACACAGAAAAGAGAAAAGAGAAGAGCTGGCAAGATCCGAAGAGAGCCCGTTGTTCTAAGCTCCGACTTCCAAGCTCTCTTACTTTCAGAAGTCTTTCTCTTTGGGTAGCTCTTTTGCTATTGTGAATTTTCTCCTCAGTGCACCCTCTTTGAATCAGAAAGAGTTAGAGCTTTCAATTCCATTTGTAACATCTTTCTGATTTTTTGTGTTTATTCATTCTTTTGAGCAGACACACATTGCATTTATTTCTGTGTAAGAAACCAGCAGGGGGTTTGTTCCTTATAGTGTCCCTCTGTGAAGGGAAGACCAGCAGTTGTAGGTAATTGTAATACCCCTTTGTCAAGGGAAGACTTGCTTGGGAGCAAGTGGGTTGTAATACCTCTCAGGTTGAGAGAAGGCCAAGTGTTCTTGAAAGTTAGTGAAAATCCCAAGGGGTACTTGGGGACTCGACGTAGGACTTTCATTTAGAAGGGCCGAACCAGGATAAATATAGCAACTCTGAATTTTCAAAATTTGAATAATTGATATTAAATTAGAATAAAATGAGAGTAAATTAGAATCAAAAGGGATTAAACTAAAACCCAAATAAGCCAAATTAGGAAATGAGTTACACTAATGGTCCATACATGAGTTATTGGGCCTAAAAGGAAAGTGCTCAAGTTGGATGGGAGATATTTAGGCTTAATTTCGTGGCTAATTATTTAATAAATTAAAAAGGGGCAAGATAATGACTAAAATAACTTATAATTATCTCTAAAAGAGTCCTAAGTCTATCCTAATCCTTTGCCCACGGATTTAAAGCCCACCCCATACCAATTTGATGGATAAAGGCTAGGAAAATGTTTGATAAATGAGGAAATTCGGAGTTGGAGAAGAATGAGGAGTTTTAAGTGAACAAGGAGACTTAAAACATACAAAACCCTTTCATTTCGTACCAACCCAACCCTAGATCATTTCTGGAGCTTGGAGAACAAGGAAGAGGAGGCCTTGGACGTGAGGAGCAAGAAGGAGAAGGCTAGGAACACGGGGATTTCGCCATCTTCCACCTTTCTTCCCTAGGATTTTCACAGCGTGAAAGGTAGGCAATCTCTCAAGTAAAATCTAATTAACTTTGACCCTAGGTAGACCATGATCCCCTCTTGCAAAGCCCCATGTTTTCCTCAATTTTTACCATGCCATTTGGGAGTATTTCATGCTCCAATTCCTGTCATGAACATGTACCTGAACCAACATGTTTGCCTTCAATCCATGCATACACTTGAACTCGTGCCTTGCAATTTTTATTAAACATGCTCCATGATGTTAGGGTCTGAATGATCCTATTTTCCCCAATTTTTATCATGTAACATTTTCGAATTAAATCAGATTCCATCACTGTGTATGATTTTAGGTCACCAAGATTTAACCTAATCATAGCATGTCTATTCTCTAATTAATTAACATTGTAGATACCTCTGCATGTCTAGTTTCATTTAAAACTGATTCCATGATTTTTCGCTATGTATACGATTTGTTCTTGATTTTTAAAGCATATAGTGTCAAGCCTTGGTTGCATGGACCGCAACCCAAGGTGACATGTGCCATCTGCCAGAGCTCGGGCCGAGGTTATGAGAACGCGACGACCTGATAGGTCATGTTCTCAACCAGGTCACGACAAGGACCCACGTCATGTCCTTAATGCGACGTTGACCTGCATCGCGATCTTCTCGTCTGGTCAGCTCGACCTAAACGCATCACCCCGACCTGTCACGATGAGCACCTCGTCGTCGCGTCGGCGTCTCAGCTGGAACCATAACGCGTCTGCTCAACACGTCGTGACCTGAAAGCGGTGGTCAGACCCATCGTGACCTGATCAACCATCGTGTCGGCCAACCCTGTCGCGACCTGAACACAACGCTAGCCGACGTCGCGACCTAACTGTTGCAACCAGAACCCTAATTTCCATGCAAATCCTTGTTAATCATGCCATTTAATCTCTGTTTAATCCTTCAATTGTATTGTTATGAATAGTAACAACCTGTTTAATAATAATGGGTAATATTATCATGATTTCCCATTAAATAAAAGCCATGTGCACAACTATATCTTGCTATCATGATTATCTTACACTTGCACACACCATACATAAATGTTTGCCATGAAACCCTACCAAATTTACTCAATAATATATCTGGTAATTAAGTGCAATTATTCATATAATTTTCCTATTATTTTAATGAACTTGTCTTCATTTTATTCGCGCGTTTTGTATACCGCTATCGCGTCCCTCTGCCTTCGAGCACTCGAGGCATGACGGATAACTATTTTGTACACACTTCTATTTTGGCTTGGACGACCTCTCTGTTGAGAATACTCCTGACAGGACTAGGAACTCCTTGTCAAGGCCTCTGTAAGTCTCCTTGGCTTTGACGAACGTCCTTTGCTGACGAGCGGGTTGTACCATCAAAACCTATTACACCCTTAGGGATCAACATGATCTAACGGCCTTAGTTGTTCTCTCTTACGTTGAGATCATGCCGGACCACTGGCCTGTGTTCATAACATGGCTATTGGGTGATTGTGAATTCTACCGGACTGCCGACATGCGATCATGTGTTGTGCAACTATTATTATCGTCTGTTTATCGTTGTTTTACGAATATGCCCATGTTCTCATCTACTATCTCTATACTCTCATCTATTCACATTCTCTCTATACTCTCATCTATTCGTCTGCTACTACTCTCATCTATTCTTAGTACTCTATTTGGACATACACTTGATTGTCTAAGATAATAAACATAACCAATGCCAGGCAATACGGCCCGATCTAGTCCTGGAAGTGCGCCCAAAAAGTGCTATTTGCCCGCGGGGGTTCAATGATTAGGATGTCGGCATTACATCCAGTGCTATTTAATTATACTATCAAGATTTAATCTATGACAATCAATCACTATACTATGTTCTCTCGGTTGACAAGAAGCTCGACCAATAGTGCTATCTCTACTAGTACACCTTTGTGCAAATGTTACATGCCATTTCGTTACATGGTCAATCCGTTATCATGCTTGTTGTGCTATACTCTCATGAAAAGTACTATTATTTCGCATTATCATGTGACATTACTATCTTGACTATACTTGATCGTTCTCTTTAGTTAGCATGCTTGACAAGACATTAATCACTTAAAGCATGCCTATTTATATGAGATATTAAGTCCTACTGGGCGTTTATCGCTCATCCTGTGCTATTTTTTTCATGTGTTTTAGGTGAGTCCGATGGGGACTACCACACTCATGAGGAAGGGGACGAGGATGTGCAAGAGTGACCAGTTTTTATGACAACCATTGCTTTTAGTAGTTAAATAGTTGTTAGTTATTCAGTTTGTAATAGTTTGGATTTGAATAAAATACTCTGGGCCCTAGTTATGGCTCTGAATTAGTGATGTAATAGTTGATTTGAGGTATTATTAATGAAGTTGGATTTCATTTGGCGTTATTCCAAATTGTGCAATGGTTTGATGTTATTTCTCACTCTATACTATCTAATTAACTATATTACCGCTCCGATATTCCGCGTTGGGGCATTACAATAAATCTCTGTGCACTTTGTGTGATTGATTCTGCGAAGATTTTCACTTGTTTCACACACACTACACTAAGTAGTAACATTACTATCTAGTGTTATTTGTTTTTAGATAAATTTTAAAAGTGCAAGAAGTCCTATTCACCCCCCTCTAGGACATCTATAGCTCCATCTCAATCCAACAAGTGGTATCAGAGCTTGGTCTTCTCAGAAGAATCAAAAGATTTGAGAAGAGATGGCAGTTGAAGCTCACAACTATGAAGGACAGTCTGTTACAAGACCACCATTTTTTGATGGTGAAGATTACCAATACTGAAAGATGAGAATGGAATGCTTCATCCGAGGCACAGACTTTGATCTGTGGTAGGTAATTGAGCAAGGTGATTTTGCTATACTTGCTGATGGTACTTCTTCACTATCTATAGCTGATAAAAGAAATATGTCTCTAAACTACAAAGCTAAGAACTATTAATGTTGTGCATTATCTAAAAGAAAATTTAATAAACTATCTGCATGTAAAACTGCAAAAGAAATGTGGGTTAAACTACAGGTAACATATGAAGGAACCAATAAAGTTAAACAAACTAGAATAGATATTATTGTTTCTCAATATGAACAATTCAAAATATTGCCTAATGAAAATATTACTGAAATGTATAATAGATTTACCAATATAACAGTTGGTTTAAGTTCACTTGGTAACAATCTTACTAATGAAGAAATAGTAAGAAAAATTCTTAGATCATTAACTCATTCCTGAACTCCTAAAGTTAATGCTATTGAAGAAGCACATGATCTTACAGAACTTTCTATAGATAAATTAATTGGTTCTCTACTAGCTCATGAAATTAACATGGAAAGATTTTCTGAAAGCTCTTCGAAAAAGAAAATGCCAAATGCATTGAAAGTTGCAGATTCTTCCTCTTCATCTTCTAAAGACTCAAAGGATAAATCTGAAGACATCAATGATGAAGCAATGCTTTCTAGAAGACTTCAGAGAATCCTTGCTAAAAAGAAGAAGTATGGATCCAAGAGATACTTCAAAAAGATAAGTAGAAAGAACCAACTTGCTATGAATACAACCAGCCAGGACATTTAAAATCAGAATGTCCTAAACTCAAAAAGAAAGATCAGGTTGATAAGCATGAGAAAAAGAAAGGCAAAGAAAGAAAGTTCAGAAAATACAAGAAGAAAGCAATGGCCGCAATATGGGATAATGAGGAAACTACAAGTTCAGATTCATCAAGCTCAGAATCAGAAGAAGAAGAAGAACAAGTGAATCTAGCTGTCATGGCAGGACTAGATCGAGTAAATTTTGAAACCTCATTCACTTCATGTTCAGAATCTGATTCAAACAGTCTAGAAGATGCATTTAATGAGTTATATGATAAAAACAAAACAATAGTTAAACAAATGAAAATAGTTAAACTAAATCTGATAAACCAAGAAAAATCCAACACCTTTCTAAAAAATGAAGTAGAAAGATTAAGACAGAAGTTAACTAAAACTAAAAGATCAAATGAACTATTATGTGAAGACTTAAAAACTAAAAATGGTAAAATCATGGAACTTGAATCAAATCTAAATGAATTGAAAGATGAAGAAAAATTAAGAGAAGAAAATAATTACTTGAAAGCTACCATAGATAAAATCACAAACTGTAAAACATCCTTAGTTGTAAAACTAAAAGGTGCTAGAACAGTTAAAAGAAACATGGTGTAGGATATACACCTCCAAAAAATATAGAAGATATTATTTATCATCAAAAATACCCAACTCCTAACTTTGTAAAAAAAAAAGGAATTAAAAATCCAAAAAGGATTAATCAATATGTCTACAAACATAAACTTAAAACTAATAACACTACAATTCAAAGCATGCATATGATTTGTGTTGTAGTCATTGTAACCAATTAGGACACATAGTTAGCACATGCACTACTGGGCATTTATGATGGATTCCTAAAACTAACCTTCATGGACATAAGAAAATTTGGGTAATTCTATTTGCAGGGAAGCCTGAGAGCATCCAAATGGTATTTAGATAGTGGGTGCTGATGATCAGTTTATCCCCATGTAATTTAAATAAATTACATATCTATTTTGGTGATTATTTTGGTGATTAACAAAACTATATAAAGTTTAAACTAACGAATTTTCTACAAGTCTTGAGCACAGGAAATAAAACAAGGAAAATCAAGCAAAATGGTAAGCATTATTCCTACTGTAGCAATTTTGTATTTTGTTTCAAAGCATGAAATCTATCAAAGTCCACATCGACTTTCTTTATGCTACAACGATTTTAGTAGAGTTGTAACGATTTGCCCTCACAACGATTCGGTAAGTGATCGCAACGATTTGGTCTCACATCGATTTCTTAAGTGAGAACAATGATTTGGTCTCACATCGATTTCTTAAGTGAGAACAACGATTTGATCTCACATTGATTTCTTAAGTGAGAACAACGATTTGGTCTCACATCAATTTCTTAAGTAAGAACAACGATTTGGTCTCACATCGATTTCTTAAGTGAGAACAATGATTTGGTCTCACATTGATTTCTAAGTGAGAACAACGATTTGGTCTCACATCGATTTCTTTCATATCGATTTCTTAAGTGAGAACAACGATTTGGTCTCACATCGATTTCTTAAGTGGGAACAACGATTTGGTCTCACATCGATTTTTAAGTGAGAACAACGACTTGCTCTCGCATCGATTTCTTTAGTGATCATAACGACTTGCTCTCGCAACGATTCCTTAAGTGATCATAACGATTTGTTCCAGAACGATTTCTTAAGTGATCACAACGACTTGCTCTCACAACGATTCGATAAGTTACATAACGACTCTGTCACTATAACGGCTCATAACGACTTGGTCGCTGTAACGATTCGATACATTTCACAACGATTCGCTTATAACGGCTTGGTTATTCATGTATAAGGATTTGTGTATGCATCTGTTTACTTATGAATGCACAACGAATCACTCATTTGCACAACGATTTTATAAGTCATAAATATAACGATTTCGTGAAATATAACGATTTGATTTTCGAGATAATTTTTGAATAACGTTGAAAAGTCAAAATCTTCACTATATCTTTTTGTCAGCCATGCATTTATTACGATAGTACGTATCACTGCATGCATGCAGACAATATCTTCTATTCTCATGCTTATTCTGTAAACATCTTTCTAGAAGAACAGAATGAAACTTCTACATTTGTATAAAATCAATCTAACGTTGACTGACAACAAGAGACAGTCTAGCTGTCTATTGTTTAGCATCTAATGTGTGCAGGTCTCTCACAACAGTCGTCATACAATGTTGGACAAAATAGAAGCCAAAGGATACTTCAGAAGATCTTCTCTCTTTGTGTGCATGAAAAGCCAAAAAGACCGTTGAACTTCTACAGTACCATGCAGTCTAACGTAAACCAGAACTTAGAGACAACAGACACTTCAACGTTTGAATTTCAAATAGAAGATATATAAAGAAGACTGAAGCTCCAGAAAAAGAAGATCTAAGAGTTGGAGAATACGAACGACAATCTTACACAAGTTTTTCTGTGAGCATCTCGAAGAGCCAAGCCTCACTCCTTTGATTGTTTAGCTCTTAGCTCTCTGCATTCATTGCGTTAATCTTGAGAGCTTCTGTAAACTGAGAGTGTCCCTCACTGTAGATCTTCCTCTCAGTTTTAGCTTCAGATCTGGCATTGTATAAGCTTGATCTAGGGACTTGATCTCATTTCACTTTTTGTGTGTTTGTTCCCTTCGGGTAAGAAGGAAGACCTAGTAGGATCCAGGGTGTGAGATTCCCTTCGTGTAGAAGGAAGACCTGGTGGCATCCAGGGTGCTGTAAGTTCCTCTTCAGGTTGTGAAGAGAAGACCAGTTGCGGCTGGGTGTCTAAGGGTCCATAAGGGGGACAGTACCCTTGTGTTAGTGAAATCCTAAGATATTGCTCAGGGACTGGACGTAGGACTCCTAAGGAGAGGAGATCCGAACCAGGATAATTCTCTGGGTCGTGTGAATGCTTTTGTGTGATTGATTTTTCCTTAACTAACACTAATAATCTGCGAAGTGTGTTTTTGTGACCTTTGTGTGAACATGTTTTAAGTGCTCAGTATTTTTAATATCCCATTCACCCCCCCTCTGGGCTAGCTAGCTGGGCAACAAGTGGTATCAGAGCTAGTCTCTTCGACAAAGAAGAAGATCCAACGATCTGCAGAGAAAAGATCAAATGGCAGCCCAAGGTCACTCTGAAGGCCAGTCAGTCAACAGGCCACCTCTATTCGATGGAGAAGATTACACCTATTGGAAAACAAGAATGGAGTATTTCTTGCAAGGTCTCGACTATCAAATCTGGTCAATAGTTGAAGAAGGAGACTTGTTGGTTACAAATGAAAAAGATAAGTGGACTGAAGACGACAAGAGAAAGATCTCCCTAAATTGCAAAGCCAAAAGCATACTATGTTGTGCTCTCACTAAGAAGGAGTTCAACAGAGTTTCAGCCTGCAAATTTGCGATGGAAATGTGAGAGAAGTTAAGGATCACATATGAAGGCGCAGACAAAGTAAAAGAAACAATAATAGATATCTTGGTGACTCAGTACGAGAGGTTCTAGATGCAGTCAGGGGAAACGATTACACAAATGTTCAGTAGATTCACCGACATTACAAATGGTCTGGCAGGTCTTGGCAAAAACTATGAAATGTGATATATGGTAAGAAAAATTCTAAGATCTTTACCATCATCTTGGACTCCCAAAGTAACAGCGGTAGAAGAAGCTAATGACTTGAAGAGAATGTCATTAGAGAAACTCATTAGGTCCCTTATGGACCATGAAATCAACATGGAGAGACTGGGAGAGTCTTCGAGTAGGAAGAAACACTCAAATGCTCTCAAAGCTGAAGAAAACTCGTTAGAAGAATTTTCAGATAACAATGAAAGCAATGAAGACAGCGAAGATGAAGAAGCAATGCTGTCTAGGAGGCTACAACGAATCTTAGCTAAAAAGAAGAAGTTTCAGTCTGGTAGAAGATATTTCAAGAAAAATAAGGACTTTAAGAAGCTAGAAGTAAATGACTCAAAGAAAGGTGAGCCCATCTGCTACGAGTGTAAGAAGCCTGGACACATCAAGGCAGAGTGTCCAAAGCTCAAGAAATCAGAATACAGAAAGAAGGAAAGTTCAAGAAAACCAAGAAGATTCAAGAAGAAAGCTATGGCAGCGGCTTGGGATAACAATAGCGACTCGAACAGCGAGTCAAGCTCAAGTAGCGAGGAAGAAGAAGAAGCTAACTTGGCTTTCATGTCCAACACAGAAGAAAAGGTAACTTCTGACTCATCTTTCGATTCCTATAATGATTCTGATTCAGATGATTTAGAAGAAGCTTTCAACGAGCTTTATAGTAAATATAGAGAAGTATCTAAATTACTAAAAGCTAGTAAGAAAAATGTTGCATGTCTAGAGAATAATAACTCAGATTTAAAATCAGAAAATGAACAACTAGAGAAGCATGCTAATGAACTTAAGAGAAGAAATGAGTTACTATGCGAAGATCTAAAAGATAAAAACAAACAGATAACAGAATTAGAAAAACAAGAAAGTTCAGATGAACTGAAAAATAAAATTAAAATACTAACAGAAGAAAATGAAAGACTATCTAGTACATTAGAAAAATTCACCAATGGGAAAAATTCCTTAATACTAAAAGGTGCTAGACGGTCAGGAAAAAGAAAACAAGGATTAGGCTACACACCCCCAGATAATGAAGATACAATAGTATACCCTAAAACGTATCCTACTCCTAAATTTGTAGTTGAACAAGATACTTCATATAAATCAAACTTTAAGTATGTTCCGTATGAATAGGTAACTAAAACAACATGCTGTAGTCATTGCAACAGACTAGGTCACAGTAAAATAACTTGTCCAACCAAACATAAAAAATAGATAATTAAAAGAAAAATTGATGACATTGACCAACCAGGACCCAAAAGAACTTGGATACCTAAAGCTTGATGTTTTCATTTCAGAGAAATCTTTGAGCATCCAAATGGTATTTGGATAGTGGATTCTCAAGGCATATGTCAGGTAATAGAAAGCTATTCTCTCACCTCGAAGCTGAAGAAGGCATAATGACATATGGAGACAATGTAAAAGGAACAGTGATAGGATGCGGATCTGTTGGCAATAAAGAGAAAATATTTATTGAAGATGTACTATGCGTAAAAGGTTTGAAGCATAATCTCATCAGCATAAGTCAGCTATGTGACAGAGGACATCAAATGAAGTTCCAAGAATCTAGATGCAGCATCATGAAGGACGGAGCAGTAATTTTTGAAGCTAACAGAGAAAAGAATCTGTACATACTTTACCTTGAAGAACTGAAAGATGAAGATATCTGTTTAGCAGCTAGTAAGGAGCAGTCAACTGAGCTGTGGCACAGAAGATTGGGTCACTGTAGTTTGGATGGCATGAGAAAGCTGATCAAGAGAAACCTCGTGGAAGGTCTGCCAAAGGTCAGTACAAGAATGGATGGTGTCTGTGGACCATGTGCAAAAGGAAAGCACACCAAGTCATCCTTCAAGTCAAAGACTATGGTAACAACCTCCAAACCCTTAGAACTCCTTCATATGGATTTATTTGGGCCAATGAGGACCACAAGTCTTGGAGGAAAGAATTTTGGAGTCGTTATAGTAGATGACTATTCAAGATTCACATGGGTATCCTTTCTGGAACACAAAGATGATACATTTGATAGTTTTGTAAGCTTCAGCAAAAAGGTTCAGAAAGATAAGAAGCACTGCATTGTTGGATACCCATGTGAATTATTCAGATCATGGAGGAGAATTCCAGAATGAAAAATTTGCAAAGTTCTGTGATGAACAAGGAATTGAACACAACTTCTCAGCACCAAGGACACCACAAAAAAATAGAGTTGCTGAGAGAAAGAACAGAACCCTTCTGGATATGGCAAGAACGATGCTATCTGAATATGATCTGCCAAGATATTTTTGGGCTGAAGCAGTCAACACAGCTAGTTACATTATTAATAGAGTAATGATCAGGCCTATCCTAAAGAAGACAACATATGAATTGTACAAGGGAAAGAAGCTGAAGATCAGTCACTTCAGGACATTTGGATGTCCATGTTTCATCCACAACAACGGAAAAAGAGACATTGGTAAGTTAGATGCAAAATCAGATGAAGGCATCTTCATGGGGTATGCATCTAAACCTAAAGGCTTTAGGATATTTAATAAGCGTACTTTATTAATTGAGCAATCAGTACACATTATCTTTGATGAAACTAACCCTTCCTTGAGAAAGGAAGAAGATAGTGATAATGATGATGTAGATGAATTGTCCAAGAAGCTAAAGAACTCATCAATTGAGGACAAGGAAGATCCACCTCTGGAAGACCTGCAACAAAAGGACATAGTCCATGAGAATCTTCCAAAGGAATGGAGATACAAGAGAGATCACCCTCCTGAAAATATTATTGGTGATCCATCTGTAGGGGTAAGAACAAGAGGTAACATAATTCCATGTGATTATTTAGCTTTTGTTTCTCAAATAGAGCCTAGGACAGTCAATGAAGCTATCACCGATGAATCTTGAATTTTAGCCATGCAAGATGAACTGAATCAGTTTAAGAGAAACCAGGTTTGGATACTTGTTCCTAGACCATCAGATCATCCAGTGATTGGCACCAAATGGGTGTTCAGAAATAAATTGGATGAAGCTAGTGTGATCATAAGAAACAAGGCCAAATTGGTAGCTCAAGGCTATTCCCAAGAGGAAGACATAGATTTCGATGAAACCTATGCACCAGTAGCCAGACTTGAGGCTATTAGAATATTACTCGCATATACATCTGCATTAGACATAAAATTATTTCAAATGGATGTAAAGTCTGTCTTTCTAAACTGTTTCAGAAAAGAGGAGGTTTATGTGGAACAACCTCCAGGTTTTGATGACATTGATTTTCCAAATCATGTATTTAAATTGCACAAAGCACTATATGGATTAAAACAAGCACCAAGAGCATGGTATGAATGGCTAAGTGCATTTTTATTAGATCATGGTTTCACTAGAGGTCAAGTAGACAGTACATTATTTGTCAAATCTAAGGTCAAACATATTTTGATTGTTCAAATATATGTTGATGATATAATATTTGGTTCTACGGATGAATCTCTTTGCAAGTATTTTGAGAAGATTATGCAGGGAGAATTCGAGATGAGCATGATGGGGGAGCTTAACTACTTCCTTGGATTGCAAATTAAGCAAGGAAAAGAAGGCACCCACATATGTCAAGCCAAATATACCAAGGAACTCTTAAAGAAGTTTGGATTCGAAAATGCCAAGCCATTATCAACACCCATGAGCACATCAACAAGAATGGACAGTGACAAAGATGGTAAGAATGTAGATCAAAAATTCTACAGAGGTATGATAGGATTTTTACTGTACTTAACTGCTAGTAGACCTGATATATTGTTTAGTGTATGTATGTGTGCTAGGTATCAGGCAGATCCTAAAGAGTCCCATTTAATTAATGTCAAAAGAATATTTAGATACTTAGTTAGAACCTATGACTTAGGTATATGGTATCTAAAATCATGTGAAATTAATTTGGTAGGATACTCTTATGCTGACTACGCTGGATGCAAAATAGACAAAAAAAGCACCAGTGGCTGTTGTCAATTCCTTGCAGGTTGTTTGATATCATGGTCCTCAAAGAAATAAAATTCAGTAGCTCTGTCAACAGCTGAAGCTGAGTATGTAGCTGCACACAACTCCTATGGATCAAGCAACAACTTGAGGATTATGGGTTACATATCAAGACAATTCTATTGTTATGCGACAACACCAGTGCTATAAATCTAACCAAGAATCCAGTACAACACTCAAGGACTAAACACATTGAGATTAGATATCATTTCATTCGTGATCATGTAGCAAATGGCAACATTGATATTTCATTTATTGATACAAACAATCAGTTATCAGATATCTTCACAAAGGCCTTACCCGAAGAGAGATTTACTTTTCTTAGAAGGAAATTATGCATGTGTAAATTGTGAAAGAATTATCTATTTAAAACTAAAATATTAATTTTCAGAATTAAAATTTTTTTCTCCCAAAAATTTGAGCAAAGCTCCAATTATTGCCTATTATTTTAAGTTTGTCATGACGGTTCATTATTTTATAAGAGTTTATTCCTATCGAACTAGTCAGTTTGTCATTTTCTGCCATCATGGCGCCTCCAAATTCCAAAGGACATTCCTTTTAATTTTTTTTATATCCCGAAATCTGTGCGGCAACGATTTGCATCCCTTCATCATCTTCTTCTTCTGCCTGAGGCGATACCCTATCGACTCCGGCATCGACTCCCTGAGATTTCAAGCTTCCACCTCTTTCCCGAGAGAAATTTCTTGAGGGGTTCTACTCCTTTCTCCATTTCAATCATCCAGAAACTCTTCCCATCCAAAACCATGGCCTCTTCTGGTGTTTCCGGCAGTGTCGTGGGCTACGGAGCTGCATTTCTTACCGCCGAGCAGCAGGAAAGATATGCTTCAGTAAAGACCAAGCTTCGCGGACACAAAGCAGTGGATGTGGTTGACTTGCAGAAGAACGGAATGGGCAGTATCGTCGCAGCTATGGACATATTGAAGTGGACAAAGATTGCCACCCTATCAGAAGTAAGTTATCCGGATCTTGTAAAAGCTTTCTATGTATGTCTGAAGATAGAGGAAGACGGGACCCTGACTTCCATGGTCAAGGGAACTCAAATTTGGGTCACACGAGATCTATTGGCATCTCTCTTCGGTGTGACTACCTCCGGACATAGTGGAGTTCACATTGTGGATATTCAGGCGAAAGGTTTAGGGATTGTTGGTCCCGAATACAGATTGAAGGATGGAAAACTAGATATCAACCAGTTGAATGCTTTTAATCGCTTATTGCATTTCATTGTATGTTAAATAGTAGTCCCAAGGAGTGCCACCTTCTCCACTTGCACCAAGGCGGGCTCCGACCTGATGTTCTGGGCCATCCAGACCCAAGAAATCAACACTGCAGAGATCATGATTGAAAGGATGAAGTTTGCAAGTGCTCAAGTATGGGACACTGTAGCACCCCGGAAATTTTAACTATATAAAAATTCGAATAAATGGAAATAAATAATTTCCATAAGATCAAAGAATTTAAAACATACGTATCATTATCGTATGTGCTAACACACATCGGAAAAATCCGTAAAAATGGGAAATCAACCCCACACATTATTCTTAAGGGTTCCACGAAGAAATTTGTGTAACGAAAAATCTGATTAACCAAGTGAACATCACATGGTGACCAATTATCTGAATAAGGAAACAAGTCGGAAAACCGTTAACACGGAAATACGACGCAATCAAAAATTAAATAAAAGTGTTGGAGAGACTTACAACATTATATATTAACGACCCAATATCTTAATTGGGCCAATGGATCACATATGACCCAAAAATCCAATAAAACAAGAAAATGCATGGAAATTCGTGGCTTAAATAGACTGAAATTAGAAAGGGGTAATTAGAGTTGGATTGGGGAAGAGATCTTGCAATCTTGGCAACCCAAATTCGTGCCTACCCACCCATGGAGATTGCTTGATGGCCAAGAAGAGATCCTCAAATTATGGAAAGACACAAACCAATCCCGCAACCCTTCATTCCTAGTTACAATAGGACTCCTAAACACCATGGTTACTTAAATACTCTTCACCAAACCCTAGGGATGAGTTTTAGAACTTGTTGGGGTCGTGTGGAGGAGTTCTTGGTGGCTAGGGAGCTGTGGATCGACCACAAGAAGCTCATCTTCTTCCCCGTTCGTCTGCTGCAACCTGCACAAACCATCATCTTGGTGTCGAGCTAAGGTAGGCCAAACCTAAATCCCATCGTGCAAGGCTTATACCCCTAGAAAGAGGGTCGAGTCTACTTCCTAACCCAAGTGGAATGCCCAAATTTCATGCAGTGTACACGGTGTATTAAGCGTCTTATAAACAGTGGTCTAAATACGGGATTTCTGAAGAACGAGACTTCATCAACCCAAAAGGTAGGTTTTCTCGGGCCAAACCTTAACATATCCTATACCAATGTGTAGACCATCAAGTTAACTTTCATTTCCACTGGTTTCATCGAATTTCATTGAGTAGATTTTGAATTATAAGTGTTTTGCCAAAGTCATGCACTGTTAGGGATTTTCCCGTTCTTTGTATGTTGCATGTAATTCAAGACCGAATTAGAGTAAATGCATAACATGAAAGTTATTCTACTAGTTGTCATCGTCAGGTTTTATGTTGAATGTTTGGTCTAAATCTCATTAGTTAGAGAGTTATAAGCATGGTAAGAGGGTTGCTGCATGAAACTACGTCTTCAGGTTACACTTGTCTTCTACGTTGAGTTTGACTTGATTAAAGCCTGTCAAAACCCTCATTATTTTCTAATTCCGATTTACTGGAAGTACCCTTGCATGTCTAGGACAATTTGAAACTGTTTCGTTATTTTTCATACCCTGTACAAATTGTTCTCTATTTTAGAAGCACCTTGTGTCAATATAAGGCAGTTCTGGACCGCAATCCAAGAACCTGTCCTTTCTCTGTAGACGCCAGGCGCAGACCCTGTGAAGGCGACGGCCCGATAGGCCGCGTTCTGAGGTCCTGTCACGACAGCACCCACCGTCACGTTCTGAAAGCGATGAAGCGCTCCGTCACGACCTTCCTGCCTGATCTGACCGCCCCGTCATGTTCCTCACATCACCCTGTCGCGTTCTGGTCCCGACCCGTCGTGACCCTTACTGGGGTCTGTCGCGACCTGACCCCGGGCCTGACAGCCCTGTAGCTTTCCTTATATGTACCTGTCGCGATCTCAGAATTTTTCATTTAACCCCCACTTACCTTCTTGCATACCTAACCGCTATACCCGAGGTCTGGTTGATGTGATATTTAGTGTGTAATTCACATGTTTTGGGTCTGATCAATGCATGGTGGTTACTTTAATGGCTTAAAAGTGTTAAACCCATTTAAAAAGCTTTAAGCACATGAACATTATTCTAATTGCTTTCCTAATGACGTGACTATTCAAGTGACTTTTAATTAACTCTTCGAACTGTTCTAGCTTCTTAAATGATGAATTGATATCTTAAAAATCTTGCAATCCATGTTTAGTTAAGCGCATAGTTTCATTTTATGCTATCATGTTAAAGTGTTTTCTGCGAGTTTGAGACCGATGGTTTGTGAATTGAGACACGCGTACCGCACTACACACTCGCACTGTTAGGCAGCCTTTCTTGGGAAATTGGAAACTCTCTACCGGTCATTCCGAATCGGTAGACTAGCAAACTTTTCACCAAGGCCTCCGTAAATCTCCTCTGACCATGGATTCCCACATGGCCGACGAGTTGGTTGTACCATTGAAGTTCCCTAGAGATAGCGTGCACTTCCTTTTCTCTTCTTCTCAAGAGTGTGATTTACAATCTAGACCAAAGCCATTAATGTAAGGATTGAACTAAAGTATAAGTCGCACCGTTATGCTGCCGAATTTATCTCTTGACCATTGTTATCATGAAATCATGTTCAATTACTTATTACTTGTTCCCATCATCATCATGAACATGACATTACACATGCTTACTTATTGAAACTCTCCTTGGCCATTATTAATGACTGTGGGTATCTACATTTAAAAATTTACATGAGATGCTGACAGGGCACGGCGTGTGTCCAAGGGCTCCAATCTAGCCCCAATGACGGCGAGTCATAGATATACTGTTAACCATGGGGTATAATGATTACTAGCGTTGCATCTGCGCTGGGAGTCTTGCTTGCTTGTTGAATGATAGATACAATAACCACATACACGTGTCCTAGTGTGCATTCTTGGTGGATCTTTCCTTGATGTACATTATTGTCTACGTGCTTGATTAGTGTTACTTGATCGTGCTCGTACATTCTTGCTTGCTTGCTTGCGTGATATGGCCATCCTGCATTTAATGCAATTAGTGATATCTTGCGTTCTTGACATCAATTGTAATCTTGCGTGCTTGTACCAAGTGATTTATTGCTAATTCTATCTTGTCATCTTGTACACAAATCTTATTCTACCATAATCACTCTCTCTAGCTTGTTTCATGTATCATGTTTCATTGAGTTTTATTCGCACATGCATATCATGACATTCGTCGTGCTTACCTAGTTCTAAAATGTTAATCACTTATATCATTACCCGCACATTGAGATATAAATCCTACTGGGCTAGTTTGCTCATCCCCTACTTTTACCCCATCTAGGTGACTATGAAGTTCAAGAGGAAGAGCAAGTCGAGGATGGGAATGCGTCCGAGTGATGAGCGTTCCAATTATGAGTCTATCTATAGTTAGTTTATTTTGAGTGTTAGAACAATGTAGTAGGAAGTGAGGTATTATGTAATTTCCCTTTTATTGAGTCTTAGTCCTGTAATAGTTTCCATTTGGAATACAATGAGTTGAGATTTGAATAAAAGATTAGTTGAGTTCAATATTTGGGCCCTATGATGATGTATGTTGTTATACATTTAGTGCGTGCTAGCTAGAGGCTTATTTGCCAACTGTTTACGTCTCGAATTATCGACTCGAATTCAAACAACTAATATCCACTGCGTAATTCTCGGGACGTGACAGACACAAAGAGCAAGCTGAACATTTCTCTACCTTACGCTCATCTGCTCACCAAGATATTTCAACACTATGGCATCAGTGTGGTGGGAGATGTGTCTGAGAGGATGGGCTAAGCTATCCGGTCCAGAAATTTGAGAAAAAGTGGTTTTTCGATTGTCAATGGGGTTTGGATGAAGACTTCTGTGGCTGAGGGAGAAGCCATCATTGGCGAAGCCCAAGAGGTCCAAGAAGCAGAAGTAGCAGTAGCAGAACCAGCAGCAGCAGCAGAACCAGCAGTAGTAGCAGTCATAGCTCAAGAAGAGCCAACAGCAGCAGAATCTAGCAGCAGGATTGAGGATATCCCTCTAGAGGACATTGAGCCTGTTGGGCATAGTTCAGAGGATCCTCTTCCCTCTTCCCGAGTAGGCTCAGTACTTAGAGATGTACTGGAATCCATCCAAAGCTCTCTAAGGGATCCAGTAGTTAGTGAAGTTCAAATTGCAGAAGCTCTGGCATCAGGCTACATTGATGAGATTGTTATGGAAGATGCTCCCAGTCAGGGGGAGCAAGTAGTTGCTCATGAAGACTTAGTTGTAGAAGATGCTCCCATTGAGGGGGAGCAACATGTTGATGAGCAAGCAGCAATTCAGGGGAGCAAAATGCCAATGCCCCCATTGATGATCAGTTTAGAGAAGGCATTGTGGAAAGTGCCTTAGAAGAAGAAAATGAAAATGTTGATCATGAAGAGCCCGTGGTTAGGGCAAGAGAAGACAAAGGAAAAGGTGTGGCTAAAGAAGTCCCTCTCCTCACCAGTAAGCCATATAGGAGATCTGGGAAAAAGAAGTTGAAAATCAATTTGAAACCTATTGTTAAGTGCCTGGATGAGCAAGGCAAAATTTTGTGTTCCGTGAGGTTGGATATGGCCTCCATTTTTATCAGTCAAAGCTCATCTGCCCATGAATTAGGGGCACTGTCATCTGAACTTGAAAATCTTCGAAAAGATTATGACAGTATGAGGACAGTGCTTGTGGATTTGTCAGCTTTTGTGAGCAAGCACTTACCATCTCATGCCCCTCCTTCCTGTAGTGCAGGGCCACCAGGGCCAAGTGAAGAGAGTAATAGGCCATCGAGGTCTGTCATTGCAGAGCAACAACAGGATGATGAAGCTAGGCCATCAGGGCCTGTCATTGCAGAGCAGCAGCAAGAGGAAGAGTGGCCATCAGGGCCTTTGTCTGAAAACCCAGCAGGGCCACCAGGGCCAATTCTTGTTGAGAAATCTGGGCCAGCAGGGCTAGCAGAGGATGCTTCACCTCCAGTGGAATCTATGGCTGTAAGAGAAGAAGATCAGGCTGTAGCTCCAGAGCCCTCTGTCCTTCCTACCCTTCCAACTCCAGCCCCTCCTTCTCCACCCACCTCATCCACTGCTCCTCCAGCTCCTCTCACCTTCAAACGACCCCGCTCTGGAACCATTTCCTCACCTACACCTTTCTCTTCCCAAACTCCTTCATCTCCTACTTCCTCCACCATCATTCCTCCACCCTTATCTTCTGTTGAGGTTCCTCCCACATCTTCTTCAGCTGGAGCCTCTTCTAGTGGTCCTTCTTCTTCTTCAGGACCATATGATCTCCCTTCCATCACTCCTGCATCCCTCTTCCATCCACAAACACCTCCTTCTTTCATTTCTATTATTCCTGGGGGTTCCCAATTAGCTCACACAGAAATCCAAGACATCAAGGATGAATTTGAAGTAGCAATACTTCGTTCAGTCCTGGCTGTTGGGACCCATTCTCACAGGACAGGCTCTTCTAGCCCTATTCCTAAGAAGAGGAGACTCACTTCCACCCATCCTATCTCTTCTGAACCTTGTTATCCTTCACTTTCGTTTTCTCTTTCTATCACCAATAAGAAAAAATCTATCTATGAGGAATATCTTCAAAAGGTAGTGTTTGCTCACCTCTTCGGCCTTCCCTTCCAAAATCTTTCGGCCCATCTCAATACCATTTTTCCTTATGCCTTTCTTTCCAACGCTCAACAGTCAAAAATTTTCTCCATGACTGAAGCCAAAATTGAAGAGCAGTGGGCTCGGAGCAACAGAGATCTGTACAATCAATTTCGTCGTATTCAAGCCGCCAGATATCCACCCAGAGAAGCTCCTCTCCCTCTCTCTGAATGGTTTCAGATTCACCATAAAGATCTTTTTGGACCTTTCATTCAGAAGGAAATCAAGTTCATCCGGCACTACAAAATGTACTGTGATTACTTCTATCTTAATAGCATTCCAGAGGTGCAGCTGGGCCAGTTCAGGCAAGCTATCCGTGCACTCAGTCTCAGGGTTGCTCACACCGAACCTCTCCGAGTTGATTTTGCCACCTTGGTAATTCCTGATGTGGTGTTCCTTCCTCCCCTTCACTCCCTGATCATGGATTCCTCTGTGGGCACACTCATGTTTGAGCGAGCTGCTCAGGTTATGGCCATGCTCTCTGTGCAAGAAGGTCGTAACCTTTCTTTTCATAGATTTATCTTCAAGCAATATCTTCAGGGGTACCTCAAGGCAGATATCCTTGCCCCTATTCTATCTGAGTGTGAGAGGTTGTCACCTATTGATTGGGAAAAGCTCTACATTCTATCAGCTCAACAGCTTAAAGAGCTGAATGCTTCTCAGGCTCGTTCTAATCAACCTCTTCTGACTCCCGGTGACTTTTTGGATGCCAATTCTCTTCACCTTGTCCGGGACTCCTTCATGAAATGGGAAGAACGCTACAGGGTATTTCTAGAATTAAAGAAGGAACTTCAGCAGCATCAGCTCTTCTATCCCTTTAAAATTACTCAGTTTCTTCAGTTTTCCTGTTTTGGTTGCTTCACCTCCTACAAAGTAGCTCTTGGCAACGACAGATATTGGGATTTCATATCGGATCAGAGGTAGCTTCACATCAAGATGATGGCTCCCACCATGGGACCCTCCTATTGCATTGAGCTTGGTGCATTTCAAGCCTATTTTGAACAGCAGGAACACCAAGCGCTACCTGTCATTAGGCGCTTTGCATCTCTCTTGTCTCCTGCCTTCTATCTCTCTGAACCCTCCAATGCTCACTAAATCTCTTTGTTTCTCCCTTTGCGCTTTTTTTTCTCTCTTCTTTGTCTCACTCTTGTATCTTTTTGCTTCATGACAAAAAGGGGGAGAAATATAGCATTTCTGAAATACATCCCTTATATTCTTTTTGCAATTATGCTTAGACTTATTTCAGATCATCTTTGATAATTGTTAAAGTTTTGTCATCACCAAAAAGGGGGAGATTGATGATCAGTTTATCCCTATGTAATTTAAATAAATTACATATCTATTTTGGTGATTAACAAAACTATATAAAGTTTAAACTAACGAATTTTCTACAAGTCTTGAGCATAGGAAATAAAATAAGGAAAATCAAGCCAAATGGTAAGCGTTATTCCTACTGTAGCAATTTTGTATTTTGTTTCAAAGCATGAAATCTATCTAAGTCCACATCGGCTTTCTTTATGCTACAACGATTTTAGTAGAGTTGTAACGATTTGCCCTCACAACGATTCGTTAAGTGATCGCAACGATTTGCTCTTACAACGATTCGGTAAGTGATAGCAACGATTTGGTCTCACATCGATTTCTTAAGTGAGAACAACGATTTGGTCTCACATCGATTTCTTAAGTGAGAACAACGATTTAGTCTCACATCGATTTCTTAAGTAAGAACAACGATTTGGTCTCACATCGATTTCTTAAGTGAGAACAACGATTTGGTCTCACATCGATTTCTTAAGTGAGAACAACGATTTGGTCTCACATCGATTTCTTTCATATCGATTTCTTTCATATCAATTTCTTAAGTGAGAACAACGATTTGGTCTCACATCGATTTCTTAAGTGAGAACAACGATTTTGTCTCACATCGATTTCTTAAGTGAGAACAACGATTTGGTCTCACATCGATTTCTTAAGTGAGAACAACGACTTGCTCTCGCATCGATTTCTTTAGTGATCATAACGACTTGCTCTCGCAACGATTCCTTAAGTGATCATAACGATTTGTTCCAGAACGATTTCTTAAGTGATCACAACGACTTGCTCTCATAACGATTCGATAAGTTACATAACGACTCTGTCACTATAACGGCTCATAACGACTTGGTCGCTGTAACGATTCAATACATTTCACAATGATTCGCTTATAACGACTTGGTTATTCATGTATAATGATTTGTGTATGCATCTATTTACTTATGAATGCACAACGAATCACTCATTTGCACAACGATTTCATAAGTCATGAATATAACGATTTCTTGAAATATAACGATTTGATTTTTGAGATAATTTTTGAATAACGTTGAAAAGTCAAAATCTTCACGTAAATATTTTTGACAGCCATGCATTTATTACGATAGTACGTATCACTGCATGCATGCAAACAATATCTTCTATTCTCATGCTTATTCTGTAAACATCTTTTTAGAAGAACAGAATGGAACTTCTATATTTGTATAAAATTAATCTAACGTTGGCTGACAACAAGAGACAGTCTAGCTGTCTATTGTTTAGAATCTAATGTGTGCAGGTCTCTGACAACATTCGTCATACAACGTTGGACAAAATAGAAGCCAAAGGATACTTTAGAAGATCTTCTCTCTTTGCGTGCATGAAAAGCCAAAAAGACCGTTGAACTTCTACAGTACCATGCAGTCTAACGTAAACCAGAACTTAGAGACAACGGACACTTCAACGTTCGAATTTCAAATAGAAGATATATAAAGAAGACTGAAGCTCCAGAAAAAGAAGATCTAAGAGTTGGAGAATATGAACAACAATCTTACACAAGTTTTTCTACGAGCATCTCGAAGAGCCAAGCCTCACTCCTTTGATTGTTTAGCTCTTAGCTCTCTGCATTCATTGCGTTAATCTTGAGAGCTTCTATAAACTGAGAGTGTCCCTCACTGTAGATCTTCCTCTCAGTTTTAGCTTCAGATCTGGCATTGTATAAGCTTGATCTAAGGGCTTGATCTCATTTCACTTTTTGTGTGTTTGTTCCCTTCGGGTAAGAAGGAAGACCTGGTGGGATCTAGGGTGTGAGATTCCCTTCGTGTAGAAGGAAGACCTGGTGGTATCGAGGGTGCTATAAGTTCCTCTTCGGGTTGTGAAGAGAAGACCAGCTGCGGCTGGGTGTGTAAGGGTCCATAAGGGAAACAGTACCCTTGTGTTAGTGAAATCCTGAGATATTGCTCAGGGACTAGACGTAGGACTCCTAAGGAGAGGAGATCCGAACCAGGATAATTATCTGGGTCGTGTGAATGCTTTTGTGTGATTGATTTTTCCTTAACTAACACTAACAATCTGCGAAGTGTGTTTTTGTGACCTTTGTGTGAATAGGTTTTAAGTACTCAGTATTTTTAATATCCCATTCACCCCCCCTCTGGGCTAGCCAGCTGGGCAACATGTGCTTTAGGCATATGACAAGAGACAGAAAATTATTTACAAGTTTCAGAAATGAAGGTGGTCAAGTCACATATGGTGATAATAGAAAAGGAAAAGTATTAGGTTGTGGAAGAATAGGAACAAAATAAAAGGACTTGATAAAAGATGTTATGTATGTTGAAGGATTAAAGCATAATCTCATTAGCAACAGCCAATTATGTGGTAAATGTCACTTGGTAAAGTTTCAGAAAAAACAAGTGTATTATTTAAAAGAAGGGAAAAATAGTTTTTGAAACTCAAAGAGTTAAGAATCTGTACACTTTATAGTTGACAGAATTGAAAGAAGTAAATTTGTGTCTTGCAACCACGAAGAATGAAGAGACTGGTTTATGGCATAGAAGACTGGGACATGCAATCACTTCAGTGATCAAGAAATTAATCAAGCATGATCTAGTAGAAGGTCTTCCAAAGCTGAAATTGAAGAAATCTGAAATCTGTACAGCTTGTGCAAAAGAAAAGCAAACCAAGACATCATTTCAGTCCAAAACATTGGTAACAACCTCTAAACCATTGGAACTCATCCACATGGATCTATTTGGACCTATAAGAACAGTAAGTCTTGGAGGAAAGGTATATGCCTATGTAATTGTGGATAAGTATTCAAGATATATTTGGGTGTCATTTTTGGAAGCCAAATCAGAGACCTTTTTTAGTCTTTCTGAAATTCAGTAAATTAGTACAGAAGAACTAGAAATATCAAATAATCAGTATCAGATCTGATCATGGTGGAGAATTTAAAAAAAGAAGAATTTGTCAGATTCTGTGAAGAAAATGGCATAGAACACAATTTCTCTGCATATAGAACACCTCAGCAAAATGGAGTAGCAGAAAGAAAGAATAGGACACTGCTGGACATGCTTACAAATACAATCTACCAAGTTACTTCTAGGCAGAAGTAGTCAACACAGCCTGGTACATCATCAGCAGGTGCATGATTAGACCCATTTTGAAGAAAACACCTTATGAGCTGTACAAGGATAAGAAGCCAAACGTTAGTCACCTTCGACCTTTTGGTTGTAAGTGTTTCATTTTGAATAATAGTAAAGATAATTTAGGAAAATTAGATGTTAAAAGTGATGAAGGTTTTTTATTAGGGTATATTTCAAAACCTAGAGGATATAGGGTGTTCAATAGAAAAACTTTTCCCATTGAACAATCAGTTCATGTATTATTTGATAAAATTAACACTTCTATTAAGAAAATAAAAGAAGAAGAAGATGTTTGTGACGGCCCTCATTATACCGGTACGGTTATACCAACCCACGTCGGTATAGCAAGCGTCATCACAGTGGGACATTTACCCAACGATACATTCAGCTGAGATACACGTGAATATAAGAACAGAGTAGCGGAAGTAAAAAAACTACTGTCTTCATTCATTCATCATCCACATTTAGCATACATGAAACTTCAATAACAATTAAGAACGTAAAAGTTCACATGATTTAAATTGCTGAAAATTAAATACATAGATGTCCACACTTATACAATTCTCTCATGATAGTTCTAGTACAATGTCACTTTTACATACTATGAAAACACAAAAGGGTACAACTGCTCCAACAGTCTAATCTCCGCGCTCGGAGTCCGTCTCCATCGTCTCCTCCAACGGTGCCACGTCACCAACTACACCTGTACGCCGAAGCAAGTAGTGAGTCTAAAAGACTCAGCAAGTAACACTACTCATACCATACACGTACATGTCACAGTGGGCTCTACACACACAATTGCAAAAGACTCAACATGTAGCATGCTTAAACCTTGAAATGAACAATCTATCATGATAGTTGTATCAGTAAACACATGATACATGCTTTCAGATTTCCTTAACGAAATGAATTTCCTAACACATGCTCTCTAATCATTCCTACTCATGAAATTCTACTTTGCATTTTAACCAAAACATGAAAGCCATTAACATGAATTCCGCGCGTACATGAGAGGGAACACAACTAGCATGGAATCTACATGTTCTTATACATATACATAACCATTTTCACATGCTTAAGCTTGCTGGTTTTCACATGCTTTAGTAACCATAACCTACACATGAGAGCTACAATGTTATTTAAGACACAACATGTGAACAACCGAACATGGAATTGTGTACACATACTCATTTATTTGTCCCTAGCATGGGTTCTAGACACTTGTACATGTAAACATGATCATAACATAAGGAAGCTACTGATTTAGCATGGTTTCAGATTTGTCACAACATGGATTTACAATATCATATCTTCACATTTTTTGTTTCACATTTTCTTTACACAAATTTCCAATTCACTTAAATTGCGCTTTACACATACACATTACACATTGTTCACTTACACATTAACACATGAACACATACACATTTACACATTCACAATTTAGGTGCTGTGACACATAGTCCAAACCACCAAAGAAGGACACAACATATCACATCACATAGACGCCATCTAGGCAATACAATGACGACTCTTGGACTGCGCAGACCGGGAGAACAAGTCTCCACCCTAACCAGTGGTACTTGTCCACCTCCAGGATTTCCCCCTAATGCCCTTAGGGTCACATCACATTGACCTTTCTCAGGGGGACTTTTCCCTGATACGGTTCCACTGCCCTCTACGGAAGCAGTGTCACATTTGGCACAGTTACACATTTACACATTTTTACCGATTTTACACATGGTTTGACACATGTCACTCTCACTTTATTCACTTTCTCACTCACATGCACATGCCTCTGTTTTCCTAACATGACACTACAGATTTCAGACATTAACAAGCAGGTAATTCCACTAATCAAGTTGGATTAAACAAGAATCAACTCATTTTACAATGACATACATCAATTTCACATTTTTCATGGAAAATTTCATAAGGCATCGTGCTCTGGTCCAAATGACCTGAAATTTTAATCACAAACTAATTTCGGGTTTAGGGCCCTTCATGCAATTTTTCAGATTTTTCTATGTTGAAATGAATTTACAGAAAATCAAACATCCATTTTTTCATGCCATTAGTAATTCAAGTCGATATGGAATTATACACAAGTCACAATTTTAGCAAGCTATTGTCTGAACCCTACATGTATAGAGCTACAGAATTTATTCCTCAATTTATGGGGCGATGCCTGGTTTACCAAGGATTTATCATGACTTATGCACAATTCCTATTTCCCAAACAACACTTTCAATAATTTACACAAGCATGACAAAATCTCAAATTTCAGAATAGGGCTGATCCATACATGCATGATCCTCACAAACTTGGGCATACAGGCTAGTCCTAAATCATGCAACAGTAGATTGACAAGATTAACAACTAATCATGCTTGTAATTTCATGGAACAAAATAACTTCTATCATTCACCACCATGCACACTCATCCATCCACACACCACATTTACTAGTATACATAATGTATAGGGCTACCATATATCCTCATCACGGAAAAGCCATCGAAATTAACCATATAAGAAGAGAGAACAGGTTTCTGTTCTGTCCCGAAGAACTCAACGTCAAGCTCTGGCCGTCAAAGGGAGTTAACGGCATGATCGCTTGTCGCCAACCATGATCTTAACGGCAAGAGATGTTGCTGTTAAGTTCAGGTCTGTGCAAAACACAGACCCGAGCTCTCAAGATATGGTGAATTTGGGGGTCTAGGACTCGAGAGAAAATGCATAAAAATGGTAGAATCAACCTAGACACATACGGGGACGTTATGGTTAGGTTGCTTGCCTTTAGAAAAATACACCAACGGATCTAGGGCTTGGAGAAGCTCTCCTTGGGCAGTCCCAAGAAGTTGCAAAATGGCCTCCAAGATCACCTCCCTCTGGGTTCTTGGATGAAGATGGCTCCAAAGTACGGCCGGGGAAGTCTCCTCCTTCACTCCAGCTAGCTTCTTGTCGTGGAAGATGGTCGGATCCAGCTTCAGAGGGTCAGATTTTTGGGTGCAAAGTGGGGTTTTTCTCAGCTTTCCTCTAGGGTTTTCTTCTCCTCTCTTTTCTCCTCTTACAAAGGCCAAGAGAAGAGCTAGGATTGCACAAATGGGGCTCTTTTGAAGAGGAGAGGCTCTTCTCCCACGCATGGGGTGACAAGATGTGTTTCAGACCGTTGGGGGACATCTCCCCAATGGGTGAGCTGCCTTGCTTCCGAAATTTCTGGCTCTGCTGCGCATGCAGGCCAGAGATGTTGGCGTCCACATCGTTAGACGCTGGGATTAGTGTTGGTGTCCATGGGTGGACACTGACACCTCATCGATGTCATGCTATTGACGCCAACATGGCCTTCGGCCAGAAGTCTAAAACATGCAGAAACCATGCACCTTTTACACCTATATACATGCTATATGTATACGTTATCATGTACACACTACCATCAAGCAATACATACATTATTTATACTTAAGCTATACACATACACACATAAGTATACCAATAATACATACGTAGATACATACATACGTACATATACGACACAAATTATTTACATGAAACACAATAATACAACAAAATTCGAGGGTCTTACAATGTTATTGAAGAATTGCGTAGGGATCTGGAACAAGTTTCTCTTGAAGAAAAAGGTGAAGACAAGGAAGATCCTCCACTAAAAGAACTACAACAAGAAGAAGAAGCACATGAAGAACTACTTAGAAAACTAAGGTATCACAGAGATTATCCAAGAGAAAATATCATAGGTGATTCTCAAGACAGGATAAGAACAAGAGGTATGAATATTCCCTGTGATTACACTGCATTTGTTTCTCAAATTGAGCCTAGGACAATCAATGATACACTGGCAGATGAATCTTGGATCCTACCTATGCAATAGTAACTTAACCAGCTCCAACGCAGCCAAGTCTTGACTCTTGTCCCTAGACCTTCTGACATCCAGTTATTGGGACCAGGTGGGTCTTCATGATCAAAATGGATAAATCAAGAATAATCACAAGGAACAAGGCTAGACTAGTAGCATAGGGATATTCCCAATAAGAAGGCATTGATTTCGATGAAACATATGCTTCAATTGCTAGATTAGAGGCAATCAGAATTTTATTAGTATATGCATGTTCTCTTAATATCAATCTGTATCAAATGGATGTTAAAAGTGCTTTTATGAACGGTTTCATAAAAGACGAAGTTTATGTTGAGCAACGTCCTGGCTTTTAAGATTCTAAATATCCAAATCATGTTTTTCGATTAAAGAAGGCATTGTATGGTCTGAAACATGCTCCAAGAGCCTGGTATGAGAGACTGAGTGCTTATCTTCTATCACATAGATTTTCAAGAGCTACAGATTCTATTTGTTGCTAATTCACATTATTCTTGTAATGATATCACCTGGTGGCAGTATTCTTACGCCGCGTTGACTTTAAATATTGGAATCTCAAACTTCATGTGCACGACGGAAATGGTTCGTTGGGCGAACCATGTCGAAAATTACCGATGAATAAAATTTTCGTCAGAAAATCAGTTAGAATTACCGACAGAAATTTTCCGTCGAAAAATTTGTCAGTATTTACCGACTAAAATATTCTGTCAAAAAATCCATCAGATTTTCTGACAAATATTATCCATCGATACTATCCATTGGAAATTTTGATGAATTTACCGACGACTTTTCTATTGGTAAATACTAATGAATTTACCCTCCGTCAGTCAATTCATTAGAGATTATTTTTTAATTTTTTTTCAATTTTTATTTTGTCAAAACATGTTCACACTTGTTGAAAAACAATTAAAAGTAAAACAAAGAATAACACCAATGACAACTATCTATTATAGTTTTATTTTAATAATTTTTTTTGCAATATCTATCAAAATTTCACAATAAAAAATTATGAGAGATCTACATCATCTTATATTGTAGCAATCCTCGTCGTTTAGATACGTTAACTGAATAACGAGTCTAAAACGACTCCGTCTCCTGCGAACAAAACGAAGTCTTGCAAGGGATATCATTACTCGAGTTCGTGAGAATATAAAAAATTATTTAAACATACATAAGATTACACACTTTTATATACTCTCACACATATTTACATGAAATTTATATAATCATATCTCAATTGAATTCAACAAAAAAGGAAAGTACAAGATCTTGAAACATACTCCAAAGTGAAAACAAGAAAGGAAATGGTGCATGTAGCGACGAGTCTAGTCGTTTCTTAATAAAAAACGACTGGACTCTAGCTACCTACTTAATATAAGGAGGAAGTGGTGCATGTAGCGACGAGTCCAGTCATTTCTTCCCCGTCCCGGGTTAGTGATACACAGAAATTTGTGTTTACTTGAGTTTGATATTCATGGGATGGACAAGTCTATCGAGGCGAGCGCGACTTGGCAATTAATTATAGTTCCCCAGGGGCAACAAGTCACGACCACTGGCCTGTGGATTTTAGAATGAAATGGTGCTCGGTGACCTAGGACTATAATACATCAATGAGTGAGAGGTCCTCCGATTAAGATATTGGTAGGATATGTATCAGCTCTTTGTTCATATTTTTCAACTATCTTTTTTAATTGATCCAGTTTAATTATATGGTTTGTACATGGTCGCAATGATTTAAGAGCCGAGAACAAAGTTTATGTGGATTTATCTCCATCAAAATTTTTAAATATTTTAAGAGGATGCATTTAATACTTATATTTAATATTTTTACACTATTTTATTAGCATGTGCATGTTCTCTTAACATCAATATGTATCAAATGGATGTTAAAAGTGCTTTTCTGAACAGTTTCATAAAAGAAAAAGTTTATGTTGAGCAACCTCCTGGCTTTTAAGATTCTAAATATCCAAATCATGTTTTTTGATTAAAGAAAGCACTATATGGTCTGAAACAAGCTCCAAGAGCTTGGTATGAGAGACTGAGTGCTTATCTTCAATCACATGGATTTTCAAGAGGTAAAGTAGATAGCACTCTATTTATTAAGAAATTTTCTAAAGAGATCCTAATTGTACAAATATATGTTGATGATATTATCTTTGGCTCTACTAATGAATCACTTTGCAAATTCTTAGAAAATATTATGCAAAGTGAGTTTGAAATGAGCATGATGGGTGAGCTTAATTACTTTCTTGGCTTGCAAATCAAGCAGACCAAGGAAGGTACTCACATTTGTCAAAGCAAGTATATTTCATATTTTCTCTCTAAGTATGACTTTGACAAGTGTAAGCCTTTAGGAACTCTCATGAGCTCAGGAATCAAAATAGATAGTGATCCAATTGGCAAGAAAGTAGATCAAAAGATCTATAGAGGTATGATTGGGTCATTACTCTATCTTACTACTAGTAGACTAGACATAATGTTAGTGTATATTTGTGTGCTAAATTTCAAGCTGATCCTTGAGAATCTCATATTAATATTGTTAAACGAATTTTTAGATATCTTATAAATACAAGTAAATTGGGTTTATGGTATCCCAGATGTTCTGAATTTAAATTGTTTGGATATAGTGATGCTGACTATGCTGGATGCAAAATAGATAGAAAAAGCATCAGTGTTGTTTGTCAATATCTTGCAGGATGTTTGATTTCTTGGTCTTTAAGAAAACAAAATTCAGTAGTATTGTCCACAACAGAGGTAGAATACATTGCAGCAGGAAGTTGCTGCACCCAACTGCTATGGATCAAACATCAACTGGAAGTCTATGGTCACAAATTGCATGAAATTTCAATGTTGTGTGATAATACAAGCGCAATCAATCTGACCAAAAATCCAATCCAGCATTCAAGAACCAAGCATATTGAGGTCAGACATCATTTCATCAGGGGCCATGTAAGTAATGGTGATATTTTACTTGAATTTGTTACTACAGATAATCAATTAGCTGATATTTTTACTAAACCACACCCTGAAGATAGGTTTACTTCAATTAGAAGAGAAATAGGTATGTGCAATCCTGATTGAATGATTAAAATTAAGTACATTGTTTGATCTATTTGTCATTGAAAATTTTCTAAGTCCTACACTTTTGACTTCTTGACAGTCGGAGTTTCAGAAGTCGGAGTTTTGGAAGTCGACTTTTATGTAGTTAGAGTTTCTGTTCATTCAAAAAAAAAAGGGTTACAACTATTTTGAGGGGAAGAACTAAATAGCGAATTAATCACAGCCGTTCATCTCTCATTCTATGGTCTGTCATAAATCTCCTTCTTTATATAAACCTTTCCTTCCTTCTTTCGAAATCACCCCATTTGAAACGTCTTTGACTTCTCTGTCTTCTTTCTGGTTCTCGCGTCTGTTCTTCAACCCGACGGAACCCCTTCCAAGCATCTGTCAATTTTTCTTCACTCCTTCTAAAGAAAGGTAGGATCTATGACATTGTTGAACTCATTTCACATCTTCTCTATCATTTCCCTTAGACCTTTCCCATGTATTTGTCTAGATGGCCTCTTCTAGGGCTCTTGACGGTTCCTTCTTCACCCAAGAACAACTCAACCATCTCAACTCAGTCAAAGCCTCGATCTGCACTAGAAAGATTGTAGATTTCTCTCAGTTAACCGGCCGACTCAACTCAGTTGCAGAAACCGTAGATGTGATGGGTTGGACAAAGTTATGCCAGATCAATGAGCCAACATATGAAGATGTAGTGGAAGCCTTCTATGTGACCACCCTTCAAGTATCTGCAGATGGATCTCTGGTAGGGCTTGTCAAAGGTACTCTAGTTTCTATTTTTGAAGAGTTATTGGTTGAAATTTTGGATTGTCCCTCTTCTGGACACAAGATTAGTGATGTTGTATCCTTGGAGCAGCAGAGAATGGGAATAATTGGAAGTCAAGGTACTATCTCCAAGAAAGGGCTTCTCATCAACGAGCTCTCGGCTGAAAAGAGGCTTCTTCATGCTATCCTCACAACCATTGTGACGCCAAGAGCAGGTACTCATTCATCTATCAGTGCCAGAGATGGAAACCTGCTATTTTGGGCCATTCAGAGGCATCAAGTGAACCTTGCCTCTATAATCTTGGAAAGAATGATAGGGTCTAGGTTCTTGCAAGAATCTCTCCCCTATGGATCTCTGCTTACAATTATTTTTAGAAAATATGAAGTGGATTTATCAGATGAACTCTCAGTGTCTGTTAAAGAGTAGACTGGGCTATCCGCACTTCAAAGGAGTCACTACACTTTAGAGGATAAAGCCCAGAATTTGTGGACTAAGGACTCTGTACCCGACTGTTCTCATGTTATATTTCCTAATGAGGTACAGGGCTCCTCCACTGCTCACATTGTTCAGCCACCAGTAGTCAGAAGAGAGCCAGTCAGAGTAGAAGCAGTTGCACAAGTAGCTGAACTAGCAGGAACTCCTCTTTAACTAGATCTCACTAAAGATACAATTCAACAAGTGCTTAGAGATCTCAAGGGTAAAGCAGTGGCTCATGAATAAAATGTTCCAAGTCCCACACCTTTTGAGCCAGCTATAGAAGAAGAATTTCACCATGTCTCTCCACCTCCAGTTGAGACCCGGCCAAAGTCCTAGATGATGTACTAAATTTGGTCATCAAGAAATAGGATATGCTTGGTGTACTTTAGATGTAGATACACCAAATAGATGTCAAGTTTGATTCCTTATCAGAAGAGGTTCGGCAGATGAAGTACTTACTCCTTTAGTTGGTTTGCCAACAGGGCAAGTGTAGCTCTCCAGCACCAACTTCAGCCCCTCAACCAGAAGAGAAACAACCCAATCATCCTGAGCCACAACCAGAATAGCAGCTAAATCAGTCAGCTGTGGAGTTGGAGAAGAAGCAAGATCAGCCCAGAGTTCACACTTTCAAGAGAAGAGTCAGGAGAAAGCTTGTCAAATCTGGGTTTGTAGTTTTCCTTCCTCAGAACCCTCACCCCTACCTCTAACTCCTTCTGAACCAATACCTCCAGTTTCCTCTGATCCCCCATCTACTTCTTAGCCAGAGGAACAACCTCCCTCTCCACCAATCAATTCCTTTGCCTTCCTTCCTATGGTGTACACTTACCCTTCACATACTGTACATGCACCTATCCTTCACACCTTACCTCCTCATTTCTTCTCATCCATTCCAAGATTATCTACATCCTCTTCAGCTCTCCTACTCACTATCTTTCTTAGATTGTGCCTATTGTGGCACTTTCATCTCAAGTTGGGCTGAAAGGGAAAAATAAACCTAAGAAATTATTTCTTCCTTTTTGGTATGCTTTCATTTATCACTCTGAGCGCAATTTTGCCCTTTTTCAAAAATTTCTGCATATCAAAATATTTCTTGAAGTCCATGGGTTTTCAGACTACAAATTTGAAGACTAGCTCCCTCTTTTGATCAAAACTCAAGAAGTCCCTCTAGCTGATCTAAATCTCATTAGTCAGAAAAGCCATAGTTTTTCTCCTGAAGATTTTCTGTCACTCTATCCTGACGAAGTGGTCAAGTTTAAGCAAGCTATCGATAGGAGCAGTGGTTTGTTAAATCTCTCATCCCACTTAAATATCAGATTCTTTGATCTTTTTGGAAATTTAATAAAAGAGCAGCAAACTAGTTTCAGTAGGATGAAACACTTCAGTGAAGAAAGATTCAGATTAAATCTACCTGATGTCAGTAGAGGGCAATGGGAAATGTTACTGAGAGGACAAAGGGATATTACTCCATCCATGACTATTGGATTATTCTCAAAACTCTACCCCAGCCTGATAGGTGTTGTCTCTTCTAGAAAAACTTTTGCTCAAGTAGTCTTCAACAGGCACATCAGGTTATTAGTCAGATTCAAGATCAAGTACAATATCAAGTTATCTTTTCATCATTCTTCCCCGATGCATTCTCCAAAGAATTTAGTGTTTCTCAAAGATTTTCAGCATAGTTTTGCCAAGTCTGTGAGACTTATAGCAAAGCAATGGGCAATTTGCTATCCTAGAGAGGCAAAAGAATGCAGAAAGCAAAAAGTGTCTCCTTCTTCATATCTATACAAGAGCTATGATGCCCTCTGGAAGTCTGTATCTCTGAAATGGACTGAGAGATACAATATTTATTACAAAGCCAAGGGAGCAGCCCAATCTTAGGATCTATAGTGGAATATAACAGTTAATGAGTTTTGCATAAGGCTGCCAGTAAGACCTTTATTCCCCTTAGGCAAACCTTATTCATAGGCTATTTGATAAGGAGTTACTACAACATAATCCACACCTCAGTAATGCTGAGGTCGAGAAGGAATGCGAAAAAAAATTTGTTGTATGGTTGAAAGCATTGCTAAGGACCACGTCTTGTGTTTTTACCATACAAAGAAGATTGACTATATGTTTAATGTATTTTTAATATCTTGAATATTCAATAGGTGAGACAAGGTCATGTCGTCGACAATAGAATACATGAATTAAGTTACGATCTGACAAAGCATGTACAATGTTATAATGGGCACATGGTCAATGGTTATCAATTCCATACAAATGAATACGTCTAAAAAAGTCGACAATGAACAGTGGAGTGTGTGAAAGGTAGTACTTATGCTGAAAATGAACTTGACTATTATGGCATCTTAGAGGATGTCATGGAGTTGACTTACTTGGAAATAGATAATACGGTAATATTATTCAAGTGCTATTAGTTTGACCCCACAAAAACAAAAGTTGTTATAATATCATGCATTTTTTATGTGAAGCATAAGTTAAGGTTGAGAACATATGAACCTTTTATATTGGTAGCCTAGGCCCAACAAGTCTAATATGCTACATATCCAACAATG
Source organism: Colocasia esculenta (assembly GCA_014218235.1). Taxonomy (NCBI): domain Eukaryota; kingdom Viridiplantae; phylum Streptophyta; class Magnoliopsida; order Alismatales; family Araceae; genus Colocasia; species Colocasia esculenta. The sequence continues at coordinate 111,600,754 of CM024761.1, read as the reverse complement.
AGGAGGTGTGACATACATGAATGGTGGGTTGTATGCAAAGTCAAATCTAAGTTGTTTCCTGAGTATCAATTAGAGGAGGATGAGAATGTTGAAGAACATACAAATGATGATTATTTCCAGGCAGATGATATAGATGACCTCCCATACGATCTTGATATTGCATATGGGTTGTATGACAACATTTCATTATGTGATGATGCATTACAAGCATAAAAAGTTGATCTAAAAGAACTACCACAGCAAGCTCGAACCATACAAGAAGATGATTATGATGATGATGAGGAGGAGGAGGAGGAAGAGGAAGAGAAGAAGAAGAAGAAGAAGAAGAAGAAGAAGAAGAAGAAGAAGAAGAAGAAATTGAAACTGAAGCTAGTGATGAATTAGGTTATGATACATCATTAGGCGGTCATGAAATGGCCCTTGTAATGAACAAAAAATCCACTGCCAAAATTTGTAAAAGAAACCAAGATGCCTCAGAAAGGGGCCCTGTAATGAACAAGCTCTATCAAAAGGAAAATGTTTCTAAAAATTGTGTTCTAAATAGACATTACAAAGATAATAGGAACTGTAAAACAACTTATATTCATTGTTGTTCTCATTGCAATAAAGTAGGACATACAATAAACACCTGCACAACAAGGAACCTAGTATGGATTCTGAAATGATATTTTCATGCATCTAACTATCAAGGACCCAAAAAGATTTGGGTACCTACTTCTGAGTAGTTTATTTGCAGGATAGCCTTGGAGCATCAGATCAAGGATGCTCAAGGCATTGGTGACTGCCAGCTCTTCATCCAACTCATATTTGAAGAGGGAGTAGTCACAATTTTGTTTTGTTTTTTTATTTATAGTACTACTAACAACTGTTTGCAAGTCTCATTTTGGTGGAGCCTCTCATTAAGGGGGAGCACAAACTAAGAAGGAGTTATTCATCACCAAAAAGGGGGAGATTGTTGAACCACTCTTATATTTTACCCTTATATTTTGGTGATAACAAAACTTATGATTAATTAAATATTTTTAATATTATGTTTTCCTAATAAATATAAATTTATGGTACTATCGCTGTGAGTTTTGCATTGAAAAGCTAAATCGATGTCTATTCAATATACATCGATTTCATTTCACAAAATGCCACATCGATTCTGTTGAAAACATGAATTCGGTTAAATACATCGATTTCCTTGATAAAACAACAATTTGATTGCTGTAACGATTCGATAAGTTAAACAACGATTTGATCGGTGTAACGATTCGATAAGTTAAAACAACGATTTGATCGGTGTAACGATTTGATAAGTTAAACAACGATTTGGTCGCTGTAACGATTCGATAAGTGAAACAACGATTTGGTCACTGTAACGATTCGATAAGTGAAACAACGATTTGGTCGCTGTAACGATTCGGTAAGTTAAACAACGATTTGATCGCTATAACAATTTGTTACCACTTCAACAACGATTTGCTCTTACTTGAACAACGATTTGCCTTAGTTAAAGAATGATTTGATGGTAAACAATGATTTGGTCTTGAGCAACAATTTGTTTCTACTTAAACAACGATTTACTCATACTTGAACAACGATTTGCTGACACATAGATTTCAAATTAAACATCGATTTCCTTTATACTCAGATATTTCAAAATAGTGTTGGCTTCTAATGAAAAGTCAAATATATTTCATTTACATAATCTTCTGATAGAAGATCTTTTGTTGCTTATCTCTCGAGATCTCTTCTCTCCTATCAGACAAAAAAGGCTTACCTACCACTTCTGGGTGACAGTAGAAAACACAAAAGTGTGAGCCTTTTTTGACAGAAACACTCTTTGGTCTAAACACCTTCTTCTATGCTTGCAGACCTCGAAGACCACTAAGTGACTGACAGTCAGAAGAATAAGAATAGAAAAATCAGCAATGACTAGAAGAGTTCCAACGAATCTCTTCAACGGATCTATTCAAAGCTACTCATATAAAACATGAAGCAAGGTTGAAAACAAGGAGAAGAGAGCTTTCCTGAAGAACATTCAAAGAGTGTACATCCAGTGAAGAACCTGAACTCCAGATACACTCAAAGGAAAAGAGAGAAAGAGCCCGAGCCCAAGAAGAAGTGCTCAAGTGTCTAAAGCCTTCAAGCTTCAAGCTCCTTCTCCTCTCTTCACTCTCTGTGGTCATTGTAATTCTAAGGGAGAGTTCGTTGTTGAGAGTTTCTGGGTTAGAGTCCATTCTTGTAAAACTCTCAGCTTTGTTCTTTCTTTTCTAAGAAAGATTGTTGTCCAGCTGAGGGACTGTACTCAACGTAGAACCTAGCTGGGGGTTCAAGTCTAGCAGAACCACACTGGGGTTTGTACCAGGAGGTTGGCTTCTTGACCTGTACGAGAAGTGGGCTGCCTTCTTACCCGAGAAAGAGAAGAAGACCAGCTGGGGTGCTGGGTGTTGTATTGTCCTTGAGGGGGACTGTACCCTTGGTTAGTAAAATCCCAAGAGATTGCTTGGGACTGGACGTAGGACTTCCAAGTGGGAAGGGATGAACCAGGATAAATTCCTTGTGTTCTTTGTGTGATTGTTTATTTGCTTCCATACTGCTACTCTCTATCACACTCAACTAACCAAACTTTCAAGTGACAATTTTCTGTGTTTAATTTTCTGTTTCAGATTTCAGAAAACGTATTCACCCCCCCCCCCTCTAGGTTAGCTTGTTGTCGTACCAAAATGGCCAACAAGTGGTATCATAGTGAGGTTCTCTGATCAATCAAGAAGATCCAACGATCTTAGAGAAGATCTATGGCAGCTCAAGGATTTTCTGAAAGTCAATCAGTCACCAGACCTCCATTCTTCGATGGAGAGGATTACCAATATTGGAAAATGAGAATGGAATGCTTCATTCGAGGCATAGACTTTGATCTGTGGCAAGTAATAAAGGTAGGTGATTATGTTATTGTTCCTGTTGAAGGTACTACTTCTATTACAGCAGTAGATAAAAGTAAATTATCTTTAAACTTTAAAGCAAAGAACTATTTATGTTGTGCTTTATCTAAAAGAGAATTCAATAGAGTATCTGCATGTAAATCTGCAAAAGAAATGTGGGATAAACTGCAGGTAACTTATGAGGGAACAGATAAAGTAAAACAAACTAGGATAAATATTCTTGTCTCACAATATGAGCAATTTAAAATGCTTCCAAACGAAAATATCACTCAGATGTATAATAGATTTTTAAGCATAGTAGTTGGTCTAATTTCTCTTGGTAAAAATCTTTCTGATGAGGAAACTGTCAGAAAGATACTTAGGTCTTTAACTATTTCATGGACCCCTAAGGTCACAGCTATTGAAGAAGCCCATGATCTAACCAAGTTTTCTATTGATAAATTAATTGGCTCACTCATGGCACATGAAATCAATATGGAGCGACTATCTGAAGGCTCTTCCAAGAAAAAACTCACTAATGCTATTAAAGTTGCAACTACTCCTTCCACCTCTTCTTCTTCTTCCAGTTCAAAAAATGTAGGTTCTGAAGACAGCGATGTGGATGATGTCCTATCCAAACTTCAGAAAATTCTCAAGAAGAAGAAAAATGGATTAAGAAGGATTTAAAAGAAAGAGGAAAAGGAAAAAGAACTAGTTTGCTATGAATGCAGAAAACTTGGTCATCTAAGACCAGACTGTCCTAAACTCAAGAAGACTGGTCATCCAGAAAAATCTAAGAAGCAGCACAAGAAATTCAAAAGAAAAGCCATGGCGGCTGCTTGGGACAATGATGAAGCCACAACTTCAGAATCATCAAGCTCAGATCCCGAAAAGGAGCAGGAAAGTCTAGCCCTCATGGTAGGGCTAGATGAGGTACATTTTGACCCATTTTTTGATTCATGCACTGATTCAGGGTCAGTGTAACACCCCGGCCCCCTTGGGCCCTTGGCCCCGTCCTCTGGGTCGCGGCAGGGCGACTGTCGCGACGTGGTTCCGACCGCGTCGGTGTCTGGTTCTGTTTGGGATTGCGACATGAGGTATGTCGCCTTCTGGAAGGCGACATGGTCTGTGTCGCCTTCCCATTGCGTCGCCCCAGACGCAGTCTGACAGACGTGACAGACGTCCTTTGTGTCAGTACGGCTCTGGCGGTGTCGGGTGAACGCGACAAGATGGCTGTCGCCTTCACTTTTTCGAATTCCGAGATTTGACCGTTGTCAGTGGTTTTGCGACGGGGGGTATGTCGCCTTCTTGAAGACGACATACCCACTGTCGCCTTCTGGTTGAAGGATGGCGACACAGGGATGTGTCGCCTTCTCAGGACCGCGGGCTTAAAGCCCGGGCGCCCGAGCCCTTCTCCCCTCTCTCGCGCCTCTCCTTTCCCCCTCTCTTTCTCTCGCCCTCTCGGAGTTTTCCGGCGGTTTTGGGGTGCCTCCCCCGCGTTGAGGCGGCCGTGCTGAGGAGGGTGTCGCTCCGTTCGTGCAGGGGTCGCGTTCGTGCCGTGCGGTGCGAGGAGGAGACGTTTCTACCTACGAGAAGGCCCCAACGGGTTCGTTCTTCGCGTGGAGGTAGGGACTCTTGATCCTCTCGCCCTAAGCATGCTCCCCTTCCCCTCAAAGCGTGTTTTCCTTGTGGTTTGGGGTTGGGAGTGTGAGTTTCCATGCTCGTGTGAGTGAGGTTTCCTCCGAGCGTAGAATCCATGTTCTTGGGTGTTTGAGGGTGGTTTGAATGCTTTACTAGCTTCCTAGCATGATAAGCATGCTCCCCTCCCTCGCCGTGTAGCGTTTCTCCCGTTTCGGGGAGGTTCCCGGAAGAAGAATCTCCGGAACCCCCGACTGGCCTGAATGCGACATACCCTGTGTCGCCATCTGACTGGTAATGCGACAGGGGCTATGTCGCATTGAGAATGCGACAGGGGCTATGTCGCATTCAGAAGGCGACATGGCCTATGTCGCATTGAGAAGGCGACAGGCCCTATGTCGCCTTCTCAGTCCAGAGGCAGGTTGTGCTTCCGCCGCTTCCGTTTTCGCTTTACTGTACCCGTGGCACCTGTGCTAGTTCCCTAGTACGGTCTCACACTAGTCGTTCGCCCGGTGCGCGGCACTTGAGGGCTTGTCCCGTGCGAGAGGTTGTTACCGTTACCTGGGACCCCCGTCCTCGGGAGCCTGTTGAGGGAGTACTCCGGGCTACGAGTGTGCTCGAGTTGGCAGCCACCTAGGCGGACTCTGGAGCTGAGGGGAAAACGGTGGTTAGGACAGTGGCGTGTGAGTCGCTTGCAGAGCTCTCGTGGTTGGTCTGGGACGCCGAGGACAGTTTGGAGTTCTACCCGGCGCAGGCCAGCCAGTCCTTCTTCTCACTGCCTCGCTCCTCACGGCCCCGGAACCGTTTGGAGAGGTCAGGCGTGGGACCGTAGTCCGGCCAGACTACGGCGGTTACTGTTGTGTTGCTTGTGTCCTACCTCGCTCTGACGAGACGCGAGGGCCAGGACCTAGGTCGAGGATAAGACGTCGGTGGACGCACCTGACCATTTGACTAGTGGAGGTGCTTTCCGTAGCTAGTGTTCCTTGTCCAGGCGGAGTCCCCTCCGTCTGTGTTTACTAGCCGTGTGGTGGTCACGACGAACAGTCGTACGGAGTTTCCGACCGAGAGTACTTTCCGTACCGTGTTAGCTTTAGCTTCGCTTCCGCACTTCCTTTTGTAGGTAGAAAGATATAAACTGCCGTCTTTCCTTTATTAATAGTTGTATATGTTCCTCTGCCTGTTTAGAGCCAGTAGGAGATTGGTAGTCCCTACTGAGCTTCTGTTGTGAAGCTCATCCCTCTGTTTTCCAGGTGAGTCTTCTCAGCAGCGGCAGGGCGCGCGTCGGGCGGAGGAGACGGGGCGGTAGTCTTGGTCCCCGTAGCTAGCAGTGGTTCCCCCTCTCAGTGTACGTCACCCTCGGGGTATGCCCCTAAGGGACTTGTCTCTCCCCTTTCCTTACTTGTACTAGTGTGCGTGCGTTGGGACTGTACTTAGAGCGGTACGCAGCGGTCTCGCTTTACTTTCCTGTTTCCGCTTGTACGCTTCTAGCTTAGCAGTTGACGTTTACTTCCGTTACATATCCTGTCAGACGTGTTATAGCCCTTCCGGTCCCCCTGGTCCGTGGGCGGCGACCGCGAAAATCGGGTCCTCGGCGTGGGCCGAGGGTCGGGTTCTCGGGTCGTTACAGTTGGTATCAGAGCTTGGTCTGACAGGACTTGTAGTGGATCTAAACTGCAACAGTAAGTCCCAACAATAGTACAAGTACACTGCTAGCCGCCCGAGAGGTATTTGTAACCTTTGTCAGTTGTGTTGCCGTGTAGGTCATGGCTCCGCGTAGGCGCAGTCAGGCTAGGCAGCTGGTTGAGCAGCAGGATGAGTCCGACATGCCCGCTCAGGGGCAGGTTCAGGAGGAGGTGTCCGTGGAGGAGTCAGTGGCACAGCCTCAGGGTGCACAGGCAGCAGCAGCAGAGGCAGCGGCAGCAGGTGGGCAGCAGCAGCAGGAGTACCACCCTCAGCCTCAGCAGTATGCAGACTGGTTTCCCATGGCCGAGCAGTTCTTCAGAGCTATGTACCAGGGAGCGTGGCAGCCCGGGCAGGCAGCAGCAGGTGGTCAGTTTCCAGTACCTCCCCCAGCCGTACCAGAGCAGCAGGAGGTGGAGCCAGAGGTGGAACAGCCAGTCCGCCAGCAGCGGTCGGGTACTGGGAGTACCCGGTCCGGTCAGCGGAGGGCAGCGGTGTCGGAGGCGAGGACCGCTCTCCTTGAGAGGTTCCTGCGTCTTCGCCCACCGATGTTCCACGGTGAGTATGATCCAGATAAGGCAGAGAGCTGGACCCATGAGTTGGAGCGCATCTTCGAGACTATGGATTGCGCTGAGGAGGATCAGGTTCGTTTGGCAGTATACCAGCTCAAGGGAGCAGCCCATGAGTGGTGGAGAGTTCAGAGGCAGACTCACTTCCAGGGGCAGCGGTTGGACCAGATCTCTTGGCAGCAGTTTTGGAGGTCTTCCACGGCGAGTACTTCCCCGACTACGCTCGACGTGAGAGACGGGACCAGTTCCACGAGTTGGTGCAGGGCGACCTCACAGTTTCTCAGTACCACCAGAGGTTTGTCCGGTTGTTGAGGCATGTGCCTCATGTAGCAGGCAGTGACCAGGCTTGTGCAGAGAGGTTTATAGCAGGGCTGAGACCAGACCTGAGGTGGGGTGTGACGGCACACATGTGTACCACCTTGGGAGAGGCCGTGGCGAAGGCCACCGCCTTGGATAGGGAGGCTTGGCAGCCTCAGCAGCAGCAGCAGCAGCAGGGAGGAGCCTCTTCCAGGTCCTCGCCGTACCAGCGTCCAGCAGGCAGCCGCGGTAGTGCGACTTCCTCTTCCTCAGGCTCGGGCAGTTCCGGTAGCTCTGGAATTCGCTCGCAGTTCAGGAAGTTGTCTACTCGCGGGGGTGGACGGAGCCGTCAGCAGAGGCGTCAGTCCAGGTTTGCAGAGCAGTCAGTACAGCAGGGTGCTGAGCAGGGCAGTCAGGAGCCAGTGTGCTACACTTGTGGCTTGCCAGGCCACTTTAGGAGGGATTGCCCTAGGGGGCAAGCTCCGCAGCAGCAGCAGCCAGTACAGTACGCGCAGCAGCCACCTCAGTACCAGTACCCTCCCCAGCAGCAGGCACCGCGTCAGCAGCAGAGAGGGCAGTACCAGCAGCAGGTCCAGCAGTTCCCGCAGCCGCAGCAGTACCAGCCGTACCAGCAGCAGCAGCAGTTTCCTCAGCAGCAGTCGCCGCAGCAGCAGCCCCAGCAGGCGCCGCAGCGTGGACGTGGTCGTGGTCGCGTGATGGCGCTCACCCGGGAGCAGGCAGAGGCATCGAACCTGGTGATAGGTACTCTACCTATCCTTGGCAGAGCTGCTCGTGTTTTGGTTGATCCCGGTGCTTCCTTGTGTTTTGCTTCCGAGGAGTTTTACGAGTCTCTTGCTTGTCACACACCCGAGAGGCAGTGTGACGTATGGTCGATCTCCCGTCCGGTGACTACATGCGTTCCTTCGGTTACCTGGAGGGTGTGACAGTCGAGGTTGAGGGTCACCAGTTGCCGGCCAGGTTGTACGCGCTGCAGCTTTGCGACTTCGACGTCATCCTGGGCATGGACTGGTTGGAGGCTCACTCAGCCGTGGTTGATTGTCAGAGGAAGACCGTTCGGTTCGAGATACCTGGAGCACCTGTTCTCTGCTTTCGAGGTATCCGGTCTACCCGTCGGCCGTTCATTTCTTTCTGTAAGGCTCGTCGTTTGATCCGTGATGGCTGCGTTGCTTACCTTGCTTCGGTTTGTTCCTTGGAGCCTAGCGGGTCTTCAGTTTTTGATGTGCCAGTTGTTTCTGAGTTTTCTGACGTGTTTCCGGAGGATCTACCTGGGTTGCCGCCTGAGCGAGAGGTAGAGTTCTCCATCGAGCTTTTGCCTGGTACGATGCCCTTGTCCAAGGCACCTTACCGGATGGCCCCGGCGGAGCTGCGTGAGTTGAAGCGCCAGCTGCAAGAGTTGCTTGAGTTGGGCTTCATTCGTCCGAGCCGTTCGCCGTGGGGTGCGCCTGTTTTGTTCGTGAGGAAGAAGGATGGTAGTCTTCGTTTGTGCATCGATTATCGGCAGTTGAACCAGGTCACTGTGAAGAACAGGTACCCGTTGCCGAGAATTGATGATTTGTTTGATCAGTTGCAATCGGCCCGAGTTTTCTCGAAGATCGACTTGAGATCCGGCTACTACCAGCTGCGGATCAGAGAGTCAGATGTTGGTTTGACGGCTTTCCGTTCCAGGTACGGTCACTTTGAGTTCGTCGTGATGCCGTTTGGGCTGACGAACGCACCTGCAGCATTCATGGATCTGATGCATAGGGTGTTCAGTGAGTACCTAGACCGCTTTGTTGTTGTTTTTGTTGATGATATTCTGGTCTACTCGGCTTCTGAAGAGGAGCACGAGGAGCACCTGAGGATCGTGCTAGAGACCCTGCGGAGTCACCGTCTTTACGCCAAGTTCGACAAGTGCGAATTTTGGCTGAGCGAGGTGCACTTCCTCGGGCACGTGATCTCGGGTTCTGGTGTGGCGTGGATCCGGCCAAGGTTGAGGCAGTGTTGTCGTGGGAGCAGCCCACATCAGTTGCAGAGGTCCGCAGTTTTCTGGGTCTGGCAGGTTACTACCGGAGGTTCATTCAGGATTTCGCCAAGATTGCAGCACCGTTGACTCGGTTGACGAGGCAGGACACCAGGTTTGTTTGGTCAGAGGACTGTGAGCAGAGTTTCTTGGAGCTGAAGACGAGGTTGACTTCGGCGCCAGTGTTGGTCTTGCCGTCGGGCACCGGTGGGTTCGTGGTTTACACCGATGCGTCGAGGTCAGGTTTGGGTGCCGTGCTGATGCAGCATGGTGGGGTCGTTGCCTATGCTTCTCGGCAGCTCAAGAAGCATGAGGAGAACTATCCCACCCACGACTTGGAGCTAGCAGCAGTGGTGTACGCTCTCAAGTTGTGGAGGCACTACCTGTATGGCGAGGCTTTTCAGATCTTCACCGATCACCAGAGTTTGCAGTACATCTTCACCCAGAGGGATTGAACTTGAGGCAGCGCCGTTGGATGGAGTATTTGAAGGACTATGACCTAACCCTTTCCTATCATCCAGGAAAGGCTAACGTTGTAGCCGATGCTTTGAGTAGGCGCGTGCGCTTGAGTTCGCTGATGGTCAGAGAGTGGAGGCTGTTCGAGGAGCTGTCCCAGGGAGTGTTTGTTCCGTCGAGGACCAGAGACCGTGCAGTGGCTTCCAGTTTGTCAGTTCGGCCATCACTGTTCAGGCAGGTGTTGCAGGCGCAGCGAGCAGATGCAGAGTTAGCAGACATTTTGCGGATGCCGGACGTTGAGCTCAGCGAAGACAGCGAGGTCAGATTCAGAGGCCGCTTGTACGTTCCAGAGGAGGTTCGTGAGGCAGTGTTGTCAGAGGCTCACAGGTCGAGGTATGTCGTTCATCCCGGCTCCACCAAGATGTACCATTGTTTGAGGAGGTTCTTCTGGTGGCCGGGGATGAAGAGGGGCGTGGCAGAGTTTGTTGCTCGGTGCCTTACCTGTCAACAGGTGAAGGCTGAGCACCAGCGTCCTGGTGGTGAGTTGCAGCCGTTGCCCATTCCTGTGTGGAAGTGGGACGACATCACCATGGACTTTGTGGTTGGTTTGCCCCGTACCCCGCAGAGGCATGATGGTATTTGGGTGATTGTGGATCGTTTGACCAAGGCAGCGCATTTCCTTCCGATCAGGATGTCGTGGTCAGTGGACAGGTTAGCCAGGCTGTACGTGGACAGAGTTGTTTCGTTGCACGGGATCCCAGTTTCAGTCGTTTCAGACAGAGATCCGAGGTTCACGTCAGGGTTTTGGCGCAGTCTTCAGAGAGCACTGGGTACAGAGTTGAGGTTCAGCACAGCGTACCACCCTCAGACAGACGGTCAGTCAGAGCGGACCATTCGGACACTGGAGGATATGCTGAGAGCGTGCTGTTTAGACTGGAGCGGCACTTGGGAGTCTCACCTTCCGATGGTAGAGTTCGCATATAACAACAGTTATCACTCGAGCATCGGAATGGCGCCATACGAGGCTTTGTATGGTCGCCCGTGCAGGACTCCGCTTCACTGGTTCGAGGTTGGTGAGAGGCAGCTTTTGGGGCCAGAGTTAGTGCAGCAGTGTGCAGAGACAGTCAGTTTGGTCAGGCAGAGGCTTCGGGCAGCGCAGAGCGGCAGAAGAGTTATGCGGATGTCCGCAGGAGACCGTTGAGTTCAGCGTGGTGACCTTGTTTTCCTGCGGGTCTCGCCGACCAAGGGGTCATGAGGTTTGGCAGAAAGGGAAAGCTCAGTCCCAGATATATTGGGCCATTCCCCATTTCTGAGAGGGTCGGCGAGGTAGCTTACAGGCTGAGTCTTCCGGCAGAGCTAGCAGGTGTGCACAGCGTTTTCCACGTTTCGCAGCTCAGGAGGTACGTTGCAGACTCTTCGCACGTGTTGGACTACTCGCAGCTAGAGGTAGCGCCAGACTTGTCAGTGCCAGAGTACCCAGTTAGAGTGATCGACCGCAGAGTTCAGCAGTTGCGCAGGAAGCAGATTCCGCTGGTTAAGGTCGTTTGGCAGAACCGCGTCGGTGGCGAGGCCACCTGGGAGCGCGAGGATGAGATGCTGGAGCAGTTTCCTTACTTGTTTGATTGATCGGTATGTGGTGATCTCCCCTTTTGTCGTCTTCCGGGTTGAGACCGAGTTGTTTTCATTTCGAGGACGAAATGTCTTAAGGAGGGAGGGTTGTAACACCCCGGCCCCCTTGGGCCCTTGGCCCCGTCCTCTGGGTCGCGGCAGGGCGACTGTCGCGACGTGGTTCCGACTGCGTCGGTGTCTGGTTCTGTTTGGGATTGCGACATGGGGTATGTCGCCTTCTTGAAGGCGACATGGCCTATGTCGCCTTCCCATGCGTCGCCCCAGACGCAGTCTGACAGACGTGACAGGCGTCCTTTGTGTCAGTACGGCTCTGGCGGTGTCGGGTGAACGCGACAAGATGGCTGTCGCCTTCACTTTTTCGAATTCCGAGATTTGACCGTTGTCAGTGGTTTGCGACGGGGGTATGTCGCCTTCTTGAAGACGACACACCCACTGTCGCCTTCTGGTTGAAGGATGGCGACACAGGGTGTGTCGCCTTCTCAGGATCCGGGCTTAAAGCCCGGGCGCCCGAGCCCTTCCCCCTCTCTCGCGCCTCTCCTTTCCCCCTCTCTTTCTCTCGCCCTCTCGGAGTTTCCGGCGGTTTTGGGGTGCCTCCCCCGTGTTGAGGCGGCCGTGCTGAGGAGGGTGTCGCTCCGTTCGTGCAGGGGTCGCGTTCGTGCCGTGCGGTGCGAGGAGGAGACGTTTCTACCTACGAGAAGGCCCCAACGGGTTCGTTCTTCGCGTGGAGGTAGGGACTCTTGATCCTCTCGCCCTAAGCATGCTCCCCTTCCCCTCAAAGCGTGTTTTCCTTGTGGTTTGGGGGTTGGGAGTGTGAGTTTCCATGCTCGTGTGAGTGAGGTTTTCCTCCGAGCGTAGAATCCATGTTCTTGGGTGTTTGAGGGTGGTTTGAATGCTTTACTAGCTTCCTAGCATGATAAGCATGCTCCCCTCCCTCGCCGTGTAGCGTTTCTCCCGTTTCGGGGAGGTTCCCGGAAGAAGAATCTCCGGAACCCCCGACTGGCCTGAATGCGACATACCCTGTGTCGCCTTCTGACTGGTAATGCGACAGGGGCTATGTCGCATTGAGAATGCGACAGGGGCTATGTCGCACTCAGAAGGCGACATGGCCTATGTCGCATTGAGAAGGTGACAGGCCCTATGTCGCCTTCTCAGTCCAGAGGCAGGTTGTGCTTCCGCCGCTTCCGTTTTCCGCTTTACTGTACCCGTGGCACCTGTGCTAGTTCCCTAGTACGGTCTCACACTAGTCGTTCGCCCGGTGCGCGGCACTTGAGGGCTTGTCCCGTGCGAGAGGTTGTTACCGTTACCTGGGACCCCCGTCCTCGGGAGCCTGTTGAGGGAGTACTCCGGGCTACGAGTGTGCTCGAGTTGGCAGCCACCTAGGCGGACTCTGGAGCTGAGGGGAAAACGGTGGTTAGGACAGTGGCGTGTGAGTCGCTTGCAGAGCTCTCGTGGTTGGTCTGGGACGCCGAGGACAGTTTGGAGTTCTACCCGGCGCAGGCCAGCCAGTCCTTCTTCTCACTGCCTCGCTCTTACGGCCCCGGAACCGTTTGGAGAGGTCAGGCGTGGGACCGTAGTCCGGCCAGACTACGGCGGTTACTGTTGTGTTACTTGTGTCCTACCTCGCTCTGACGAGACGTGGGGGCCAGGACCTAGGTCGAGGATAAGACGTCGGTGGACGCACCTGACCGTTTGACTAGTGGTGGTGCTTTCCGTAGCTAGTGTTCCTTGTCCAGGCGGAGTCCCCTCCGTCTGTGTTTACTAGCCGTGTGGTGGTCACGACGAGCAGTCGTTCGGAGTTTCCGACCGAGAGTACTTTCCGTACCGTGTTAGATTTAGCTTCGCTTCCGCACTTCCTTTTGTAGGTAGAAAGATATAAACTGTAGTCTTTCCTTTATTAATAGTTGTATATGTTCCTCTGCCTGTTTAGAGCCAGTAGGAGATTGGTAGTCCCTACTGAGCTTCTGTTGTGAAGCTCATCCCTCTGTTTTCCAGGTGAGTCTTCTCAACAGCGGCAGGGCGCGCGTCGGGCGGAGGAGACGGGGCGGTAGTCTTGGTCCCCGTAGCTAGCAGTGGTTCCCCCTCTCAGTGTACGTCACCCTCGGGGTATGCCCCTAAGGGACTTGTCTCTCCCCTTTCCTTACTTGTACTAGTGTGCGTGCGTTGGGACTGTACTTAGAGCGGTACGCAGCGGTCTCGCTTTACTTTCCTGTTTCCGCTTGTACGCTTCTAGCTTAGCAGTTGACGTTTACTTCCATTACATATCCTGTCAGACGTGTGTTATAGCCCTTCCGGCCCCCCCTGGTCCGTGGGCGGCGACCGCGAAAATCAGGTCCTCGGCGTGGGCCGAGGGTCGGGTTCTCGGGTCGTTACAGTCAGAGTCTGAAGGCTTAGAAGAAGTCTTTAATGAACTTTATGAAAAACATAAAGATGTTGTAAAAGAATTAAATTTTTTGAAAAATAACACTACTTGCTTAGAAAACATCAATTCAGATCTTAAATCCAAAATGGAACAATTAGAAAAACAATTAAAAGAAAGTAAATATAATAATTATCTTTTAAATGAAGATTTGAAAAATTAGAACAATGAGAAGTTAGATTTAGAAGAAAAACGGAAAACTCTAACTGAAGAAAATCTTTATTTAAAAGAATCTGTTAGAAAATTAACCAAAGGGAAAACAACTCTAGCTCTTTGCTTAAAAGGATAAAAAACTATCAATAATAAACAAGGCCTTAGATACAAACCTCCTGAAAAAGGAAAACAAGTCATAATTCCTGAAAAATATCCACTGTCAAAATTTGTAAAAGAAACCAAGATACCTCAGAAAAAGGCCCGTGTAATGAACAAGCTTTATCAAAAAGAAAAGGTTTCTAAAAATTGTGTTCTAAACAGATATTACAAAGGCAATAGGAACTGCAAAACAAATTATATTCATTGTTGTTCTCATTGCAATAAATTAGGACACATTAAACACCTGCACAACAAGGCACTTAGTATAGATTCCGAAAGGATATTTTCATGCATCTAACCATCAAGGACCCAAAAAAATTTGGGTACCTACTTCTGAGTAGTTTATTTGCAGGATAGCTTTGGAGCATCAGGATCAAAGATGCTCAAGGCATTGGTGACCGCCAGCTCTTGATCCAACTCATATTTGAAGAGGGAGTAGTCATAATTTTTTTTTTTTTTAATTTATAGTACTACTAACAACTGTTTGCAAGTCTCATTTTCGTGGAGCCTCTCATTCAGAGGGAGCACAGACTAAGGAGGAGTTATTCATTAATGTCAATTATTGTTGAACCCCTCACTGGTAAGAAGTTTTCACAAAATGGGGAGAGAATGCATGGTAAGATCCTTCCTTTTTAGTTAGTGACAAAAGGGGGAGAGTATGCATGTATGCATTATCTGTGAATTTTCTGTATTTTCTATGCTTTAAGTATTTTTGTCAAAAAATTCTCATAAGTTTTGTCATCACCAAAAAGGGGGAGATTGTTGAACCACTCTTATATTTTACCCTTATATTTTGGTGATAACAAAACTTATGATTAATTAAATATTTTTAATATTATATTTTCCTAATAAATATAAATTTATGGTACTATCACTGTGAGTTTTGCATTGAAAAGCTAAATCGATGTCTATTCAATATACATCGATTTCAGTTCACAAAATGCCACATCGATTCTATTGAAAACATAGATTCGGTTAAATACATCGATTTCCTTGATAAAACAACGATTTGATTGCTGTAACGATTCGATAAGTTAAACAACAATTTGATCGGTGTAACGATTCGATAAGTTAAAACAACGATTTGATCGGTGTAATGATTCGATAAGTTAAACAACGATTTGGTCGTTGTAACGATTCGATAAGTGAAACAACGATTTGGTCACTGTAACGATTCGATAAGTGAAACAACGATTTGGTCGCTATAACGATTTGATAAGTGAAACAACGATTTGGTCACTGTAACGATTCAGTCAGTTAAACAACGATTTGATCGCTATAACGATTCGTTATCACTTCAACAACGATTTGCTCAAACAACGATTTACTCTTACTTGAACAACGATTTGCCTTAGTCAAAGAACGATTTGATCGTAAACAACGATTTGGTCTTGAGCAACGATTTGTTACTACTTAAACAATGATTTGCTCATACTTGAACAACAATTTGCTTATACATAGATTTCAACTTAAACATTGATTTCCTTTATACTCAGATATTTCAAAATGGTGTTGGCTTCTAATAAAAAGTCAAATATATTTTATTTACGTAATCTTCTGACAGAAGATCTTTTGTTGCTTATCTCTCTACATCTCTTCTATCCTGTCAGACAAAAAGGGCATACCTACCACTTCTGGGTGATAGTAGAAAACACAGAAGTGTGAGAGTTTTTTTGCAAGAAACACTCTTTGGTCTAAACATCTTCTTCTATGCTTGCAGACCTCGAAGACCACCAAGTGACTGACAGTCAGAAGAAGAAGAATAGAAAAATCAGCAATGACTAGAAGAGTTCCAACGAATCTCTTCAACGAATCTATTCAAAGCTACTCATATAAAAGATGAAGCAAGGCTGAAGAACAAGGAGAAGAGAACTTTCCTGAAGAACATTCAAAGAGTGTACATCTAGTGAAGAACCTGAACTCTAGATACACTCAAAGGAAAAGAGAGAAAGAGCCCTAGCCCAAGAAGAAGTGCTCAAGTGTCTAAAGCCTTCAAGCTTCTAGCTCCTTCTCCTCTCTTCACTCTCTCTCTGTGGTCATTGTAATTCTAAGGGAGAGTCTGTTGCTGAGAGTTTCTGGGTTAGAGTCCATTCTCGTAAAACTCTCAACTTTGTTCTTTCTTTTCTAAGAAAGATTGTTATCCAGCTGAGGGACTGTACTCAGCGTAGAACCTAGCTGGGGGTTTAAGTCTAGAAGAACCGCACTAGGGTTTGTACCAGGAGGTTGGCTTCTTGACCTGTAAGAGAAGTGGGCTGCCTTCTTGCCGGGGAAAGAGAAGAAGACCAGCTGGGGTGCTGGGTGTTGTATTGTCCTTGAGGGGGACTGTACCCTTGGTTAGTAAAATCCCAAGAGATTGCTTAGGGACTGGACGTAGGACTTCCAAGTGGGAAGGGCCGAACCAGGATAAATTCCTTGTGTTCTTTGTGTGATTGTTTATTTGCTTCCGCACTGCTACTCTCTATCACACTCAACTAACCAAACTTTCAAGTGACAATTTTATGTGTTTAAGTTTCTGTTTCAGATTTCAGAAAACCTATTCACCCCCCCTCTAGGTTAGCTTGTTGTCGTACCAAAACAGCCAACACACACTCCACTCAGGGGCACAGCCCTCCCCCTCCTACTACGGCTCTTTCCACCAGAGGTTTACATTTTACATAAATTCTATTCGTAATTATATTTGTAATTATTGAAGTCTAATCATTCCTTATTTTTTATACAGGTTCACACTTCGCTCGAGGGCATCGCCCTCCTCCTCCTACTATGGCTCCTTCCACCAGTGGTTTACATTTTACATAAATTCTATTCATAATTCTATTTGTAATTATTGAAGTCTAATCATTCCTCATTTTTCCTGCACGTTCACACTCTGCTACGGGGCACCACCCTCCCCCTCCTACCATGGCTCCTTCCATCAGAGGTTTACATTTTACATAAATTCTATTTGTAATTATATTTATAATTATTAATGAAATCCAATCATTCCACTTTTTTTTACAGGTTCACACTCCACTAAGGGGCATCGCTCTCCCCCTCCTACTATGGCTCCTTCCACCAGAGGTTTCCATTTTACATAAATTTTGTTCGTAATTATATTTATAAATATTGAAATCCAATCATTCCTCATTTTTATATAGGATCACACTCCACTCAAGGGTACCTCACTACTACGGTCCCTTTCCGCCTCCTACTACAGGTCCCACTCCGCCGTCTACTACAGCCCTCATTCCACCTCCTACTATGACCCCCAATTTGCCTCCTACTACGACCCCCATTTTGGATCCTACTACGGACCCCAATCTGCCTCCTACTACAGCCCCCATTCAGCCTTCTACTACAGCCCCCCCCCCCTCCTCCTACTACGGCCCCTTTTCCACCGACTGCTATGGCCTCCCCTCAGACTCCAAGCTCAATAGGTCATTCTAGTTCTAAGCAGTCGTCAAAGCCCAACACACGATGCTTGTTCACATTGTTGTACACTTGTAGCTACTCGTAAGTATTTAGGTATTCATTTTATACATTTATGTTTGTAACACAATGTTTTTTTCTAACTTTAAATAAATAATGTCCAGCATGAAGTTCGAGCCACTAGAAGTGATGTGACGGATCACAAAATCCTTACTCCACCATCTCCAGGGCCGGTGGCACCATGGAGGGACTACCCGAGGGATGTCCTCGACAACCTCTTCCAATCATTTTTGGTATGTTTTATTTAATTTAATTTAAAGTAATTTGTTACTAAACATAGCATCAATTTCTACAGTGCACTTATCGCTTTGCGACTGCGAAGCGATAAGAGGATGTGAGAATAGCCTGGGAAAAGATTGGGGGAGACATTTTTCTGACTACCTTACCAAGAAGGAGTTGGCAAAGAGGATAGTGGGTGAGGTGGCTGATCCACTTCAATGGAAGGGCCATGAACCTCCTACAATAAGGAAAGACTATTGGGATGCTATGTGTGACCAATGGGTGACACAAGAGTACCAATCACGGTCGGCCATTGCTACACAAAATCATGTTAAAATGCCCGAGTCTAGTTTGCATACCAGTGGCTCCATCACCTTTGGATGCCACAAGAAGAGAATGGTAATTATTCATTTTATAATATTTATGCATTACACTAATTTGCTTTCATAATTTGAAATTGTAGGAGGAGGAGATAGGCGGCCTTGTAGCCTACATAGAGCTATTCCATTGTACACATAAATGTAAGGAATCAGGAGAATTTGTCTCACAGAGGGTGAAAGAAGTGGTGTTATGTACTTCTTGTTATGGTACTTATCAACATAGCATTTTAAACTAATGCATTTTAAAAATTTGATTTTTTTTTTTACTCAGGAGTCATACAGGTAACAATTGATACAGCGGCATGGTGATGACTCCTCTCAACATCCACAATTCGATGCCTCGGTTTGATCGGTTGCAACCGGTCAACCAAAGAAAGCCTCGAGTGTTTGGATTTGGTATTGGGATGGATACTGGTGGAGTCATCAGCTCTACTATGGAGTCAGGGTGCTCGGCGGCATCCTACAACTATACATAGTCGCCACCACCACCGTAGCAGCCTACTGAGCTCCCTGACCACTACTATAATGCACTTATCAGACAGTTAGACAACTGGTTTGATTGGACAGTTGTCCCAACTCTTCATGCGATGGGGGTGACATTTCCACATCCACCTCCACCTCCATCTACCATAGGCTTCGGCCAGGTGAGTACATAGTGTATTATGTTTTACATCTATTTCATAATGTTCAATGTCTAAAAGTGAATTAATCTACCAGCTTAGTGCAAACAAATGAATTAACAGTCTGTTCATAGTGCAAACAATTTCAACACGGTCGGAGAGTCAATCTGGACATGTGGGATCTAATGGAGTCCAAAAATTGAATTAAGTATCTGTTCATAATGCAAATAGTTTCAGCACAATTAGAGTCAAATTGAACACGTGGGATCCAATCGAGTCCAAATCGGACTCTCAATTTAGATTTTATGGGGTGTTTCATTTAGCTTTATAGAGAACATTCTAAGGCTGTTGGAACATGCTGATCCCTAAGGGTAACATAGGTATTGATGGTACAACTTGCTCGTCGGCAATGGACGTCTGCCAAAGCCAAGGAGTCTTATGGAGGCCTTGACAAGGAATTCCTGGTCCTGTCAGGAGTATTCCCAACGGAGAGGTCGTCCAAGCCAAGATAGAAGGGTGTATAGAAACGTTGTCTGTCTTGCCTCGAGTGCTCGAAGGCAGAGGGACGCGATAACGGTATCAAATCAAGCGATTAAAATGAAGACAAGTTTATTTAAAATAAATAGGACATTTTCATGAATAATTGCACTTAATTACCAGATATATTATTGAGTAATTTCAGTAAGGTCTCATGGCAAGGATTCATGTTTAGTGTGTGCAAGTGTAAGAGAATCAAACTAGCAAGAGATCGTTGTGCACACCTCTTTTAAATTATTAGAAATCATGTGAACATTACCTATTATACCTTAACATGTCGTTACTGTTCATAATAGTACATTGCATGGTTTAAACAATGATTATAGGACAAGATTAACATGAATTACATGGAAATTAGGGTTTCTGTAACAGACATTTAGGTCGCGACGTAGGACAGCATCTCGTTCAGGTCACGATAGACTGGGCCAACGCGACGGTCGTTCAGGTCGCGACGGGTTTAGCCGACACATTCAGGTCGAGCCGACATGATGGAAAGGTTGCGACGCAGGGTCCTATCACGTTAAAAACACGATGTGAGGCCTTGTCGTGACCCTGTTGAGAATGCGACCTATCGGGTGGTCATATTCTCAAGGTCTCAACCCGAGCTCAAACGGATGGCACATGTTTCCTTGGGCTGCGGTCCATGCAGTCAAAGCTTGACACAGTGCTCTTCCAAATTACATATAAATTCGTATACATGGTGAAAAATCACGAAATTAGTTTTAAATGAAACTAGACATGTAGAGGTATTGACAGTAAAGAGTAATTAGGTTTATGATAGAGTATGGTCATGCTATTAATAGGTTCTTCACGATGAACTTGAAATTTGACACAGTGGTGGAAAATGAGATTAAATTCAAATATAGTACATGATAGAAATTGGGGAAATGGCGTCATTGGATTCTTGACATCAAGTAGTATGTACCGTAAAAGTTTCATGACCCGAGATCAAGCATGGACATGGATTTAGGGTGAACAAGTCTGGTCGGATACATGTTCATGACAGAACTTTGAGCATGAAATACTCATGTATGACATGATGAAAGTTGGGGAAAATAAAGGGCTTTTGATGCTTGGATAATGGTCTTCCTAGGGTTGAAGTTAATTTGTTTTTTCTTGAGAGATTGCCTACCTTTGAACGCATTGAATCCTAGGGCAAGAAAAGTGAAGAACTTGATGAAGCTCTTCGTTCCAAGCCTTTTGCTCCTTGCTCTCCTCGTCCAAGTGCTCCTCTTCCTCATTCTCCAGACTTTGGAAGGTGTCTAGGGTTGGGTAGGTATGAAATAGAAGAGTATTTGTATGTTTTAAGTCTCCTACACACTTAAAACTCTTCCCTCTGTTCTAACTACGAATTTCTATAATTATCTCACCCTTTCCTAGCCTTTATCCATCTAATTGGCCTGAGGAGAACTCCAATTTAGTGGCCAAGCGATTAGGATAGGACTAGGACTCTTTTTAAGATAAATATGAGTTAAAATAATGATTATCTTAACCCTTTTTCATTTATTAATATTTTAGGTACGAATTTTGACTTAAATATCTCCCATCCAACAATGGGCTTTAGCTTTTGGGCCCAATACTTCACGTATTAACCATTTAGGGTGTAACGACCCAGGATCCGAATTACCAGTTACCAACCAATAACTCGAATCCTGACCCGCCACCCACGAGCTGAAGCTTGGAAAGATAAAAATAGAACGCCTGAGGAGAACATATAAGAAAATGTACGCACCACAAAATTTAGAACATTCCACTATATAATATATCAAATGGTACAATTCAAAGCAGATCCAACAAAAATTAAGAGTACAGCGAGTACAAAACTATGTACTACTCACAGTAGCTAAGCAGGACCAGGACCGAAGTGACCAAGCTCCTAAGCACCTGGAGCTGACGATGAACCACCTGAAAAAGAAGGGAGTGAGTCTCAAGAAGAGACCCAGTAGGGACACTAACCCCCACCAGTAACAGTACTAAAAAGTAGTGCGGAAAGTAAAGCTACTGTAAGAAAACACTGCACAACACACAAAAATCGGTGACGTGGTACGCAACTCCTCGCAGGAGCGTGCTGAGGAACTAGAACCTCACAGGCTCAATAGCACAACAAGCACACACACACAAGCGCGCGCACACACACACAAGGTAGGACCAACTAGGACCTATGGCTTGGCGCCTCGACACCATAGAGTCCTCCAACCCTAGCCATGTGTGCACACTCAGACGCTCTTCTCACGTCTGGTCCTCGACCAGTTTTCCCCTACGCCGTACTCGAACGGTGGAGAAGGGGCCCCATGGAAATCGGCTCGTAACCACCACAAGGGGCATGCACAGGACAGAGCCGCACTCGACGTCCAGGCTCACCGGCGGAATAGCTCAACGCCAGTCATCTAGACAGAGCCTTTACCTCGACGTCTGGGAAACACAACACAAGCACTGTAAAACTCATCACAAGCATAGACGGAGACGCTCTCAATGTCCGGCACACCGCGTTCGGAGGCGGACACCGCGTGTCAACACCTCGCACAACGGAAAAGGGGCTCAGCCTGCTGGGACCTACCTGTGGGGTTGGCGGCAACATCGATTGCCGCCAACTCTGAGGTAGACGACAACATGTTGGCCGTTTACCCCATCTTGATGGCAAGGGATCTTGTCGCCAAGTTCCTCCTTGAAGAACTTGACGTCAACCGATGTTGACGTTAAGTTCATCAGGTTCCAGCAGCTGAAACAGCCCCAGGCCATTCTCATGGGCGATCCAGCCCAAAAACCAACGGTTTGATGATGGTAAATGCTTTCTCTCATCACAAAACACCATTATAAATCCAGAAAACATCGGTCCAATGCTTAGATCGACGAATCTACCCCAAAACCTGGGATGGATAAACCCTCCCCAAAACCACGGTTTTCATGCCAATCACACACAATTAAGCATGACATTTCAACAATGGTGAGACAAGGGGTCAAGTCCCTACCTCAAAATGCAATAAAACTCCCAAAAGAACCTTGAATCTCGCCGATTACCCCAGAGCTCTACCGCGAGGACGATCCTTCAAATATCTATTTCTCGCCCGATCCGCCGCCGCCACGAGCACCACAACCTCCCCACAAGCTCCCGTCGGCCGCCGAAAGTAGTGGAGAAGGAGAGGGTGAAGGTGGTGGGAAGGAGAGGAAGAGAAATTGGGGTACGGAAGACTCTGGAAACTTTGGTAGACGCCAACATCGCTTGACGCCAAGACCCAGTAGATGGCAGCACCCTTTCCGTCTACCCCACGGTTGACGTCAACCACCTTGACGTCAACCTACTGTTGACGTCAACTCCCTTGACGTCAACAGACACTGTTCCAGAAGAAGGCCCATTAAGGGTCCAATAAGGCCCAAGGCCTTACAGCCTCCCCCCCTTAAAAGAATTTTGCCCCCGAAATTCAAGCAATGCAAGGGGAAGAGAACTCACCAAAGAGGTACGGAAACTGCTCGCGCATCTTGTCCTCCCGCTCCCAGGTCAACTCGCCTCCTGAGTGCCGCTGCCATGCTACACGAAGTAGTGGAATCGCTTTGTTCCTCAACCTCTAAACTCGGTGATCCTCAATATACAACAGATACTCTGGTACTGTCATCACTGGTGTCACCTCAGTCCACTCTGTACTCGGAAGAATGTGTGACTCATCTGGAAGGTACCTCCGCAACATCGACACATGGAACACGTCATGGACAGCTGCCAACTCTGGAGGAAGTTGAAGCCAGTACGCCAAACCTCCGACACGCTCGGTAATGGTGAAGGGTCCGATATAACGGGGACTCAACTTCTTGCGTCTACTGAACCTCATCACCCCCTTCATAGGGGACACTCTGACAAATACCTGGTCCCCAACCTGAAACTCGAGCGGTTTCCTACGCTGATCAGCATAACTCTTCTGTCGGATCTGAGCTGTCTGAAGCCTCTGTCTCATGAGCTGAACCACCTCCACTGACTGCTGAACTAGCTCTAGTCCAGTGACGACTCACTTGCCCACCTCAAACCAGTCAAGAAGAGTACGACAAGGTCGTTCGTACAGGGCATCATAGGGTGCCATGTCGATACTAGAATTATAACTGTTATTATATGTGAACTTGACTAATGGCAAGTGAGCTGCCCAAGACCCCTGCCACTCTAGACAACAAGCTCGCAGCATGTCCTCCAATGTTTGGATAGTCTGCTCTGACTGTCCGTCTGATTGAGGGTGATAGGCAGAGTTAAACACTAACTCTGTCCCCAAAGCTCTCTGGAAGCTGTGCCAGAACCAAGAAGTGAAGCTAGGATCTCTATATGACACAATAGAGATTGGCACCCCATGCAAAGGAACAATCCGCTCCACGTACAGCCTGTCCAACCTTCTCACACCCCAGCCAGCTCTAATGGGCAAGAACCTGGTAGTCTTCGTCAGTCTGTCCACAAGAACCCAAATACTATCATATCCTCCAACTATCCTTGGCTGTCCACACACAAAATCTGTCGTCACATGGTCTCATTTCCACATGGGAATCTCCAACAGCTGTACAAGCTCTCCTGGGCATTGGTGCTCGGCCTTCACTTGCTGACAAACCAAAAACCTAGCAACAAAAGCCGCTATGTCTCTTTTCATCCTTGGCCACCAAAACTATCATCTCAACCTGTGGTACATCCTGGTTGACCCTAGATGAATCGAGTATCGGGACCCATGTTCCTCCTGCAAAACTACTCTCCGGATAGAATCCTCATCAAGTACATAGAGTCTGTCCCGGAACCTAACAGTCCCATCATCATGCAGCTCAAACTCTGGGAGTAGCAACACTCTGTGCAACTTGGGATCTGTCTGCTGGGCCTCAATCACCTGTCTCACAATAGAAGGAGCTGCTAACAAATTGCCTAGCATACACTGCTATCGTCTGGTGGAAACTTTGAAGGATCCCTCTACTGTAGACTGCCACAACTGCCACTCTCTTAGCATGAGGTAACTCACTTATGCCTTCCTGCTCAGGGCATCTGCAACCACCTTCGCCTTCCCAAGTTGATACTCAATGCTGAAATCATAGTCCTTCAGATATTCCATCCAACGATGCTGCCTCATGTTCAGATCCCACTGAGAAAATACATATCGCAGACTCTGGTGGTCGGTGCAAACCACAAACCTCACTCTGTACAAGTAGTGAAGCCAAATCCTCAGTTCAAAAACCACAGCTGCAAGCTCCAGGTCATGGGTCGGGTAACTCTCCTAGTGGGGCTTTAGATGACCCGATGCATAAGCGAGCACTCTGCCATGCTGCATCAAAATTGCACCTAAGCCAACACTGGAAGCATCTGTGCAGACCTCAAAACCCTCCGTACCTGAAGGCAATACCAGGACTGGTGCTGACTTAAGCAGTCACTTCAACTCCATGAAGCTCTGCTCACACTGCTCCGACCACTCAAATGGCACTCCCTTCCTCGTCAAACGAGTCAGGGGTGCAGCAATCTGCGAAAAGTCTCTAATAAATCTATGGTAGTATTCAGCCAAACCCAGAAAACTGTGGATCTTTGACACTATATGGGGTCTCTCCCACTGCATAACTGCATCGACCTTCGCTGGATCCACTGAAACTCCGTCACCTGAGATCACGTGTCCCAAAAAGTGAACCTGCTACATCCAAAACTCGCACTTGCTGAGCTTGGCATAAAGCTCGTGCTCTCGCAAAGTCTATAACACGATCCTCAGGTGCTGAGCATGCTCCTCCTCTGAAACAGAGTACACCAGAATGTCGTCAACAAACACCACGACAAACTGGTCCAAGTACTGGTGAAACACCCTGTGCATCAGATCCATGAAAGTCGCTGGTGCATTGGTGAGCCCAAACGGCATCACTAAGAACTCAAAGTGCCTATATCTAGTCCTGAAGGTAGTCTTCTCCACATCAGAATCTTTGATCCGCAACTGATAATAGCCTGACCTCAGGTCAATCCTATAGAAAACTCGAGATGACTGAAGCTGATCAAAGAGATCATCAATCCTAGGCAGAGGATACCTATTCTTGATTGTCACCTGATTCAGCTTCCTGTAGTCAATACACAACCGCAGGCTACCATCCTTCTTTCTCACAAACAGCACTAGAGACCCCCAAGGAGAAAAGCTAGGGCGAATATAGCCTTTCTCCAACAGTTCCTCTAACTGCCTCTTCAACTTCCGCAACTCTGTTGGTGCCATGCGGTACGGTGCCTGCGCAAAGGGTGCGGTGCCAGGAACCAGCTCAATGGTGAACTCAATCTCTCTATCTAGTGGTAGACCAGGTAACTCGTCCGGAAAAACATCTGAAAACTCACAAACCACGAGAATGTCCTCCACTCCCCAAGAAACCTAGTCAACAAGCACAGTAGTAGCAAGGAAACCCTGACACCCAGAAGCCAACAACCTCTCTGCCCTCAAAGCAGAAATCAAAAAGTGGGAAGTAAGAGGTACGATACCTTAGAAGTAGAAGGCAGCTCCTCCGGGTATCTGAAGGTACACCCTCTTCTTCCTGCAGTCCACCATAACACCGTACTGCTCGAGCCAATCCATACCCAAAATCACATCAAAATCCTGCAACTGCATAGCATACAACCGGGCTGGCAAACACTGACTCTGCATCTACACTGGTACCTCCTCAAGACAGTAAGAGGTGAGGGCTAAATCTCCCGTTGGCAGCTCCACAACAAGCTCACTAAACATTCCCATGTCCAGCTCCTCAAGGGAGTCTAAAAACTCCTCATAAACAAAAGAGTGAGAGGCACCGGAATCAAACAAAACTCTAGCTGCAGAACCAAAGATAGTCACACTACCTTCCACAAGATGAGATACCTTTGCCTCTGCTCGGGTCATGTGCATGACACGAGCCCTGGTCTTCAGTCTGCCTGAACTCATAGTCTGTTGATGCTGCTGCACAGGAATCTACTGCTGCTGCTGCTGTGCACGAGACTAAGGCTAACTCTGTTGCTGTGGATCTCGAGGTAACGGGGGCAATCCCTCACCATGTGACCCATCTGGTCACACCAGTAACACCTATTAGCAAAAGAATGCTGGCTCTACTGCTGATGTTGCCCAAAAGGCTACTGAACACTCTCAACTGAAGGCTGCCCTGCTCCGCCTGCCTCCTGTCACGTCGGAACCTCCTATGGGACCCTGACCTCGATGACGTCCCTGCAGAAGAGGACGTGTAGGTGGTCATGGTCCTCAAGGTCTGCTGAGAGCTACTCTGCTGCTGTCTCTGCTGGGACAGACCCGCCTATGCCTGAACTGCTCTGATCTACCCACGGGTCTGTAAGGTGTCAGCCTCAAGTGTTGATGTCGTCTGATAGTCTGCGTCAAGGTCGGTGCACGAGCAACTATCAGTGCCTGCCTGAGCTCTGGCCTCAGTCCTCTCACAAACTGATGGGTCCTCAAGCTCTCATCTACCATGATCTGCGGCGCATAGCACCCTAACTCCACAAATCTAGCTCTGTACTGGACCACTGTCATCTCACCCTGAGTCAAATCCAAGAACTGATACAGCCTCTCAGTCCTGACATATGTGTGGCAGAAATCTCTCTCAAAAGCCACCACAAACTCATGCCAAGTGATCTGCCTGAGCGAGCAAGACTGAAAAGTGATCTCTCACTCTGAGGTCCACTTGGCCAATGCCTGACCCTGCAACTGGTAGCTCACCTCTGCTGCGCACTCCATGGAACGAAAAGTCCGCTCCATCGCATCTAACCACGATCGGGCTGCATCTGGATCAGGCTGTCCCAGAAACTGGGGAGGCTGGAACTGTAAATACTCTCTCAACACCCTCCCAGAACCTCCTTGAAGTGCTGGAACATCACGGTGCTGAGCTACAATCTGTGCCATCCCCTCAAGAAAATGGGTCTAGTCAAACCCGTGAGCTGCCTGAGGAGGGGGTGGTGGCGGTGGTACAATACCACTGTTGTGTCCTGCAGTCCTGGTTGCGTCTGCGGTGGCGGCGGGGAGTCTCTAGCCTCTTGCTGCGGTGCCTGCTCAGCCACCTCCTCAACATGACGTCGCCTAGGTTCCATAATGGATATACATAGGACATGCACACAAATTAATACACAAAATAACTCTGGTTTGTTTACTGCTACTGTACTCTTCATGCTCTGAGTTATCTTGAAACATTTTCTTATATGTCTCGACAGACCAGGCTCTAATACCAATTGTAACAACCTAGGATCCGAATTACCAGTTACAAACCAGTAACCTAAATTCTGACCCGCCACCCACGAGTCAAAGCTCGGAAGGGTAAAAAGAGAACGTCTGAGGAGAACATATAAGAAAATCTACGCACCACAAAATTTTGAATATTCCACTATATAATATATCAAATGGTACAACTCAGAGCAGATCCAACAAAAGTAAAGAGTACAGCGAGTACACAACTAAGTACTAGTTACAGCAGCTAAGCAGGACCAGCACCAGAGTGACCAGGCTCCTTAGCACCTGAAGCCGATGACGAACCACCTAAAAAAGAAGGGAGTGAGTCTCAAGAAGAGACCCAGTAGGGACACTAACCCCCACCGATAACAGTACTAAAAAGCAGTGCGAAAAGTAAAGCTATTGTAAGAAAACACTGCATAACACACAAAAACTGGTGGCGTGGTACGCAACTCCTCGCAGGAGCACGCCGAGGAACTGGAACCTCGCAGGCTCAACAACACACACACACACAAGGTAGGACCAGCTAGGGCCTATGGCTTGGCACCTCGACACCATAGAGTCCTCCAACCCTAGCCACGTGTGCACACTCAGATGCTCTCCCTCGTGTCTGGTGCTTGACCGGCTTTCCCCTACGTCAGACTCGAACGGTGGAGAAGGGGCCCCATGGAAACCGACTCGTAACCACCACAAGGGGCATGCACAGGACGGAGTCGCACTCAACGTCCAGGCTCACCGGCGGAATAGCTCAACGCCAGTCATCTAGATAAAGCCTTCACCTCGACGTCTGGGAAACACAACACAACACAAGCACGGTAAAACTCGTCACAAGCACAGACGGAGATGCTCTCAACATCCGGCACACCATGCCCAGAGGCGGACACCGCGTGTCAACACCTCGCACAACGGAAAAGGGGCTCAGCCTGCTAGGACCTACCTTTGGGGTTGGCGGCAACATCGATTGCCGCCAACTCTGAAGTAGACTGCAACACCCTTGCCATCTATAGAAAGTAGACGGCAACATGTTGGCCGTTGACCCCATCTTGACAGCAAGGGATCTTGTCGCCAAGTTCCTCCCTGAAGAACTTGATGTCAACTGATGTTGACGTTAAGTTCTTCAGCTTCCAGCAACTGAAACGGCCCCAGGCCATTCTCACGGGCGATCTGGCCCAAAAACCGATAGTTTGATGATGGGAAATGTAACGGCCTCGGATATTTATACCCAATAAGGGTCCATATCCAGATCCGTCTCCCGCAATTGGATCGAAGTTTTGCAAGGGATATCACAAACACGTGTCCAGTACGAATATAAAAGACCACAATTACAGTATATAACACAGGAAAGTACAAGTGTATATAACTGTAACCACTATGTACAATAGCCTACAATTACAATATTACATGTCCAAATAAAGAGTACAACTACCTGGGGCATACCCTGAGGGAGCACAAGCTCAACGACTCTACTACTCTACTGCTGGAGGTACAAGTCTGCACTACTCTACGTAAACCACGCCGAAGTCAGCCAATACCTACTAAGTCGGCCAACACCTGAAACAAACTGTAAAAGAGTGAGCCTCTACAAGTCACTGGCTTAGTAGGGACCTCCCACAAAGAAAACACAACTACTTAAGAGACCTCAACCCCAAAGGGTCTCACTGGCAACACCGGCAACCGAAACATAACATGCACACACAAGCATGTTAAACTACAACTAACCATAACACACCGGCTAAACCCCGGTCCTCGGAACACAAAGGGAAACACAAGACTAGCTTAACATGCTAGTCCGCCCTTCAACCGAAACACCTCGACCACAAGCCTCATCGGCAAACACACTGCCTAGGCTACGGTCTCACAGGCTAACCACACACACGAAGCATCGGGATTGGCGACAACCAGCCAACACCCATAAGGCACAACGTAAATGGAGAGCAATCTTCTTAACACGTGGAGCGTCACAGCACAAGACCTCCACAGTACGCACAGTCTCACCTCAACACTAGCTGAGGTCGGACTCACGTACCACAACACAACTCTACCCACGAGGGGTACATGTACCTGCTACAACGAGGTACAACACTGAACCACAGAACTGTGCCACCTCCAGGGCACACCACAACGGTTAACGATTTCACGATATAACTTTAACCAACGGTTCACACACAATCCACAACCATTGGTCAAACATGAGTCGGTACGGAGACGACACCACCACATGGGAACAGACTACTGGTTCATGATGCTAGTATCCAACCCGAACAACAAAGCACAAGAACCACCTCCTAGTCTCGCAGTCACGGACGGAAGGTCCAACTGCCGCTCCACAACAACAAGCCAAGAACAGTGGAGACTAACTAACCACGACAACCTGCAGGTCACACACCCTGCAAGCCAAAGCCTGACACCTTTAGAGACTCCGGCCGAGAACCCTAAAGTGAGGCACTGGAACAGGACTAGCTGGGGACCAGTGTCGACTACTGGTGTCCGTCCCCCAACCACGAGCTCGCTACAAGCGACTGCACACCCACAAACACAAGTCGCTGCCCCCAGTCGTCTTTCCCCTCAACTGGACGTACTACTCAAGCACAAGAGGAGGGTGTCCAGGAAGACGACTCAGACCTCTACGGTACACACGTATCGGGACAAGCCCTAAGCACCCGGTGCTAGGGTAACCAACTAGAGAGGTATTCCGGATTAGGCGCCGGACCACCAGACTCGGTAAGCACACAAAGCATGATATACGATTATGTATCATAAACCACGGTATACAAGTGTCGAGATCAGCTTGTCAACGGTCACCATGTGACCTCCAAGCCAACCAATGCCGACACATACACAACACACAGTACTCAAGTGTAAGGAATGTCTTATCATCGGTCACCCTGTGACCCTCAAGCCATCCTACACACTACCACTCATTAACGGGGTCATCACATGACCGCCAAGACCACACGTAAGATCTATACACATTAACTATTAAACATTACCACAGACCCGGGCTATGTCTACATCAGACCTTCACTGCCCAACACCCAATGTAGAAAGACTATAGAAGTCAAATGCGTCGACAACAGTCGACGCCTTACAAAACGCGTCGACCAGTTTGGACGCCATTCCAAACCTTGTCGCGGTAGGGCCAAGGACCGCGACCATGTCGCGTCGGCCTAGGGGTGTAAACAGAACCCGATATTCTAATATTCCGACCCGATTCCGATAAAAATTATTGGTTTCGGAATCAGAAATTGATACCGATAGCTTATCGGAATCGGTATTGGATATTCTGATAAGCTATCGGAATCGGAATCGGAATTGAAAAATAATCGAAATCGGAATCGATATCGGTTATTTCGATAAATTATCATAAACTCAAAAGGTAAAACTATGGTAAACACCTTAGCTTATCGAAATTTTGGTTTCGGTAATGTTATCGGAATCGGAACGGAATCGGAATTAACTATTCCGATTTTATCGAAATCGGAATCGGAACTATATTTCGGTTATCGGAATCAGAATCTGTGTTTCCGGATCCGAACCCGACCCGTTTGCAGCCCTACGTCGGCCCCTTCAGACGCTATTCAAAAGGCTGTTGCGACAGGCCTTAGTGACGCAACCAGATCGTGTCGGCCCGACACGATGCCACCAGACCCAAGCCAGTCAAACCTTCGGTCAACATCCAAGACGCGTCCGACCTTGTCGCTGCGTTTAACGCTAACGTGACAGTCCACAATGTCGCGACCCGACAACCGACTTAATAAACGTATCGGTAAGAAGAACGCGCTGGCTCAGCGCGTCGCGTTCACATGAACGCGTCTACTGTCCTGGCCGTGTTTCAACGCTTACAGGGAGGTCAGCTCACAGGCCGAACCCCCCACTCCCACACGAGAGAAACCACCACAAAAACCAAATATCCATTCCGTGCAAAGCTGTAAACATGCAAATCACAATAAGGGCAAACTACCCTCACATGCTTCAACCCTTAACCCAAACCAAATATGCTTTTAAACAGTAACACAAGGCAGGAAGTCTCCCTACCAACTGGAAGACGCCAAAACCTCCTCGCCGACAGCACACCTACGCTCCGAGCGTCGTCCTCGTGTGGTTCCCGCGCCGCACGAACCACTAGAAGCCAAAATCACCGGAAATCCGCCGGAGAAGCCACAGCAGCTCCTCCCCTGCGCCGGACAGCGCCTCCTCTGCTCTGTCTGGCCAAAACAATGCACTTAAAACTCTGATTGAAATCGCGTCCACGGCAGAAGCCACGTTTAAACCCTTTAAACGCGCCCCCCTTGTCCGACGCCAAACGGAAACCTGAACCACGTGTCACAGAGGCGGTTCTTGGAATCATGTCTAGCAAGGCCGTCTCGTTCATAATCACGTCGCCTTCCTTCGTCGCGATTACAGACAGTGAACCAGCAGTGCAAATGGGCTGGGATAACCGGCCCACACTGCTCACCCTGTGTACACAAACCACGAAAACAGCCCATTGACCATCTCTTGGTCAAGAGCACTACACATAGACCCGATAAACCCGGATCCGAACGACCGTATCGTTACAGGAAACACTTTCCCTCATCACAAAACACCATTATAAAGCCGGAAAACAGCGATCCAACGCTTGGATCGGAGAATCTACCCCAAAACCCGACATGGATAAACCCTCCCCCAAACCACGGTTTTCATGCCAATCACACACAATCAAGCATGACATTTCAACAATGGGGAGACAATGGGTCAAGTCCCTACCTCAAAACGCAATAAAACTCCCAAAAGAACCTCAAATCTCGCCGATTACCTCAGAGCTCCACCGCGAGGACGATCCTTCAAACCTCCGTTTCTCGCCCGATCCGCCGCCTCCACGAGCACCACAGCCTCCCCACGAGCTCCCGTCGGCCGCCAGAAGTAGTGGAGAAGGAGAGGGGTGAAGGTGGTGGGAAGGAGAGGAAGAGAAATGGGGGAGAAGGAGCCTCTGGTTGCCTTCTTAAAAACAGGCCTGGGCAGGTTGATGTCAACATCTGTTGACATCAACTTGAACTGACAAAACTTGACATCAACATCGATTGTCGTCAAGTTCATGTACGAGAAGACTCTAGAAACTTCGGTAGACGTCAACATCGCTTGACGCCAAGACCCAATAGACGGCAGCACCCTTGCCGTCTACCCCACGGTTGGCGTCAACCACCTTGACCTCAACCCACTGTTGACGTCAACTCCCTTGACGTCAATAGACACTGTTCCAGAAGAAGGCCCATTAAGGGTCCAATAAGGCCCAAGGCCTTACATAGGGTAACCCATTACTTGTTTTTCACTCAATGGGTTTTAATTATTCTAAGTTTCTTTTAATTTAAATTCATTTATCGAAATTTAAAATTCAGAGTTGCTACAATAACATAAACAAAAAAGACAAAATACGAATAGAACATTTGGAAGCAGAGATATTTATGTTATGTGTGTTTATGGACTTACTTTGGATTGTGGACACACATAAAAGTCCTTGTCCTTGGATTTTACTGTAATGTTCTGCGTCTACATGGACACATTAATAATTCGTCTACCCACATAAAGAATGGACATGAACCATTATTCTGAAAGTAAAAGCAACATACAATAAGTGTAGCATGATAGTGAACTTGAGAATAAGAAATATCATGGCATAAACATAGCACTTACTTCAGGTGTGCAAGAATAGTATGGGTGGTTTGGATTCTTACTGCTACATGAAATCCAAACATGAAATAGAACTACGCCACATTCATATGTAATTGGACCATACTTGGAACGTTGGCTGTCAACCATGGGGAAGGGTTTATATTGCCAAGTTGTAGAAGAAGCAATTCTAATATCACAATCTTGATGATTAGTCCATCCCCATATAATTTTCTTTAATTATATACAATTTTGGTGATTAACAAAACCTTAATAAATATTTTCTAACTACCATTTTGTGAAGTTCAGTCACAAGAAATAATCCAAGCAAATTATGTAAGTTATTCTCACACACTGTTATTTATAGTTCAAAGCATGCATTTCCTCTAAGCTCACAACGATTTCATAAGTGAAACATCGATTTCGATCTCACATCGATTTCATAAGTGAAACAAAGATTTCGGCTTCACAACGATTTCATAAGTGAAACATCGATTTCGGTCTCACAATGATTTCGTAAATGAAACAACGATTTCAGCTTCATAACAATTTCATAAATGAAACAACAATTTCGGCTTCACAACGATTTCATAAGTAAAACATCGATTTCGATCTCACATCGATTTCCTTATTGAAACATCGATTTCGGTCTTACAACGATTTGATAGCCATAACGATTTGCTTTCACTTAAAGAATGATTTGATTACTGCAACGATTTGCTTATCTGTACATCGATTTGCTTGTATATCGATTTGCTTATATCTGTACAATGATTTGTGTTCACAACGATTTGCTTCTACTTATACAACGATTTACTTATCTATACAACGATTTGCCTATACATTGATTTGCTTATATCTGTGCAACGATTTATGTTCAAAACGATTTGCTTCTACTTAAACAATGATTTGCTTGAACAATGAATTGTTAACACAATGATTTCATGAGTAGAACATTGATCGCATCGACTTCATGAATACATCTATTATTCTCATGCTATTCAAATATATTTTCAAAACTCTGTGGAGTTCAAGTCTTCCCGCGCATATTAAGATTTTGACTATCCCACACAAGATCCTATTGCTTATTTGATATATCACATAAAGTCTTGATTTATGTCGTGACAGGGTATGTTTTCCAGTTTAAGCATATCATTGTTGCACGTCTGCCAGGGTTGACTGACGACTCAGACAAAAAGTTTGTCTAGGTATCTGTGTTTTAATGCATGCAGGCTTCTTGTAGTAAAGCACGTAAAGTATAGATCCGTCAACCTGTTGAAAGGATAAAAGATTTAGAAGATCTTTCCTGAAGATGCAAAGACCAATCCAAGTGTTTGTAGCTACAAGCTAATCTCTAAATGTCTACGACCAGTCTCTCTAACGGACATAAATCTGTGAGATAACGGGCATCTGAACGGCTACTTCAACGGTCAAAAACATGCTGTAGAGAATATATAGAAGACTGAAGACTCCATGAAGAACACTCTCTGGATGCGATAGTGCTACACTTAGAATCATCCACAACTTGCGAGCATCAGAAAGAAGAGCTCTTGCTTCACTCCATCTTTTCTTTAGCTCTTAGCTTTCAGCCTTCCATTGTTTTAGATTTTTTGAGAGCTTGTTGTTCTGAGAGATTGTTCTAGTTCAAATCTTTCTCTCTCAGACTTTGCCTCAGATCAAGCATTCTGTTGTAAGCTTGGTCTAGGGGGCCTTTCGCCTTTAAACACATTGTTTTGTGTGTTCTTCTTCGAACTGTGAAGAGAATACCTATTGGAAACAAGTGGTTGTTTTTCCCTTCATTGAGGAAGGAAGACCTATTGTATTAGGTGGTGAGTTGTACCTCTTCGGGGAGTGAAGAGAAGGACAGTTGCGGTTGGATGTATACGGGTCCTTAAGGGGGACAGTACCCTTGGTTAGTGAAATCCCAAGTTGTTGCTTGGGGACTGGACGTAGGACTCCTTGGGATAGGAGGTCCGAACCAGGATAAAATCCTCCTGTGTTTGTGTGCTTGCTTGTTTGTCTTCATTATCACTAACACTAACTATCAATCGTAGTGTTTTTGTGTTTTGCATTTTTATTGACAGGTTTCAATCTAAAAGAATTTTTAGAATCCCATTCACCCCCCCTCTGGGCTTGCTAGCTGGGCAACAAATCTTCCAGTTAAGAAATGCATGTTGGAACATAATGATGTTAATGGGCTCAGAGTGACATTTTATCAATGAGTACCATAGATGGCATGTCATCACAAATCACTAGCCAATCCAAAACTATTCTTAAAGACACATAGTAAGGGTTGCCTCAAATGACCATCCACCAATAATAGCCAGATATAGTTTTGCGGCCTGTGAGTGAGACCCCCACCACATATATGATCAATATTATCACAACCCTATGGTTGCCTCAAAATAATTTACATTACACAAACTAATCGGGCACATGAATCTGTACACGCAATTCATATTTATAGCCCCTCAAACTCAGTATATATTGAAAGATAACCGGGCATATGGACCTTTGCACGTAGTTCATATTTACAGCCCACCTAAATACAATTTAGGAAATAGATGATGATGTATTTGTTGGGCTCAGATGAGTATAAGTGATAATATCACACACACACACATACAGACATAAGCACAACCAACCATCCAACGCTGAAATAATCCCATCGAGGTTATGACTATGAGTTGTTGGAATGTACATCTTTTGCATGTGGGTTATTCATGTTGCTTCCTTCCCATCATCACAGCCCACCTACCAGTCGTGCTTAAAACATTATGGAAAAAACAATCCACCACATAAATCATAGTAAAGCATGGTAAATCACATAAATCATAGTAAAGCAAGGTAAACCATAGTAAAATAAACAAATCACACAACATAGTTTAAAATAGTCTTAGCTGGTTCATGGTTGTAGTTGGTTCATAGTTTCAAAAAAAATTGCACAAAAAAGGAACGAGGAATTCAGTTACACAAAAAAGGAATGAGGATGTTCAGCAATGTTGCAATATCACCACCAACATCATATATATGTGGCATATGTTAAGGAAAAATGTGTTGAATGAAATCAAACACAACATGAAGAGAAATCATAATTCATAACATGTATTTCCCAAGTGAAATAAAATAAGAACATAAATAAGCTCAATCTCTGATTTCCTCATTTCTCTCATGCTCTTCCATATTTCTGCATCATAGAAGGTCCTTAAATTAAAGACACAAACAATATATAGTTGACTAGTTTTTTAGACAAGTGTAAAGAAATACCCTCTTCTGGTGTGGCATTGCCAAAGACGAGTGACCATTTGGTTTCGAAACCTCTTCCCTCTAGCAGCTTCACTGTGGGTCACATTATCTTCCTCTTGAACCTTTTCATCACCATGCAATGGCATGACACACTCCACATCTTCGAAGAAAGAATCTAATCCTTGCTCCATTCTTATAAAATTGTGGAGTACACAACATGCCATTGCAATTTTGGCTTGTGTTTTAATTGGATAGTTTAGACGTTTTACTAAAATGGTAAATCATGCTTCCAACACACCAAAGGTATGCTCAACCACATTGCGCATTTGAGCATGCCTATGGTTGAACAAATCTTTCTTGTCTCTGTATGTACCTTGACAATGTCTAACATTATACTTCGATAGATGATATCATACGCACATTATAGTGCTACAAAAGAGGGGGTGTTGGCTTAGCCAGAATCTACGAAGAAATACTTTCCTACGCGACAATTGTGTAAGCTTGCTAAGTATATAGTAAACATGTTTTTACACTAACATGAAAAGTGTAGATGTTACCTTCAGGGATTGTGAACCCCCCATTATCAATGGCCCACTTAAGCACTTTCATATCCGCA
This sequence comes from Colocasia esculenta, assembly GCA_014218235.1. Taxonomy (NCBI): domain Eukaryota; kingdom Viridiplantae; phylum Streptophyta; class Magnoliopsida; order Alismatales; family Araceae; genus Colocasia; species Colocasia esculenta. The sequence goes on along the minus strand of CM024761.1, from coordinate 111,563,934 downwards.
GTGGATCCCTCCCATCTCACGGCCACATAAATAAAAAGTTGGTCGAAGTTAACACATCCCATGACATTTTGGGATGTTTCACCATTTCGATTATGATATCGAGGCTAGTCAGTCTGGGACACTTTTGCAGAAATATGACACCCATCAATTGCTCCCAATGCATTCTACTAATACAATACTAGAAAGTAGTAAGTATAATTTTCATCTTAAAAGGTATTGTCATTAGGAGATTCCATGATACCTTGACAATGGGATGATATCGCAGATCATTTCTTATCTTTGGGTGCACAGGCTCATCACCAGTTGGATGCTTAATGTAATCATGTCTTATGGATAGGATTGCCATTAGCACATTATTAAAATGATGACTTATGGTTTCACCCGAGTGTTGAAACAACTCTCGGAGTAACCAATTCCCAATACCGTGGCCAACCTCAAGCATGAAAATAGATAATTGCTCTTTTGCAGACATATTTTTCGTATCTTGAATGAGTCCCCTCACTATTAACTTATCACACAAGTTGATGAATAAATGGGGATGCACCTTGAAGCTAGAATATGACCTGCCATTAGCTCCTTTAGCCATCTATGTCCATGACCAATGCTAGTATGCATTGGTCTAGGAGTATAGTACGTGACACCTTTGTACACACATCAATTATTAACATTTGTTCTACTTCCTCCCAATATTCTTCTTCCTCAATCATCATCTCCATAATGTCTATTGAGCACATGGCAATTTTTATGTAACCTACTTCACGAGTAAATCATGATAAGACAAACATACAATCAGAAAAAAGATGTGAAAAATTACAACAATATGTTGAACCACTCTTATATTTTTTCCTTTATTTTGGTGATTACAAAACTCATGATTAACTTAAATATCATGAACATATTTAATATCATGTTCTCCTCATAAACATAATAAATTATGGCACTATCGTTTCATGATTTGCACTGGAAAGCCCAATCAATTGTTGTTCAATACATATCGATTACTGACTAAGTGCCACATCGATCGGAGAATAAAATTCCACATTGATTACTATTTTAAGTCCACATCGATTACTTTCACATGATTATGCTTAAACATCGATTGTGTTCAAACATCGATTATGCTTAAACATCGATTATGTTTCAACATCGATTACGTTTGAACGTCGATTATGCTCACATCGATTTCACTTAAACATCAACTACGGTTCAACATCGATTACGCTCACATCGATTATGTTTAAACATCGACTACGGTTCAACATCGATTATAATTCAACATCCATTATGGTTAAACATCGACTATGGTCACATAGATTATAATTCAACATCGATTATGTTCACATCGATTATCCTTTGGACGTCGAATGTCTCTGAACTTCGATTCTCTTTGAACATCGATTTTGTTCACATTGATTATCCTTTGAACATCGACTGCTTCACTTAAACATTGATTACTATTATAAATCATACATCGATTGCTCTTAATTTAAACATCAACTACCTTTATGAAACATTGATTGCCTCTATATTTCAAAGCTTTCAAAATATCTTTGGCGCCCAATGAAAACTCAAATGCACTTCATATGCTTAACTTATTATTTCTCTAACTGAAGATCTTTTTGCCTGTCTCATAGGATCTCTTCTTTCCTACAACAAAAGAAAAGCACCTACATTCTATTTCTTGCTATCTGCATGAAATACAGACAAAAGGTAAAAAAAGGTGTGAGCCACCTGACAAAAGACTTCACAAATCTAATCATCTATCTTGCATTTAATGTCTGTAGGTTCACTTTTACTTTTAGTCAACATCTTGGACCTGCTATTAGCATTCTTGGAAGGATGCACCAACTAGAACATCTTTCTCCATTCCAAGTAGCCAGTAGACACAAGAAGGAAGCTGTTAGATTCAAAGGAAAGTGAGAAGAAGAAGAAGAAGAGAGCCAAGAAACTCCAAGGGCCATCTGTCAATGGATCTTTTCAAGCTGCTCCATAAAAGGGAGAAGCATAAGAAAAAGAAAGATAGTGTGAACATGAAGATCATTCAAGGAGTGTACATCTAGTGAGCATCCAATGTTATACACACTAAAAGCAAGAAAGGAAGAGAGCTTAAGCCCATTCAAGCTGAAGCATTCAAGCCATCTTCCTTCTTCCTCATTCTCTCTCTGTGTGTCTTTATGTATTTGAAAGAGAGAGAGAGCTGGGGGTTTAGCCTAAGGAGAGTCTTGTCTTGTAAACTCTTTCCTTCTTAGGCTCAGTCTTAGATCAAGCATTTTATTGTTTATCTTGAGCTTGATCTAGGGGATTCAGGTCCTTACTTATGTGTTCAGAAGTGTTCCTCTTCGGTTGGAAAAGAAGGCTTGTTGTGCAAGCATTCCCCTTGATTAAAAGGGAAGACCAGCTTGCGCGTGGTGGTGACCATCTGGGGTCTATACCAGTGTTCCCCTTGATTAGAAGAGAAGCAATGCTGGAGTGTCTACCAGTGAGTTACTTCTGAGCTCGTAAAAAAAGCACCTGACTGAGGTGAAATAGTGGGTTGCCTGTTGGGTTGAGTATGTTTTGGAATTTCCTAAAGTTGTATTTTAATGATGACCAATGAACATCACTCATACCTTGATTTTAATGATGACATATTGAACATGTTATACATTTTATACATATCACAACAATGCTTAAACAACATGTTTTTGATGTTTAATATCTCACATTTTAATGATAATATTTTGTATTAATGGGTTACACTTTATATTTTCAGGTTCACACACTTTTGTCATAGTGGTGTCGACACAGTCCACCTGTGTGTTGACACTAGATGACTGTCCCAGAAGCATGTTATGAAAGAAGGAACCTGTGGTGTCGACACAGTGCCCTGTGGTGTCGACACTAGACCACTGTCCCAGAAGCCCAGTTTGAAGACAATGCCTGTGGTGTCGACACAGTGCCCTGTGGTGTCGACACACTTCGACTAAAGCTCAAAAATGGGAATTTTTCTGGACACATGGCTGCTTCGGAATCAAGGGATTTGACCTAGATTTCTGTTCCCATGCACCCCAAGGCACCTTATGGACATATGGGGCTATAAATATCCATGCTCTTTGTACCCCAAAGGCAACGAAGCCCATACCATTTCCAGAAAAGGATTTTGGCGGCAAAAGGGCCTTTTCTGGATCTTGCTCCATCTCCAGAAGCTGCAAACCATCCATTCAAGAGGAAGGACGTGGGAATCAAGGCCAATCTCTGGAGAGAAGCTTGATGTGCTGAGGAAGGGAGAAGATCCAACTGAAGAGCAACAACAGAAGAAGAACTTCTAGAAATTTAGATGCCACTGAAGCAGAGCATCATGGATTGAAGAAGATCTCCAACGAATTCCTTCAAGCATCTTCAATCCAAGCTTCTGCAAGTCTTCTTCATCAAGGAACATCCAAGTCACATCTATTTCATTTATTTTCTTGGAGTGTTCATCCAGTTTTTCATTGTGTGATCTGTGTATGTGTTCTACACAAATCACTTAATTCTGTTTGTTTTATTTTTATCATTGTATTGAGTTAGATCAGGCTAGAGGATCTATTCTCTAACTGAGCTTGTTCTAGCAGAACTTGGATCCTTCGTGGTCCAAAGGTTTGGAGCCGTAGTGCTCTGGTTTGGAGCCGTTGTGCTCATGTGCTTGTCAGTCGTCATACTCACAAGTGGTTTATGGACTAGTTTGTCGTGCCTATCTCCTGAGTTTTCTTTGAGTCGTCGTACTCAAAGGGTTTGGAGTCGTCGTACTCCGGTTGTGTCTTGAGTCATCGTGCTCAAGGGTGTTTTGGAGTCGTCGTGCTCCAGTGTGTGTTGTACTCAAGGTTTTGAGTTGTGTGGCCTCACTATGTGAGGGGTGGACGTAGGAGTCACTGGAGGTGATTTCCGAACCACCTAAAAATCCTCTGTGTAGTGGTTTGAATTTGTATTGCGCTAGATGCATGCATAGGGATTTCGCGCACACTACTAATTGATTTGCTCACACACACTAATCACATATATTGCATCTGTTCAGTGGGGTTTTTATTTGAATAGATATCTTAATTCGAAGTAATTTTTAAATTGCTTTAGTTTCCGCTGCAAATCTATTCAACCCCCCCCCCCCCCCCCTTCTAGCTTTGCCATTATCCACCTATTCGATCCTACAATTGGTATTAGAGCGGGTTAACCACTCTAATTGTTAGATCTACTTCCTTATTACATTGTTTCACTGTGATTAGATCTGATAGTCTTTTGGGTTTTTGGTATAATGGAAAATCGCATTAATCTGCATGAATTTCCTGTTATAATTTCAGAGAAATCCCCAAGTTCATTGTCATCGAATTTTTCGGAGGATTCACAAAGAAAAGGAGCAAAAGAAATTCATAAGTACTTAATGGAAAAGAAGAGCTTCAATGAATCCCGAAAATCAACAATTCAAAATTCTTTGGCTCTAACAGGACATTCCATGAGCTCAGAGCATTCTTCATCCTCTTCAGAACACAAGAGTTCAAATGGGTCTATAAGGTCAGGTAAATCAATTCCAGATCTATTTATGTATTCTAATTCTGATTCTAATGCAGATGAAGACATGTCTTATGTTGAATTGATTGAATTCTGTGAGAAGATACAAAATCTTAATGCAAAACTAAACACTAAAAATAATGATTTTAAAAAGACTTTAAAACATTGCCATGAAGCAAATGAGAATTTGAAAAATGTAGTTGAAAAATTAAATTTTGAGAAAGAGAATTTGAAAGATGAAGTCCAAATATGTGAAAATAAACTGAATGGATTAAAAGATAACTATGAGCTATTGAAATCAAAAGTCATTAATCTAGAAAATGAAAAAGAAGAATTGATTGATCTCAATAAAAACTTCAAATCTGACAATGATCAATTAAACAAATAGATTTCTAACATGGCTCATGATCATCAAATAACTGAAAGATGCAAACAACTTGTTGAAGAAAATTTTCACTTAAAGAGAAAGATTGAATGCTTGTTACATGACAAACCATTAGATAATGATTGTAGCAATTTCAGTAATAAAATTACTGATATGGAAAAACAAATTGCTCAATTTGAAAATAAAAAGAACAAGATGAAAAATGGTTTGGATGTCATGCTAAACAAGCTTCAACTTTCAGAAAAAAGAAGTTGTTGCATTAAAAGCTGAAAAACAGAAGCTTCAACATGAATTGAAGAATACTAAATACACAAGTCTTGCTTCTGTGAGAGATAAGAAAAATGAAAATAAAATAAAATTAACATTTGTTAAAGTTGCTGCGAACAAGAACTCTGCTAATTCTAATGAAAAACTAGTGAAAGTTCTTGTTCAGAAATAGACAGAGAAAAAGAAAAATGCTACTGTCAAGAAGATTCATCTACTTCCTCCATCAGTCCAAAAAGCTCCAAGGCAATTTCCAAATTCACATCATGCCAAGAGCCACCAAAAAGTACCTCCTTCTCCTCATGGTATGCCTCCTTACATGAAAAGGAGATTCCAGCAAATGCATACATGCCAAGGTAAGTACCAGGTAAGAAATGCTCTCATTTGCTTTAACTGCAATAAACCTGGTCATCTTGCCAAACATTGCTGGATTAGAAATCAAAATTTCAATAAACATGCCAAATCAGTCCAATGCTTTCATTATCATAAAATTGGTCATATTTCTAGGGACTGTTGGTACATAAATGATTTTGTTGTGCATGCTCAGAAATTCTAGTCTAATGCATATGCTCATACACACAGGAATAAATATCATGTTCATACTGAAAATGTTCAGAAATTCCATGTGTATAGGCATAGAAATGCTGCACAAAATCATTCTGTTTCTGCTTATATTAAAAATCCAAAAATTAGACAACTTCATGAAAACATAGATGCATTGAGCAAGGCAAAAAGAAAATCTGGAACTAATTCTGCTCATAGTTCTATCAATGAAAGAAATGCATCTATACCAAAAATAAAATCATTTTGGATTCAGAAATCTTTATTGCATTCTAACATTAATTTCATTGCAGGACCCAAGCAAGTGTGGGTCCCAAAACCAGCTTGATCAGCAAGCTGAGGAGTCTTGCAGTCATACATTGTAAATGGATTCAAGATATTGGTTGTGCAAGGCAAGAAATGATTGGAGAATATAGGTAAAATCTTTGAAAAAGAAATGAAGAATGTTCAGGTAAAATTTCTTTATCATTTCAAATGTAAATTGTCTAAATTGAAATGAACGTTTAATTTTTATCTGAACAATGAGAAATGTGTTTCAATACTACTTCCAACAAGAAATTTATGTCATAACAATTGAAATCATGTTTGTTTGTTTGTGCCCATGACTCCTTGTGCATATCTTCTTTTTTGACTTATTGGTATATCAAATGATGACATGTGGAAAAACAAGTTATGCTTGTTTGGAAACTATCATTATGCGTGAGTAAAATACTCCGCCAAGTACCAAAAGTCATGTTATGCTTAAAGCTAATTGTGTACATAATCATGTGTGAATTGTTTACTAGCTTTTTCATTCCATGCACATATTAAGGGGGAGTAAATTTGAAAAAGTGCAAAAATGTTCTTGTAAATGTAATGAATTTCATGCTAAAACTAAAGAATAATTCACCTTTTTGCAGTGACTATGTGGTATATCAAATGGTGAAATGTGAAAGGACAAGTTAGGCTTGTCTGGAAACTATCATCATACGTGAGAAAAATTCTCCGTCAAGTATCAATAGTCTTTTTCTTCACAAAGGTCATCAAGAAAAATGAAAATCTCAAAAACTTTATTTTAAGTCTTTAAAACAATTTTGAGTTTTTGAAAAACTTTTCTCCTTTAATAAATTACCTGTTGATATATGCTTAAATGATCATTTCATATCATGCATATCTTATGGGGGAGTGAGTCAAAAGAATCTTTGAGTGAAATGCTGGAGAAATATTCTTTCATATCTGATTTATCAACAACTCACATTCAGTTTGTTGACAAATGTTCTTGCAAAGCTGCTAAATAAAAGTCTTCATGTTCTTGCAAATAAATTCCTCACTCTCACATTGCATTGACATTCTTGGTATATCAAATGGTTATATGAAGAAAGACATGTTAGGCTTGTCTGGACACATTCACTATGCATGAGTATATGCCTCCGCCAAGTATCAAGAGTCTTGTATGCAATTGTTGAGGGGGAGTCTCTATCTTTCAATAAGATATTCTTGTTCATTCTATTTTCACTTCATTCCATTCCTATTTCTTCAATAATCCTCATGTTCACCTTGTGAGGGGGAGATACATGAAAGGGAGAGTCATTGTCACATTCCTTGACCTTACTTGTCTATCTTGAACGCCAAACTCATCAGAATTTTTTGAGTCATTGTGCTATTTTCTTATGAGAGAATTAAGACATTGAAACTAAACTCATTGTGCATTTAGTTTAATTTCAAAGATTCATTATCATTTCAAGGTTAAGTAATCTTAATACTGAATGTCTTTAAAATGACTTGCAAAACACTTGTAGGCACATGAGTGGCTTTACTATTTAACATGTGCATGTTTAAGCTTCATTTTTACCACATGTTGAGAATAATTTTTCTAAATTCGTAGTCATGACTTGTCTGGTCAAAGCAAACATATTCCTGTAAAACATCAAAAGAAAATGATCAACAATCTGGAAAGATACAAATAGAGCAATGCAAATTCTTGAACCACTGAGTAACCGGGCCATTTCGCCTAAAAAGTGATTTGTTTCGCATCAAAAAGTGGAAATCAAAATTTTCAACTCTATATAAGATAATGAAAGTTAAACCACTGAGTAATCAGGAGGTCTTGCATCTGATCAATATGATCTCTTTGCACTCAAAAGTGAGATTTAACTAATTTATTCTTGTATTCTTTCCCAGTTAAAAATGAAAGAAAATCAAAGTGACATCATTGAAAAGCTTAAGACCTTAATAAAGTTCATGTATACTGAGTTTAGACCTATTATTCTACATTGTGTTAAAATTAAAGCTCCTAACATCCTTGTTAAATACTTCTGCTCACTCATATATGTCACTTTACTTCACATTTGCATCATTATTTTAACCACATTCAGATCATTATATCTTGTAATACCTTGTGTTGAGTGTGTCTTTGTGATTAAACTTTGTTGCACAATAATCAAAACACAATAATTTCTCTCATTTGACAATATCACTTTGCCTCACTTATTTTGATTATTTCTGACAATTCATTTCCTATTTCATTTCTTGATCTCCTACATTCTTTGTTTCTCTCTCTTATCTATCTTTTTGATGCTGTCATAAAGGGGGAGAAAGTTCTTTAAGGGGGAGAAAGTTCTTTAAAGGGGAGAAAGTTTCTTATGGGAGAAAGTTGTTCAAAGGGTGAATATGGTCAATGGGAGTTATTACAGTCAAGGGAGTCAGGCTATTGGGAGATTGTGCATATATTTTGTCATCATAAAAAAGGGGGAGAATGTTGGGTTGAGTGTGTTTTGGAATTTCCTAAAGTTGTATTTTAATGATGATCAATGAACACCACTCATACCTTGATTTTGATGATGACATATTGAACATGTTATACATTTTATACATATCACAACAATGCTTAAACAACATATTTTTGATGTTTAATATCTCACATTTTAATGATAATATTTTGTATTAATGGTTTACACTTTATATTTTCAAGTTCACACACTTTTGTCTCAGTGGTGTCGACACAGTCCACCTGTGTGTTGACACTAGATGACTGTCCCAGAAGCATGTTCTGAAAGAAGGAACATGTGGTGTCGACACAGTGCCCTGTGGTGTCGACACTAGATCACTGTCCCAGAAGCCCAGTTTGAAGATAATATATGTGGTGTCGACACAGTGCCCTGTGGTGTCGACACACTTCGACTAAAGCTCAAAAACGGGAATTTTTCTGGACATGTGGCTGCTTAGGAATCAAGGGATTTGACCTAGATTTCCATGCTCATGCACCCCAAGGCACCTTATGGACATATGGAGCTATAAATACCCATGCTCCTTGTACCCCAAAGGCAACGAAGCCCATACCATTTCCAGAAGAGGATTTTGGCAGCAAAAGGGGCTTTTCCAGATCTTGCTCCATCTCCAGAAGCTGCAAACCATCCTTTCAAGAGGAAGGACGTGGGAATCAAGGCCAATCTCTGGAGAGAAGCTTGATGTACTGAGGAAGGGAGCAGATCCAACTGAAGAGCAGCAGCAGAAGAAGAACTTCTGGCAATTCAGATGCCACTGAAGCAGAGCATCGTGGATTGAAGAAGATCTCCAACGAATTCCTTCAAGCATCTTCAATCCAAGCTTCTGCAAGTCGTCTTCATCAAGGAACATCCAAGTCACATCTATTTCATTTATTTTCTTGGAGTGTTCATCCAGTTTTTCATTGTGTGATCTGTGTATGTGTTCTACACAGATCACTTAATTTTGTTTGTTTTATTTTTATCATTGTATTGAGATAGATCAGGCTAGAGGATCTATTATCTAACTGAGCATGTTATAGCAGAACTTGGATCCTTCGTGGTCCAAAGGTTTGGAGCAGTAGTGCTCTGGTTTGGAGCCGTTGTGCTCATGTGCTTGTGAGTCGTTGTACTTACAAGTGGTTTATGGAGTAGGTTGCCATGCCTATCTCCTGAGTTTTCTTTGAGTCGTCGTACTCAAAGGGTTTGGAGTCGTCGTACTCCGGTTGTGTCTTGAGTCGTCGTGCTCAAGGGTGTTTTGGAGTCGTCGTGCTCCAGTGTGTGTTGTACTCAAGGTTTTGTATTGCGCTAGATGCATGCATAGGGATTTCGCTCACACTACTAATTGATTTGCTCACACACACTAATCACACATATTACATCTATTCAGTGGGGTTTTATTTGAATAGATATCTTACTTCGAAGTAATTTTTAAATTACTTTAGTTTCCGCTGCAAATCTATTCAACTCCCCCTTCTAGCTTTGCCATTGTCCACCTATTCGATCCTACATTGCCTTCTTACCCGGAAAGAGAAGAAGACCAGCTGGGGTGATAGGTGTTGTATGAAGACCAAGGTTACTTGGTGGTTAGTGAAATCCCAAGAGTTTGCTTGGGGACTAGACGTAGGACTTCCATTTGGAAGGGCCGAACTATGATAAATCTCTGTGTTCCTTGTGTGCTTGCTTCCGCGTCTTTAATTTCCTTGCATACATACTAACCAAATATTTTCAAGTGGTGATCTTTGTTTTAGTTTTTCAGATTACCTATTCACCCCCCGCCCCTCTAGGTTAGTCTTGCTGCCAACCGTAAGTAAGCCAACACAACATAGATGTAAGAACTAAGAAGCATAATCAAAGTAATATCAAATGAAAGGATATCGATCATATCTCATATAGCCTAGCCAGTTCATGATCCACCCAAACCTTAGTTGTGGCAATAGAGACAAGAACATGGTACGATCTTCGGGACATTTCATAAGATCAACTGCCTTGAAGAAGTATTGTTCAGGTATTCCTTGCACAAGCATGAGTTGATCAATTGCTTCCTGAATAGGGGGGGGGGGGGGGCAGTTGCTTTTTCTTTCCTGAAGTATGTCCCTCCACACATTCAATCGTTCCTGACCTAGCTTCACCAGACTGTCAATTGCAAAGTTGTTAGTCATCACACCACGCTTCCTTTTCCTAGTGGAAGGCATATTAGAAGTTCCTATAGGAGGGGCATTATCACCCTCATTCAGATCAACATTTACAAGTGTATGAGATCGCCGAACATTGTACTCAATCGTTCCTAACCTAGCTTCACTAGACTGTCAATTGCAGAGTCGTTAGTCATCATACCACGCTTCCTTTGCCTAGTGGAAGGGATATTAGAAGTGCCTGTAGGAGGGGCATTATCACCCTCATTCACATCAACATTTACAAGTGTATGAGATCACCGAACATTGTACTCAAGTGTACCACTCTCTATACCTAAGTCTATGTCAGTATCATCCTTATCCTCTACGTCAACATTGTTATTATGAACATCCAAGAAAGATGTTTCAACATTGGGAGCAACATTGTCCCCCCTAGCTAATGAATTGGAGCAAATCAATGTTAATTGCTCCATGAATAAGAATGGCTTGCCCTGAATTTTTTTGTATTCATTTTTTCTCTGAAAAAAAATCATTATAAAAAATTTTTAAACATTAAATAGTGACAAAAATTACCATCTAAATTATCCACACTAAGCTACATATCGCCACCAAGTCCTCCTAAGTCTCCTGATCTCCAGGGACTGACATGTGCTTCTCATCATCCCAACCCCAGCCAAAACAATTCTTTAGGCCAAAGTACAAGACATACAATTTCTTCAAATTTTTAAATCTATTTTTAAGATTGTGCAATAAATATCCTAACTTTGACACTTCGTTGAACTTAACAACGATGGTTCTCCATGCTTCCTTTGTGAAATTCCCATTGACAAAGCCGTCATCATTGACCATGTGTTCCATAAGGATGTCTAGCAAAGCACAATCAGCCTCAGCTCGAATTTGCAACACTACCCTTATTTCCGTTCCTTGAACCCATTGTATGCTACTTGATATATCTAGTGTAAATCATGAAGAAGCAAATAAGAAAGGTCATGTTTTATATAGACAACAGTCATGCACATTAGAAGAAGTAATAATCTTTTGAAAAGAAAGACCATTATATAATCATCATGTTCAGCTGCACAAAAACTAATTTCATATTAGCAGAAATATGACACCCATCATCATGTTCAGACATTGATCGGACCACAAAAAATATTAGACACATTTTTATACTGGAAGGGATTACCTCGTTGGACATATAAATCATATGCATAATATCAAATAGAATGAAAGGGAAGGAAAATATACAGGGAATAAGGGACGCCCACAGACAACATTCAAAATGTAATATAAACATAAATATATCTTCATAATATTATAACGTTGTCTGAAGCACAAAAATAGGCATGATAGAAGGGATTACCTCTCCATGCATGTGAACAATATGAATATGGAACGAATAGGGAAGGAAATAACACAAACAACACAGAAGGGCCATACACCATATGCAACATGTCATATGAACTCAACACAGCACAACAAACATGGAGCACAATCAACAGATCGAGGAGGATAGCAAGTAAGATTTTGCCACGATGGAGAATGGGGAAGGAAGAACTACCAAACATCATGTAATAGAAGGGGGAAGGACATTTACCACACATGCTAGAGTTTTGCAACTTGTGAAAATGGGGAAGGAAGTAGCACCAGAGCGCAAACCACAGAGTGCAGAGGGAATGAAGCACCACTAGATCGTAGGCGACAGATCGAAGATGAAGAAAGTAGCACCAGAGCACACACAACAGAGTATGGTGGAAAGGAGGCACCATAATACGTCAAGCAACAGATTGAAGACAAAGGAATGAGCACTGAGCGCAGGAGACGTAGCGGAGTGGGAAGAGTGAAGGCGAGCAAGAGGAGAGGAAGGACGACCTCGGCGGCTAGGACATCATCGCAGCATTGATGGGATGAGTTGGCTTTGCTAAATGAGAAAAGGGCATCACGAGTCTAAAAAAATGGAACGACATGACGTGAAAACTAAAAAAAGTGAGGTTAAAAAAATGGAGATAAGTCATTCCAACAAAAAGTTGGAATGAGTTATTCGCGGTTCTCACCTCAAAATTGGGGTTAACATATCCCTATCCCCAAAAACTTTAACCCCTTTTATCTCGGGTATGAAATGACATATCAAATTGAGAAGGTGGTTAAATTAGAGATAACTTATCCCTATCCCGATACCAAACGGCCGGGACTTTAGAGTGTGCATCAGGAGGAACTCCTCACCGCAGAAGCTAGGAGCGGAGGGCGGCTTCCTCGACCACCCACTATTGAGCGATCTCTGACTGAGGACGGACATGTGTGGCTTCACCGAAGCGGTCGGCACTTCAGCGATGCCTTATTTTCCAAATACTATACATAGAGTTCTCCGACCTCCACAAAAGACTTTCTCCAGCCATGTTCGAAGATGGCAATCTTGTCGCTTGCAGAACGATCGATCTAATTAATTAATTATAATACACAACGTTCACATCACCATCACATCCAATCAATTACAATATACATCATTCACATCACCATTACAATCATAAATATAAGTTAAAGTTAGAAGGGTAATTTTTTTATAATTTTATTTTGAAAAATATTTACATAAATACTCTCGTTCTAACATATTCACAAATTTATATCTTTCACTTACACTAAATTTTGAATAATTTATATACATTTTTTTGTAACTTACACATTTTCTCTATAATACATGATTTCAATATAATTTATATTGATTCTGAGTAATTTACAGGTATAAAAAATGTATAATTAATTAACCTAAATTATAAAGAAAGAGTGTAAATTATAAGAAAATATGTAAATTATATTGAACCAGTGTAAGTGAGAGATATAGATTTGTAAATATGTTATAATTAGATATATTATGTAAATATTTTTTTAAATAAAATTACTTAAAAAAATCAAATTAAAAGGTGATCAAATCATTTGTTTGCATGAGTTATATATATATATATACAGTTGGAAGTTGAATACGGCAAAATTGCTACAGTGGGGGAATGCGGAGGCAGAGCAGCAAGAGCTCTGGAAGTGGGGGAAGCTGGGAGCTAATGGAGGTATCAAAGTTGGAGGCTTGCAGCCCCTTTGTTGGACTAGATTTTAACTTGGAAAGCTCCTCCAACATTTCTCTGCAGGCTGCAGCCCACTCACAGAACATAATACATAACAAATATCCTTCTTGACATACGAAAGGCGCTACATAATTTCACAAGGTTATAGTCATTCTTTTATGTGAATAAGATGCATGTTATTGCACACATTTGTGGTTAATTTACATGACGATCCATGTTGAAAAAATTCTAATAACGAATATATCACAATAGGATCTTCCGGCTGGCTCTTCATTGCGTAAGATAACTGAACAGAAGATTTCAAGAAAAGAAAAAAAAAAGAGAAAAAATACATTTTTTTGGATCCAAATGACAAATAAAATTCTTATTCCATTTGATCTCAGAGCTTTGCAATGATATGATCAGCGACACCCTTAAGGGAAGGGATGCATTGGGAAAGGGCAACCACCAGTCTTTTGATATCTTCCGATGTGTGTGCAGCATTCAATGTCACACGCAGCCTGTAAGAGGAACAAGAATAATGGAATTAAAGATGGATGACATATAAAATTTGAGTGAGTATATATAGATAGATAGATCAAGTGATGAACCAAGAAGATCGGCTCACCGGCATGCATTTGCAGGAACTGCAGGCGTTCTAATAGCGGTGACATGAAAACCACTCTTTAGCATGTGCTCGCTCGCATCGAGAGCTTCTTGCTCTGTGCCGACTACGAGGGAGATGATGGGGCTGGTGGCCGGGTACTTGGTTAAAGCCGCGAATTCTTGCACCCTACTCCAGATAGCTTCCCTACGCCAAGACTCCTTCTTGGCCACCGTCACAGCAGCTACACACAATTAATTAAAGAAGAAGCCATGAGCGATGGTTGGTATAACCTTGTGAATATCTTATAAGTTGCATGAACAATTAAACTAGCTAGCGCGTCTTTATATATATATACGTGTGTTAATTGTGGATGAGAAGACGACATAATTAATATCAATGGGATAATGCAGTAGTACCATAGGCAGCAGCGATGACGGGCAAGGGACTAGCAGTGGTGAAGATGAAAGGCCTTCCCCTCCCTTGGATGAGCTTCTTCCACTTCTTGCTGCAGGCAATAAAGCCGCCTAAGCATCCGACGCCCTTGCTCAAAGTCCCAACACATATGTCAATCTGATCTTCTATTCCATATATCTCCGCGACGCCACCACCATTTTACCACAGACAAGGGTTGTATGTGCCTGCGCGTTTATGACATATATAGACATAATTAACATGGCAATATATTAAAAGTTAGGCATTAATTATTTATGTGAGGACCAGCTAGCTTGTATATAACATTAATTAGTCGTTTAATTAGCTATATATATTGTTTACTTACATCATCAATAATAAACAAGAAGCCATGCTTCTTTCGGAGCTCCACAAGCTCAAGCATCAAGGCGAAGTCTCCTTCCATACTGAACAAGCTGCATATATGATCAAGAGAAAAAGAGTATAAGACATGCTAAATATAATGTTTAATTTGTTTCGAGAAGAATGCAGGCGCATATATATACACATATGATGAAATATCAATACTTGACAGATAGGAAGGAGCTACGTGCTACTGGGAGATAGAAAGGCCTTGAGGTAGGTAAGTCACCTGTCAGTGAAGACGACCTTCTTCTGGACTTGGCAATTTGAGAGGAGTTCATCGAGGTGCTTCATGTCGTTATGCCTATATACGAACACATCAGCCTCTTGGTGACGCTCCACCATGCGGAGGCCATCGATAATGGAGGCATGGTTCAGCGCGTCAGAGAAGATGGCGATCTTCTCATCTTTGGCCGGCCTCCTGCCAGCGCAGGTGAGAGAGGCGATGTTTCCCAACGCCGCAAGGAGCGCGGTGTTGGCAGCAAAGCCAGTGGGGGTGATGAGGCAGGCCTCCTTCTTGGTTAAATCCGCCAGGGCTTGCTCGAGCAGGCGATGGTAGTCGGTGTGACCGCTCACCATGGAAGACGATCTGGGACCCATCCCATACACCAGGGCAGCCTGTTCCATATGTGTATGTATATCCATAAGAAGGCCCCCATCGGATTGCTCACTCTATATATATAAGGAGGACAAAATTTGCTGCAAACTAGATTAATCAACGTCCGTCAGGGTTGTATGTGTTTTGTTCCTCACCTTTGCAGAAGCCTGGCGAACGGCAGGGTGGGTGCTCAAGTTGAGGTAGTCGTTCCCGGAGAAGAGGACCACCTTCTTGCGAGGAGGCTGATCACCCTCCACGACGCCGGCCCTGGTTGGGTTCTCCACCTCCAGCTCCAACATAGTCCGGTCCCAGGGGCCGGGGCGGTCGAACGTCTCGATGGCGGCGAGGGGGTTCTCCGCCGGGCTGGCCGCCTTGGGGACGCAGATGTTGGGCAGGTAACGCATGAAGTCGTTCTTGTCCACCTTGGCTGTGGCCTTCACGGCCAGCTCCTCCCACATCGCGGCGATGGGATCCATTTCTGCACCGGCCTGTCTGGGGAAAGCGACAAGTGTTATGGCGATCTAGAAGACAGAGGCCGGGGTACGTGAATGATGTCAAGAGGAAGCCTTGAGGAGGAGTGGTCGACTTGATCAGTAGTGTGGTTTGGATTTGGAACCCCCGTGTCATCGCCTATTTATCTTGTGAGGAAAGTGCTCGGCGACGTGCTCGACCCAACTGTTGACGGGAATATTTTAACTCTCCCTCGTGACATGTGCTTGTGTTTACTTTAAGAGGGTCCGTGTCGGTGTGCGCGATTGGGTAAGATGGACGTTTGGTGTGTATTAAATTGCACATTTAATAAAAATATGTCATCTTTAAAAAAAAAATTTTGGACGCTGTCATATCAAATTTTAACATTTTAAAAAATAAAAATAGAGATGTATTATAAACTTTCAAAGTTGAGATGTCATAACCTCACACTGCAAGTGGTGCAAGTTGCTTCTCTGCTGTCCCTGACTGGTGATATAAAAAAATTTGTGTTTAGTTGGAGTTTTATATTCATGGGGATGTGCGCGTCTCGGGAAAAAATAATTATTGTCCCTAGCTGAGTCAAGTTTGTGCGGCCCTGTCACCACCAGTGCCCAGTGGACTGTGGAATTTAGAACGAAATTGGAAACTGTGCAAATAATGCAACTAAATTAATTTCATAAAAAAATTTAGAGTCATCAAATAAAATTTTCAAAATTTAATGAACCCACGTGATCTCACTGATTCTTCCTGAGATCCTTCACTGCCTAAGTGAGAGGTACTCTAATTAAGATATTGGTAGGATATGTATAAGCTCTTTGTTCATATTTTTTTTAATATTATTTTTTAATCTGTGAATTGTTTTCGATCCATTAATCTCACAACCAACATATATGGATGAACTATGTTTGCTAGTATTCTCAGGTTATTCGGAAATCTCACAGTGGGTAGTAGATTTTTTTTTTCTGGAGGATAAACTATGCACATGATGCCTGTCCCGGGTTAGTGATACACGGAAATTTATGTTTACTTGAGTTCTATATTCATGGGATGGACAAGTCTATCGAGGTGTGCCCGACTCGGCAATTAATTACAGTTCCCCAGCGGCAACAAGTCACGACCAGTGGCCTGTGGATTTTAGAATGACCTGGGACTATAATACATCCGTGAGTGAGAGGTCCTCCGATTAAGATATCGGTTGGATATATATATATGTATCAGCTCTTTGTTCATATATTTCAACTATCTTTTTTAATTGGTCCAGTTTAATTATATGGTTTGCACGCGGTCGCAATGATTTAAGAGCTGGGAATAAAATTTACGTGGATTCATCTCCATAAAAAAAAAATTTTTTTTTAAGAGGATATATTTAATATTTTTATATTATTTTATTTGTACATAAAATAGTACACATAAATAATGATATAATATGTACAAATAGTAAGACAATGTATATAAATGACATAACAACACATACAAATAATATAACAATATACATAAATGACATCAATTGTGTGTATTGTTATATTATTTATGTATTTTTTTGTCATTTGTGCGCATTATTTTATTATTTATACATATTATTATTTATGCACCACACTCAAATATTAAATACATTCTCCTAAACAAAAATAAAAACAAATGATGGAGATGAATCCACTTAAACTTTACTCTTAACTAACCGAGAAAATAACATGATTTAATACCTTCCATCCACACACAGATGAGGTCAGTTCTGCCGTACCCCGACCTGCTAGTCGTGTCTGTCTGTGCAACTTGTTTCCTTGACCAAGAACCTAAACAATAGAAGGTGTGATCAGAAGGACGCACTGCTTGACAATACTTTTTAATATGCCAGACTAGTTATGATCATTTCTATGTCGTTTGCTACATTATAGATAGCAGTCTTTTTTTCTTTTTCTTTTTTTTGGGGGAAGTGAAATCATTTAGAATTTTACCTTACATGATAAATTTTAAGAAACTGACACAAGCTTGTGTATAAGAATCAAAATGAAAATCTAAGCTAGATTCTCACATGGTTTTATATATAAAATCTTTTGATTTATTCTTTCTTTCCTCCTTCCTTCGAGAAACAATTACATGGTAGCTAGTTTATACTTTATAGTGTTTGAGCAATGATCGAACAGGAGCAAAGATGGCATCCATCTGCTAATGATCGTGAACATAGAACGTATATGGGAGAGATTTATGGCGGCCGAGAATGGACTAATGGAGCAGATTACTATCATTATTTGCATTCCCAATCTTCCAAGCTCTGTTATTTTCTTTCATCGGAGGTCTTTGAGTAGGGCTGCCAACGGATCGTAGTCGGAATCGAAAATGAATGTTTTTATTTCCACTTTTTATAAAAAAATTCGGAGTCGGAAAAACGAAAACAAAAAAAGGTGTTTCTGTTTCCGCATCCATTTTCGTTTTGAGTTGAAAAAATAAAAATAAAAATCGAAACAAAACAAAAATTTCAGAGCAACAACATTTGTGTAATTAGAATAAATTTATAAATTTACAAGTACGTAGATGATTAAATTTATAAATAGTTTCAAATGTAAATTTAAGAATCTCTTCTACCATATCTTCTCTCACTACAAGAAATTGCGGTAATAGAGACCGAATCTGAGACCGAAATAGTCAGTCACTATTCGGTCTCAGCTCTAAGACCGAATAATGACTAAAAATTATCGGTCCCTAACTTTTAGAATTAGTGACCGAAATACATTCGGTCACTATTCAGTCTCAGATCTGAGACCGAATAGTGACTGAAAAAGTTTCGGTCACCAGAACTATCTACTGGCGGGCTTAAAAGTGAAATTTTGTAACCGAATATTTCGGTCACAAATTCAGTCTCAAATCTGAGACCGATTTGTGATTGAAAGTATTTCGGTCACAAAATTTAGGCGGGATTAGAGACCGAATAGTGACCGAAATATTTTGGACACTATGCGGTCTCTAAACCCTTTTATCTTCATTGTCACGCAGACTCCTCTCTCTCTTTCTCTTTGTCTCCCTCTCACGCGATCTCTCTCTTTCTCTCTCTCTGTCTGGCGTTTTCTTCCTCGATCTCTTCCTCTCTCTCTCTTTTGCTTGCCGCCGCTGCCACCGCTGCCGCCATCGGCGGCCCTGGGAGGAGCCCCGCCGCCTGCCTGTCGTCGCCCCACTGTCGCGCCATTCGCCGCCGAGAGGCTGCGCACGGAAGACGCCGTGCGCGGTGTGTCACCGCTGTCGCTGCTATCTACTGCTCGTGGGATCTCTTCCTTCTCCCGCACGACCTACTTTCCCAAAGAAAGGTACACATTGCATGCTCGTCTTCTTTCGCTATTCTTCTCTATTCAGGTTCTTGCCTGAATCGAATTCGGCTGGTAGGGGGGGGGCCTTCGTAGGGAGGGTTCTGGCGGGAGGGTGTCTATCGGGGGAGGGACTTGCGCAGGGAGGGGGGTTTTGGAGAGGGGGTCTCAATTGGGGGGGGGGGGGTTGCGCATGGAGGAGGAGGGAAGTCTTGCATAGGGAGGCAGGGGGGTGGGGCAGTGAGGGTGGTGGTGGAGTTCCGACGGGGTGGGGGTGGCCTTCCGGTGGTGGTTGGGGGTGGGGGCAACTGTTGTTTGATTTTTTTTTTGTAAGATATAAATCAAATGCTTAGATATTTTCTTAGATGCAGTTGGTCCTCTACTTGCAGATAACATCTCTTTTGACTTCTCATGTTGTTGCATTGGGTCTTTTTTGGATGTGTTTTAGATTATTTAATCATCACTTTCATCTGATCAAAATATATATTGTATAAAGATATATCTCTGATGAACTGAATAGTTTGATTTTTTTTTTAAAATAATCCATTGAACACTTCATCCTCTTCTGCTAGTGTATCCATGGTCCTGTTTGACCGAAGGTTAGCAATTTCTTCAAGATTTAACTCAAACATGTGGAAAGTCTGACCATAGTCCCATGTCTTCCCCATTCTCCCATTTCCCATGCTATCTAGTCATGAGTCCGTTGACAAAACACATTACTGGTGCTTCCTCCCAGCCCTCCAGCATGTTGCCTCCTCCTTTGCATCCTCCTTATTCTTATCTCCTTCCTTTTCCTCATGACACTATTGATGGATTCAAGCTAAGCAAAGCAACAAGCTTTTTCAATTATTATATTTACTTGAAGGGCTGTTATAAGTAATATTTATCATGGAGTTGTATTAGTTAAATAATTCCATTATAATAAGGATAATAATGATATCAATTTGAAATAAATGATATTATAATGCTAATCTTAGGGATGATATCACTACTCATTTTCTTCAGGTCCACTAGGATTTTGTTAGGGATGACATCAGAACTATGGTCACTAATTTGTTTATCTCCGGTCAGCTACTAATAGGCTCCAATAATACCTTGATCACCTTAATTCCAAAACATCCAAATGCTTCCATGATCACTAAATTTCGTCCTATTAGACTTAGTAATACCAGCTACAAGATTATAGACAAAATCCTTGCTTTCTCTCTCTCTCTCTCTCTCTCTCTATATATATATATATATGCATCACACAATGGATGAACAATCTGGATGTATACAAGCTTTCGATTGTAAAACTCGTCTGGCTAGACAATCAAACTCGCCCTAATAGATGTGCAATACCATCTTCTAGGGATAACTAAACATGAATATGATGAAGTTTAATTTGTCTACTTCTTCGCACACAGCTAATTCGGCATCAAGTCATTGATCCTTTTAATAATTTCATATGCAGAATGGGTTTCATTGATATTGGTTTCCAATGGCCACTCTTTACTTGGTCAAATAGAAGATCAACTAAATTTCACATTAGGGAGCGACTAGATAGATTTCGGGTGAATGGGGAATGAAGATCCTCTCCCCAACTCCCTAGGAGCCATGGGATAGGCGTTAGTTTAATGTGCAGAAAGTCACAATCCTCTCTCCTTCCCAACTCCCTTGGAACCATTGAGGTATACATCCTAATTTAGGAAAAAAAATTAGTACAAACTTTTCCTTCTAGATATTAGTTTAGTTTACGTTTAATTGTTTACTTTTAGTTTAATGGTTAGTATTGCACTTCTTATTTTACTGTACTTGTTTAATATTGCACTTGTTTATATGTAATTTTTCTTGTAAGGTGTTGAACAACTTCAAAGGAAAAAAAAAGGTGCACTGGCCCGTATTCCTGAATTTCACCTACTTACATGGCAATCAATAGCTGATAGGAAAAGATTTGGGGGAGTCAAGTTCGAAGAAATTGAGAGGGATTTCCTACTTCCCCATGGGGCCGCTGCAGACCTTCATGAGCGCCTATTCACACACAGTGACTCTTCACAGGTGTTTGCATACATTTGTGTAGAGTCACTGAGTGTGAATAGGTGTTTATGAAGATTTGCAGCGGCCCCATGGGGAAGTAGGCAATCCCTCTCCATTTCTCCGAACTTAACTCCCCCAAATCTTTTCCTATCAGCTATTGATTGCCGTGTAAGTAGGTGAAATTCAGGAATACGAGGCCAATGCACCTTTTTTTTTCACTGTTTTTTTTTCTTGTCAGCTACTGGTTGCCATGTAAGTAGGTGTAATATTTTGTTTTCATTTTCCTTTCATATTTATGTGATTTTTACATTTGATGTATGCATATATAGCAATTTATCACTGCACACACCTCACAAGAGCGTGTTAAGCCTGTGTTAATGAACCTTCCCGTTCAAGACTTTGTGATTGATGTGCACAAGTCTTATTTTCAATGATGAGAATGTGTATATCTAACTCAAAGTCTTGAATTGTCCCGTTTTGGACAGTCTGTGAATGTTTGATCACAGTTAGGTGGTCATTTACTATGTCTTTGTATTATTTGTTGAAAATTTTGGTTGCGTCTACTCACTCCTCTCTGATATACCTTTATTGATTTAGAATATTTTCTTAATCACTTATTAGTAAGTGTTTAAGAAAATATCTTAATCAATAAATATTTTTGGTATATCAGAGAGGTGTGGGGAGATGCTGACGAAATTTTCAGCAAATTATACAAACACATAGTAAATGGCCATCTGAGTGCGATCAAATATTCACAGATGGGTAAAAAGTGATAATCTAAATAATATATCCTTCCTATTCATTTCGGTTGCGTCGAACGATGTGTGAGTTTGAATTTTAAAGTTATTTTTCTGTTAATATTGGTTGGGCGTAGGAAAGAAATGGCTTCAGACCGTTCATGGATGTATCGTAGAATAGTTAATCATGTGGTGTCCGTGGAGTTTAGGGTCGGAGTTGAGAATTTCATTCAATTTGCATTGAGGAATCCAAATGCAACAGTAGACAGCGAAGGTGGCATCCAATGTCCTTGTATGATTTGTAAAAATCTGAAGTGGAATTCACCATGGGAGGTTCAACGCCATTTATACCGAAAAGTGGTTTGTTGAAGGTTATATGAATTGGACATGTCATGGTGAGGAGCTCCGGTCGCACTAGCCTAGTAATGTGGAAGGCACAAGTACGTACGTGGATAGGGTTGTAGATGCTGTTGGTCCCACATTCAGTGTACATGAGGATCCTGCTGTATACGCTGAAGACGTGCCGAACAAGGGAGCCGAAAGATTCTATCTGTTACTTAAGGATGCTGATGAGCCGTTGTGGGATGGTTGTAAAAAACACACTCGGTTGACAGCGGTGTCACAGTTGTTGAACTTGAAATCTGAATTTCATATAAGTGAGAATTGCTTTGATCGTCTCCTCCTCATCATCAAGAGCATGTTACCTCTAGATGAGAAGCTGCCTCCAAATTTTTATCGTGCCAAGAAGACGGTCAATGATTTAGGACTTGGATATGTAAAAATAGATGCATGTCCTAATCATTGTATGTTGTATGACAGTGAGAATGCAGATAAGGTATCATGTTCAGTTTGCCATCATGATAGGTTTAAACCTAAAAGAGGCGCCAATTCTAGGGGAAAGGATATACCTTCTGCGTCATTGCAATATTTCCCCCTTACACCCAGACTGCAGTGGATGTATATGTCTTCAAAGATAGCTCGACATATGAGGTGGCACGCAGAAAGAGTATGTCAGAACGAGAATATTATGAGTCATCCTGTAGATGGCGAAGCTTGGACTCATTTCAACCATTCTCATCCTATCTTCTCAAGGGAGTCGCGTAATGTGAGGCTTGGTTTGTGCACTGACGGATTCAATCCATTTGGAGGTTCAGTGGCTTCCTACTCCAGCTGGCCAGTGTTCGTGACACCATACAACCTTCCTCCGAGCATGTGCATGAAGCGAGAGAATTTGTTCTTATCCTTATTGATTCCTGGTCCGAAAAGTCCTACAAAAAATATAGACATCTATCTCAGACCTTTGATTGATGAATTGAAATTATTATGGACTGAGGGGGTCAATACTTATGATGCATCTAGAAAGCAAAATTTCACCATGAGGGCACCATTGATGTGGACTATAAGTGATTTTCCTGCATATGGAATGCTATCTGGTTGGAGCACATATGGGAGGCTAGCATGTCCTTACTGTATGGATAATACCAAATCATTTGTACTTAAACATGGTGGGATGTCTTACTGGTTTGATTGCCATCGATAGTTTTTAGCAGCTGATCACCCTTTCAGAAGACAAAAAGATGCATTCCTAAAGAACAGAATGGAACAAGATGAAATTATATTCGAGAGGTTGTCCAGTCATCATATGGCAGCACGTGTAGAAAATTTGCCAAATATCACACAACTGATGGGTAGTACCTGACACCTTTCAAGTTTTGGGAAGGAGCACAACTGGGTGAAGAGAAGCATTTTCTGGGAGCTACCTTATTGGTCGACTCTTCTTGTGCGGCACAATCTAGACGTGATGCATATCGAGAAAAATGTCTTTGATAATGTGTTCAACACTGTTATGGACATAAAAGTTAAAACAAATGACAATGGGAATGCACGTTTGGACTTGTCCATGCTCTGTAAACGTCTAGAGTTAGATCTTGTTGAAGTAAATGGGAAATCAATTAAACCAAAAGCAGTTTATGTGCTTGGAGGAGGACAAGTAAAGGAAGTGTGTCAGTGGCTGAAATAGTTGAGATTTCCTGACAGTTATGTGTCTAATATTGCTCGTTCTGTCAATGTCAGTGAGGGAAAGATATATGGAATGAAGAGTCACGACTGTCATGTGTTCATGCAAAGGTTGCTACCTATTGCATTTCGTGACATGTTGCCGAAGCCTCTATGGGGAGCATTGTCTGAGCTGAGTCGATTTTTCACGATTCTGTGCGCATCAGAACTCAGGCTTCAGGATGTGTAAACTATCGAACAGAATGTCGTCACCATCATATGCAAGTTGGAGAAGATATTTCCACCTGCATTCTTCGATTCAATGGAGCATTTACTCGTACATCTACCATATGAAGCTAAAGTCAGAGGGCCAGTACAATATAGATGGATGTATCCATTTGAGAGGTATATGCAAATATTAACTTTTTCCTTCTTAGAATTGTCTTGTACATTGTTGATGTAGGTGCATGCATGACCTCAAAATGAAAGTCCGAAATAAAGAAAAAGTGGAGGCTTCTATTGCTGAGGCATACATTATGGAGGAAATCTCAAACTTTTGTTCGATGTACTTTGAAGCAGACATTCAAACTCGTCGTACTCAACCTCCACGTAATGATGATGGGGGGGAATCTGTGTGTTCAGATTGACTCTCAATATTTAATCATCCTAGACGTGCCTTCGGACGTTCTTCAACTCGAATGCTGGATGATAGAGAGTTATGCGCCGCAAAGATGTATATTCTTTTAAATTGTGCTGAGCTAGAGTCTTATGTTGAGTAAGTGCTAAACTCACAATTTATTGTGTATGTAACTTCTTTGCCCTTATTCTAGCTTTTGAAGGTGGTCTTCTATTCATATTGCAGACAATTTGATTCAGAAATAGTTCAAAGAAATCCACACCTCACTGATTATGAGGTTGAAAAAGAACGAGAGAAGTCATTGGCCTTATGGCTAAGAAAACGCGTAAGTGTACATGGTCAAAGAGTATTCAAGAAAAGTTATGTTCACTTTTTAACTAGTCTTCTCTATACATAGGTTGAACAAGGTTTAATTACTGATGAAAGAGTTCGTCAGATAGCCTATGGCCCATCGAAAATTGCACAGAACTATCCTGGATTTATTGTGAATGGGTATAGATTTCATACAAAAGACTATGGGTAGAGTAAATCTACCATGAACAGTGGCGTATTTGTTAAAGGAAGTACATACATTGAAAGTGAATATAACTACTATGGTATTGTAGAGGAGATCTTAGAGTTCTAATATCTAGGACAAGACAACCATATATTCTTGTTCAATTGTCATTGGTTTGATCCGAATTCCATTCGAAATGACACAACGTATGGGATTGTCAAGCTTAAACATAAGTCGAAATTGAATACTTATGAGCCATTCATTTTAGCCACACAAGCCCAGCAGGTGTACTATACAAGCTATCCATCATCTACAAACAAAGAATGAAATGATTGGTAGGTAGTTTGCAGAGTTAAGTCAAGACTATTATCTGATTATGAATTGGACATGACTGATCAGACATCTGAAGAAGTCAACACAGAATTCTTTCAAGAAGACTTGGTTGATAATGTAGAGTTGACAGCTCATATTAGAGAAGACGAATCTGAAGCACCAATTTTCTTGTCTCAAGGAAATGATGTCGAAGAAGTCGATCCACATAAGATGAAAGGTAGTAGTGGAAGGACAACAGATATTGAATGTGAAAGTTCTGATAAGGAGGAGGAATATACTAGTGATGAATGTGAAGATGATGATGAAGATGTGGTTGAATTAGATATATCGTCATCATCTGAGGAGGAAATGGATATCAATTAAAAATGGGTGGAATTTTTTCACATATGTTGAGTATATTTAAAGTAGTTCACTTTCAATCTAAGCAATTGACTAATGAGCATTAATTTTTTATGTTCCCTATGAAGATATGGTGCGTGGAGCACGATCGGGCTCCAGTTCAGGAAGGAGCCTCCATGGGAGGGTTTTGTTCCAGGCATCAGGTATGTATATTTTTCTAGTGTAGTTTTCTTTGTGTATTATTTATGCATAGTATTAATGCCATTAAAATTGTTACAGCTTCTGGTTCTCCGTCTGTCCCTTCTTCTGTGGTAGCAGGTACGTATATTTAAAGTTTTTCTTTAATTGTACATTGATCCTTATGCCATAAAGTTCTTACAAGTTCGGGTGAGTTTACACCTGTGACGACCCTCATTATACTGGTACGGTTATACCAACCCACGTCGGTATAGCGAGCGCTGCCACAGTGGGACATTTACCCAAACGATACGTACAGCTGAGATACACGCGAATATACAACAGAGTAGCGGAAGTAAAAGACAACAGTCTCCATTCATTCATCATCCACATTAAACATACATGCAATTCGCAATTAACATAAAAGGAACTAAAGTTCACATAAATTAAATCACTGAAATGGAAATACATAATGTCCACACTTTTACATCCTTTTCATAATACTCTAATACAATGTTCAAATTACATACTTATGAAATACACAATCTCAAAGAAACTCCCAAAGCTAGCTAATCTCCGCGCTCGGAGTCCGTCTCTGCTGCCTCCTCCAAAGGTGCCACGTCACCAACTACACCTGTACGCCGAAGCAAGGAGTGAGTCCAAGGACTCAGCAAGCAACACCACTCATGATATACACGTACAAGTCCTAGTGGTTTCTACATGCACATTTACAATTTGCAACACCTAGCATGCTAGCCAATTCAAGTCTCAACCTATCATGAAAGTTTTACAATTTTATACATGAATCATGCTTTCAGATTTCTAAAGAAAATGAAATTCACCTATCACATGATCTCGATTCAATTTACTCATGAAACTTTAATAAAGAGCTAAAACATGAGAGCTATCAACATGAACATTTTACATACATGAAAGGGAACACAACTAGCATGGATTTTTCATATTTTTAAACATCTACATAGACCTTTTCACATGCTTTAGGTTGCTGATTTCATATGGTTTCATGGCTGAAAACCTATGCATGAGAGCTACAATAATGCATAAAACATATCATGTTAACAACCATTCATGCTATCTTGTGCCCGTGTTCACTAATTATCCCTAACATGGATTCTAGACATCTTTGCACATTTAAACATGATGATAATAACATGAATTTACTGAATTCACATGGTTTCAGATTTGTCTCACATAGGTTTCAATAACACATTTTTCACATCTTGAGTTTCACATTTTCTTTACACGAATTCCCTCTTTCACATGGTTCACTTTACACATACACATTCACATTGTCACTTACACATTTACACATGGACACATACACATTACACATTTTAGGTGCCGTGACACATAGTCCAAACCACCAAAGAAGGACATATACACATCACATTACACATAGACGCCATCTAGGCATTCCAATGGCGACTCTTGGACTGCGCAGACCGGGAGAACAAGTCTCCACCCTAACCAGTGGTACTTGTCCACCTCCAGGATTTCCCCCTAATGCCCTTAGGGTCACTTACACATTGAACTTTCTCAGGGGGACTTTTCCCTGATACAGCTCCACTGCCCTCTACGGAAGCAGTGTCACATTGGCACAGTTACACATTTACACATTTACCGTTTTACACATGGTTTTACACATAACACTTCATCTCATTCACTTTCTCACTCACATGTACATCTCTGTTTTTCCTAACATGGTACTACAGATTTCAGGAGTTTAACACACTCATCATGTTGGGTTTAGGCAACATCTAATCACATTACGATAATATGCATAAATTATCACATTTCACATGAAAAATACATAACTTTTTATTTACTGATCCAAATGACCTGAAATTTTAACCACATGCTGTTTTCGGGTTCAAGATCATACACTCAAATTTTCAGATTTTTCTGAGCTAAATAAATTTACAGAAAATCAAACACTTATTTTGCATGACATTCACAATTTAAGTTACATGGGTTTAACATATCATGAAATGTTGCCACTTACTGTTTGAACAGGGGTTTCTGTCACATACATGATCTGAGAATACATAGTCTACCCTAATTCATACATCTATAGATCGATCACCACAACCATTCTTGCATGCTTTTATTTTATTTACCGAATCGGATTTATTAGCAAGTTACACAAGCATGGATAATTTACCAAATTTGCAAACACATATACTGACCCACTAACCTTCATGATCAGACAAAACCAAGGCATTCATACTAATTCTAATCATGAAACATAAATTTGCAAGAATCTCAATAAGTCATGCTCACAAGTTCAAGGGATACAATATTCCACATCACCATCACACCCCACATTCATTCACACACCACAATTAACAATATACATAGAGTATAAGGTTTACCATATATCCTCATCACGGAAACCATATCGAAATTAATGTAGAAGAAGGGCAGAACAGTTCACTGTTCTGTCCTGAAGAACTTGGCGGCGGTCTCTGGCCGCTGACTCAGGGTCAGCGGCATGGTCGATGGACGCCAAGCATGATCTGGGCGTCCAGGGACCTTGCCGTCAATCAGGTCTGTGCAGAAACACAGACCCGAGCTCTCAAACTTGGGTGAATGGGAGGGTCTAGGACTCGAGGAAAAATCCATAAAAATAGCAAAACCGACCTAGACTCATACGGGAACATCATGGATAGGTCACTTGCCTTTCAAAAATTTCTCCAAGGGATCTAGGGCTCGGTGAAGACCTCCTTGGGCAGTCCCAAGAAAGTTGCAGAAAAGCCTCCAAGATCACCTTCCTCCGGGTTCTTGGATGATCTCCACGCCAAGGGGATGTCGGGGAAGCCTTCCTTTGATCCAGCTACCTTCTTGAAGCGTGGAACGCCGGATCAAGCTTCAGAAGTGTGGATTTTGGGTGGCAAAGTTGGGTTTTCTCACAGTTTTTTCCTCCTAGGGTTTTCCTCTCTCTTTTCTCCTCTTGCAAGGGTGAAGGGAAGAGTGGGGAGAGGCCATTTCGGGTTCAGACTTAAGGAGAGTCTCTCTCCCACTCACTAGGGTGATAGGACACCCTTCAGAGCCGTTGGGGACATCCCCCAATGGTTGGTTTCCTTGTTTCAGAAGCTTGCAGCTCTGCTGCGCATGCAGGCCAGAGAAATTGGCGTCCATATCGCTGGACGCCAGGATGAGTGTTGGCGTCCATGTCTGGACGCTGACACCACCTAAACGGCCTGGGGTTGACGCCAAGATGGCCTTCGGCCAGAACTCTAAATTATGCAGAAAACCATGCATACCATGCATATATACATGCAATATGTATACGGTATTATACCATACTATCACCATGCAATACATGCATTATCTATATTTAATATAAACACATGCACACGTAATTATACTAATTAATGCGTACGTAAATATGTACATACATACACAAGCACAAATATACACACGTAAATACAAATAAGGCGACGGAAATTCGAGGGCCTTACACCCTCTCCCCCTTAAAGAAACTTCGTCCTCGAAGTTAGAACGACACTACTCAAACAAAAGGGGATACTTCTTCTTCATCGCATCCTCAAGCTCCCACGTAGCCTCCTCACGTGAGAAGTTCCGCCATAGAACTTTCACCGACGCAATACTCTTGTTCCGGAGATGCTGAACCTTCCGGTCAAGAATGGCTACGGGTTGCTCGACATACGAAAGATCTGGCTGGATCTCCACGGGCTCATGACTAATCACATGAGACGGATCTCGGACATACTTCCTGAGCATAGATACGTGGAATACCGGGTGAACGCTAGCCAAAGCTGGGGGTAATGCTAGCTCGTACGCCACGCTGCCCAAACGTCTGAGAATCTCATATGGGCCAATGAATCTAGGGCTTAGCTTGCTATGCCTGCCAAATCTGACAACACCTCGAGTAGGCGATATCTTCAAGAAGACATGATCGCCAACCTCGAACTCCAAATCCTTTCTCCTGTTGTCGGCATAACTCTTCTGCCTATCCTGTGCCGCAACAAGCCTTTTCCTGATAAGCTGAATCTTATCCGAAGTTTCCTGAACTAACTCCGGTCCGATCAACTGCCTATCACCAGTCTCCTCCCAACATAAAGGAGATCTGCAGGGCCTACCATACAACGCCTCGAATGGAGCCATACCAATACTAGCATGAAAGCTGTTGTTGTATGCGAACTCCACAAGAGGTAAATGACGCTCCCAATCATCCTTCCAATCCAGAACACACGCTCTCAACATATCCTCGAGCGTCTGGATAGTCCTCTCGGACTGTCCATCGGTCTGGGGATGAAACGCCGAACTGAGCTTAAGCTCCGAACCTAACGCATCCTGAAGACCTTTCCACAATCTCGAAGTAAATCTCGGATCTCGATCCGAAATGATCGACTTCGGCACACCATGCAATCTAATGATACCGCTAACATACAATCTAGCTAAACTCTCTACTGACTGCTTCTTCTTCATAGGCAAGAAATGAGCAGTCTTCGAGAATCTATCTACAACTACCCAAATCGAGTCATTGCCCCTTCTAGATCGAGGCAAACCCGATACGAAATCCATAGTGACAGCTTCCCACTTCCATACGGGGATATCCATCCTCTGCATAAGGCCGGATGGTCGCTGCCGCTCGGCTTTCACTTGCTGACATACTAGACATCTAGACACATAATCCGCAACATCCTTCTTCATGCCGGACCACCAAAATGATCTCTTCAGGTCTTGATACATCTTAGTGTTACCCGGATGAATAGAGAATCGCGATCTATGAGCCTCCGCTAACACATGCTCACGGACATCTACTACATCGGGGACACAAACACGGTGCTGAAATCTAATCACACCGTCCTCATCACGAGCAATGCCCGCCTTACCCACTAACTCTAACAATCTAGGATCGGCTTTCTGCTGCTCAATCACCTCATCCAAGACTGAGGATCTAAGGGATAGCTGAGCTACAAAAGCCTGACACAACGATGGCTCTAACTCGGTCATAGAGCACGCTGCATCCTCCAACATCTTCCAATCCTGCTGGAGCGAAGACCTCTTTCTACTAAGAGCATCCGCTACGACGTTCGCCTTTCCAGGATGATACTGAAGGTCGAAGTCATAGTCCTTCAAGAACTCAATCCATCTTCTCTGCCTCAGGTTTAATTCCTTTTGGGAGAAAAGATACTTCAAGCTCTTGTGGTCGGTAAACACCTCAAATCTGACACCATAAAGATAGTGCCTCCAGATCTTTAGTGCATGAACCACTGCTGCGAGCTCCAAATCATGAGTCGGATAGTTCCTCTCATGCTCCTTCAACTGACGAGAAGCATAAGCCACTACCCTCTCTTGCTGCATGAGCACACAGCCTAAACCAATCTGAGATGCATCCGTATAAATGGCAAAGCCCTCTAGACCACTAGGCAATACCAATACCGGAGCAGAAGTAAGCTTAGCCTTCAATAGCTGAAAGCTACGCTCACATGCCTCAGACCATACGAACTTCTCACCCTTTCTGGTCAGCTTTGTCAAAGGGGCGGCGATGGATGAGAAACCCTCAATGAATCGCCGATAATAACCAGCTAACCCAAGGAAACTACGAATCTCCGAAGGGGTCCTGGGAATCTCCCAATCCATAACTGCCTGGACCTTTGCTGGATCAACTGCAACACCAGCGCCGGAGATAACATGCCCGAGAAAATGAACCTCGCGCAACCAGAACTCGCACTTGCTGAACTTCGCATACAGCTTGTGCTCACGGAGAACCTCTAAGACTAACCTCAAATGCTGATGGTGTGTGGCCTCATCCGGAGAATAGACCAACACGTCATCAATAAACACAACAACAAAGCTATCTAAATACGGACTAAACACCCGGTTCATGAGATCCATGAATGCTGCATGGGCGTTGGTCAATCCGAAAGGAAGGACCAAAAACTCATAATGTCCATAACGGGTTCTAAATGCCGTCTTGGACACATCCTCACTCCTAATCCTCAACTGATGATAACCAGATCGCAAGTCAATCTTGGAAAAGACTGATGCCTCTCGCAACTGGTCAAACAGATCATCAATCCGAGGTAAGGGATACCTGTTCTTCACAGTCACCTGGTTCAACTTCCTATAATCAATACACAACCGAAGTGACCCGTCTTTCTTCTTGACGAATAATACAGGTGCGCCCCAAGGGGAAACACTAGGGCGAATAAATCCCTTATCGAGCAATTCTTGCAATTGCTTCCTCAACTCGGCTAACTCTGCAGGGGCCATCCGATATGGGGCCTTCGAGATAGGAGAGGTGCCTGGAAGCAACTCTATAGTGAACTCTATCTCCCTATCCGGTGGCAATCCAGACAAGTCATCGGGAAAGACATCTGGAAAGTCCTGCACCACATCGATCTCTGCAAGAGTCAGTGACGAACCAGCATCGGGTACTAGCATAACGCTGGCAAGAAATGCGTCACAACCCTTGTTCACCATGCGCATCGCCTTCATGGCAGAGATAACTAACTTTCCCGCTAAGTTCTTTGGCAAGGGATGAGAGAACTCATCCTCACCAGGAATGCGGAAAACAATCTTCTTCCTACGACAATCCACTAACGCATAGTGCTCCTCTAGCCAATCCAGACCAAGGATACAATCATAGTCCTTCATCTTTAGCAAGAAGAAACACCCATCTAGGAATCTATCCTCAATGCACACAGGTAACGACGGAATGCACTTCCTAGTCGATACCGTACCCGCAGGGGTGTGCACAGACAAAGGGACCTCTAACTCCTCAGACTCTATGCCTGACTCTAGGGCTAACTGCCTAGCGAACCGCTCGGAAATGAACGAGTGAGTAGCACCCGTATCAAACAAAACCCGAGCGTGCACACCGAAAAGTAAAACTGTACCTTCGGTGACATGCTCCGCCTGCTCGGCGTCCTCACGAGCTAAGCAAACACTCGAGCTGGGGCTCGAGGCCTTCCTGGTCTTCCTGTAGCTGGCGCGGCTGCCGCTACTGCTGGTGCTGGCGCTCCACGCTGAGCTCCTTGCTGAAGTCTTGGGCAATCTTTGATCTTGTGGTCGCTGCTCCCACACTTTAAGCATCTACCCGCTACTAACCAGCACTCGGAACCTCCATGGGTCTTCCCACAATGGGGACACTCTTTCTTCGCACCGGGGGAACGTACAGAAGGTACCTGAGAGTTGCTGACTGCCACTGATTTCTGCGGTGTCTGGTACACCGTTTTCTTCTTATCCTGCCGCTGGAATGTCGCTGCCGGCCTCTTCTGCGAAGCCTTCTTCTCCTCCAGATATTGCTCCATTTCTCCCTCCTGTCTGCAGGCTGCGCTGAGGGCCTCGTCTAGCGTGCGGTGGTCGAACGCCACGAGTCTCGTCCTCAGTGATGGTTTGAGACCCATCACAAATTTCTTGGTCTTCCTGCGCTCATCCTCTACTATATGCGGTGCATATTTAGAAAGTTCAGAAAACCTTGCCTCGTATTCCAGGACGGTCATTGATCCTTGCGTCAGGGAAAGGAATTCTTGCTCCATCTTGTCCTGGATATGCTCTGGGACGAACTTGGCTCGGAAGAGCCTCACGAACGCATCCCACGCCACGTCTACTGCTCCGTCCTCAAAGCGTGTACGTAGTAGGGAGGACCACCATACATCAGCTCTCTCCTGTAGCATGTAGGTGGCTAATGTCACCTTGTCCTCATCAGGACACCTGATAGCTCGGAAGATTTTCTCCGTCTCCCTCATCCAGCTTTCTGCCATTAGCGGATCACTCTCCCCCTTAAAAGAGGGTGGGGTCATCCTCTTGAATCGCTCCATGATGGAAGGTCCACCATGGTCCTGAGCTGGGGCCTGAGCCTGCTACATTAAACAATAAACAATATACAATAAACACAATATCACACAATTTAAATAGCAAACTACTAGGTTGTTTCATTATTCTACCTGGGCCTCCAACTGGGCCTGGAGTGCTGCCTGGGTGTGGGCCTGCGTCTGCATGGCTTGCACCAGACCTTGCATGAATACTCCATAGTCCACTGGCGGTGGTGGGGGAAGCACAGGACCCTGTGGGGCCGGGGCCTGCTGCTCCGCCCGCTCCTCACGCCTCTGCTCGTCGTCGCGAGCTGGCACACCTCCACGTCGTCCACGGGAAGCCATGGCTGTAATAAATTTCAGCCACCATTAGAGCTAGGTTACTAAGTTCTCTAACCATTTTCTTATCTATCTTTCATTTCCTATTAGTGTTTTCTACACATGTGGACATACTTAGCATGCAATGGGGATGATGACTTAGGTATATTCATGTGCAATCTCAACCGGTCGCTCTGATACCAATCTCTGTGACGCCCTCATTAT
The DNA here is from genome assembly GCA_014218235.1 of Colocasia esculenta. Classification (NCBI taxonomy): domain Eukaryota; kingdom Viridiplantae; phylum Streptophyta; class Magnoliopsida; order Alismatales; family Araceae; genus Colocasia; species Colocasia esculenta. Next base: position 111,529,411 of record CM024761.1, on the reverse strand, counting down.
ACCGGTACGGTTATACCAACCCACGTCGGTATAGCGAGCGCTGCCACAGTGGGACATTTACCCAAACGATACGTACAGCTGAGATACACGCGAATATACAACAGAGTAGCGGAAGTAAAAGACAACAGTCTCCATTCATTCATCATCCACATTAAACATACATGCAATTCGCAATTAACATAAAAGAACTAAAGTTCACATAAATTAAATTGCTGAAATGGAAATACATAATGTCCACACTTTTACATCCTTTTCATAATACTCTAATACAATGTTCAAATTACATACTTATGAAATACACAATCTCAAAGAAACTCCCAAGGCTAGCTAATCTCCGCGCTCGGAGTCCGTCTCTGCTGCCTCCTCCAAAGGTGCCACGTCACCAACTACACCTGTACGCCGAAGCAAGGAGTGAGTCCAAGGACTCAGCAAGCAACACTACTCATGATATACACTTACAAGTCCTAGTGGTTTCTACGTGCACATTTACAATTTGCAACACCTAGCATGCTAGCCAATTCAAGTCTCAACCTATCATGAAAGTTTTACAATTTTATACATGAATCATGCTTTCAGATTTCTAAAGAAAATGAAATTCACCTATCACATGATCTCGATTCAATTTACTCATGAAACTTTAATAAAGAGCTAAAACATGAGAGCTATCAACATGAACATTTTACATACATGAAAGGGAACACAACTAGCATGGATTTTTCATATTTTTAAACATCTACATAGACCTTTTCACATGCTTTAGGTTGCTGATTTCATATGGTTTCATGGCTGAAAACCTATGCATGAGAGCTACAATAATGCATAAAACATATCATGTTAACAACCATTCATGCTATCTTGTGCCCGTGTTCACTAATTATCCCTAACATGGATTCTAGACATCTTTGCACATTTAAACATGATGATAATAACATGAATTTACTGAATTCACATGGTTTCAGATTTGTCTCACATAGGTTTCAATAACACATTTTCACATCTTGAGTTTCACATTTTCTTTACACGAATTCCCTCTTTCACATGGTTCACTTTACACATACACATTCACATTGTCACTTACACATTTACACATGGACACATACACATTACACATTTCACATTACACATTTTAGGTGCCGTGACACATAGTCCAAACCACCAAAGAAGGACATATACACATCACATTACACATAGACGCCATCTAGGCATTCCAATGGCGACTCTTGGACTGCGCAGACCGGGAGAACAAGTCTCCACCCTAACCAGTGGTACTTGTCCACCTCCAGGATTTCCCCCTAATGCCCTTAGGGTCACTTACACATTGAACTTTCTCAGGGGGACTTTTCCCTGATACAGCTCCACTGCCCTCTACGGAAGCAGTGTCACATTGGCACAGTTACACATTTACACATTTACCGTTTTACACATGGTTTTACACATGGTTTTACACATAACACTTCATCTCATTCACTTTCTCACTCACATGTACATCTCTGTTTTTCCTAACATGGAACTATAGATTTCAGGAGTTTAACACACTCATCATGTTGGGTTTAGGCAACATCTAATCACATTACGATAATATGCATAAATTATCACATTTCACATGAAAAATACATAACGTTTTATTTACTGATCCAAATGACCTGAAATTTTAACCACATGCTGTTTAGGGTTCATGATCATACACTCAAATTTTCAGATTTTTCTGAGCTAAATATAAGTTACAGAAAATCAAACACTTATTTTGCATGACATTCACAATTTAAGTTACATGGAATTTAACATATCATGAAATGTTGCCACTTACTGTTGAACAGGGTTCTGTCACATACATGATCTGAGAATACATAGTCTACCCTAATTCATACATCTATAGATCGATCACCACAAACCATTCTTGCATGCTTTTATTTTATTCTACCGAATCGGATTTATTAGCAAGTTACACAAGCATGGATAATTTACCAAATTTGCAAACACATATACTGACCCACTAACCTTCATGATCAGACCAAAACCAAGGCATTCATACTAATTCTAATCATGAAACATAAATTTGCAAGAATCTCAATAAGTCATGCTCACAAGTTCAAGGGATACAATATTCCACATCCACCATCACACCCCACATTCATTCACACACCACAATTAACAATATACATAGAGTATAAGGTTTACCATATATCCTCATCACGGAAACCATATCGAAATTAATGTAGAAGAAGGGCAGAACAGTTCACTGTTCTGTCCTGAAGAACTTGGCGGCGGTCTCTGGCCGCTGACTCAGGGTCAGCGGCATGGTCGATGGACGCCAAGCATGATCTGGGCGTCCAGGGACCTTGCCGTCAAGCCAGGTCTGTGCAGAAACACAGACCCGAGCTCTCAAACTTGGGTGAATGGGAGGGTCTAGGACTCGAGGAAAAATCCATAAAAATAGCAAAACCGACCTAGACTCATACGGGAACACCATGGATAGGTCACTTGCCTTTCAAAAATTTCTCCAAGGGATCTAGGGCTCGGTGAAGACCTCCTTGGGCAGTCCCAAGAAAGTTGCAGAAAGGCCTCCAAGATCACCTTCCTCCGGGTTCTTGGATGATCTCCACGCCAAGGGGATGTTGGGGAAGCCTTCCTTGTCGATCCAGCTACCTTCTTGAAGCCGTGGAACGCCGGATCAAGCTTCAGAAGTGTGGATTTTTGGGTGGCAAAGTTGGGTTTTCTCTTAGTTTTTTCCTCCTAGGGTTTTCCTCTCTCTTTTCTCCTCTTGCAAGGGTGAAGGGAAGAGTGGGGAGAGGCCATTTGGGGTTCAGACTTAAGGAGAGTCTCTCTCCCACTCACTAGGGTGATAGGACACCCTTCAGAGCCGTTGGGGGACATCCCCCAATGGTTAGGTTTCCTTGTTTCAGAAGTTTGCAGCTCTGCTGCGCATGCAGGCCAGACAAATTGGCGTCCACATCGCTGGACGCCAGGATGAGTGTTGGCGTCCTTGTCTGGACGCTGACACCAGCTAAACGGCCTGGGGTTGACGCCATGATGGCCTTCGGCCAGAACTCTAAATTATGCAGAAAACCAAGCATACCATGCACATATACATGCAATATGTATACGGTATTATACCCACACTATCACCATGCAATACATGCATTATCTATATTTAATATAAACACATGCACACGTAATTATACTAATTAATGCGTACGTAAATATGTACATACATACACAAGCACAAATATACACACATAAATACAAATAATGCGACGGAAATTCGAGGGTCTTACAACACCTCCTCAACCTAGAGTACCAGGTATGTATATTTCAAGTTGCAAGTATTTGTATAGTCATTATTTATACATATTATTAATGCCATTAAAGTTGATACAGTTGCTGGTCCTTCCTCTGTGTCTCCTACTGTAGCAGCAGGTATGTATATTTAAAGTTGTACTTTTATTGTGCATTGATCTTTCTGCCATAAAATTCTTACAGGTTCGGGTGAGTTTACACTTCCTCATTATTTATGCCATCTATTCTTGTTACAGCTGCTGGTCCAGCCTCTGTGTCTCCTCCTCTAGCAGCAGGTATGTATATTTAAAGTTGTACTTTCATTGTGCATTGATTCTGATGCCATGAAAATGTTACAGGCTCGGGTCAGTCTACACCTTCTCCTAATACAGTAGTAGGCATGTATATTTAAATTTTAGGGTATTTGTATAGTCATTAACAATAAGCAGTTGCACCTTACTTATGTCGTTGTGCATTTTTGTCCAGGTTCGGTGCCAGAGGATGCTGTTAGTCTCCAGGATGGGGGAGGCAGTTTTTATGAGAGCACTCTGCCAGAGGTGTGGATCAATGGGTACGTAATAAACTTATATGTATCTTTCATGAAGGAGATATATTTACTTCATAAATTCATAGTAACAAGTTACATAATTTTAGTGATAAAATAGAGCCCGCTCAAGCGTCTCAATTTATCACAAGAACAATTCAAGCACACTTTCCTGGGCCTATTCATAGATTCAATGATTTCCCGATGGAGGTCCAGGAGTTGTTGTATCAAATGTTCATGGTATGTAATTTTTTATTATAATTAATTTGATTTCTTATTCCTACATTCAGTTTACTAACTCTTATCTGTATAGAGCAATCATCGATTCACGCGTCGTTCGGACGAAGCGCGGTCTCGATTAGTATGGACGATGACCACCCGATCAAATTTTAAGCATTTGTTGTATAATGTGAGGAAAAATGCACAAAAAGTTTCTCGGAGTGCAGACCCGACTCTTTGGAGGGAGCGGGCACCGACATGGATGAGGAGAGACTACTGGGAAACTCTGTGCAACATATGGGCTGCAGAGAGATGGCAACAAACATCCACAATAATGAAAGTGAATCGGGCAGCCAATCCAAAGGCCAACATGCATACAAGTGGGTCAGTCTCCTTTGCGACCCATCAGTCTAGATTGGTAAGTAATTTGTCCGTTTGTGATATCTTTTTGTCTTCTGGGTACTCATTTATGTCATGTTTTTCTTTCAAATAGGAAAAGGAGCTAAAAAGGCCTCCGACATTTCAGGAGGTGTTTGATAAAACACATAAGAAAAAGGGAACAGATGAATACATTAGCGACTGAGCCCGAGAGGTGGCGGTAAGTATTTACAAGGTATTCACTATTTAATTTTTCTCGTTACAGATTAATATTACATTGTCATTTTTTTTACAGGATTCGTATAGCCAACAAATGACAGATAAGTACGTCAGGGAGGAGGAGCAGCCGCGGTTAGATCCTGAGGTATGGGTTGCGGCCTCTGGTGCCCCAAAGAAAGGCCATGTGTATGGTTTTGGGCACAGTATGAACACGAGCATGGTGTTATCTGGTGCCTCGAGTTCAGCCTCACAGACTAGTGCATTTAGCACACCAGCTAGTGCTGCAGGTACTTCTCCCAGCGAGATGATGGGCTTCATTGCAGATACGATATCTGGTTTGGAGTCTCGACTGGCCGAGACGATGGAGACTCGTCTGGTCCAGATGCAGACGCAAGTGACCGACACACTCCAGGCCCAGCTCTCCCAGACCCTCTCCCAGGTTATCTCCCAGGCCTTCTCCCAAGTCAGCATTCCTCCTCAGGCAGCACCATCGACATCAGCACAGGCCCCTCATGTGAGTAAATTGATTTTATTTTAGTTTTTTTATTACAACAGTCAAGTTAGTCAAGTTAGTTTAAGTTTACTTTGATTTCATCGACACTCAATTTCATCTTATGCAAGTTAGTTTGGTTAAAAACGAAGAACTTAGCTAGGTTTGGGGGTCCAAAATTATCCTCCGATTTGTTCCAACATAGTCGGGGCGATGAGTGTGACTTGTGAAAACTAACGTAGTTCAATTCTGACTCCCGGTTTGAGCTCGGCGCTCAAATTCACAATAACCAAGTTAGTTTAGTTTAGAAATGAAGAACTTAGGTTTGGGGGTCCAAAATTAGAAATACTCATCCGATTAGCCTCCGATTTGTTCCAGCACGGTCGGGGCGATGAGTGTGACTTGTGGAAACTAACGGAGTTCAATTCTGACTCTCAGTTTGAGCTCGGCACTCAAATTCACAATAACCAAGTTAGTTTAGTTTAGAAATGAAGAACTTAGGTGTCGGGGTCCAAAATTAGAAATACTCATCCGATTAGCCTCCGGTTTGTTCCAGCACGGTCGGGGTGATGAGTGTGACTTGTGGAAACTAACAGAGTTCAATTCTGACTCCCAGTTTGAGCTCGGCCCTCAAATTCACAATAACCAAGTTAGTTTAGTTTAGAAATGAAGAACTTAGGTTTGGGGGTCCAAAATTAGAAATACTCATCCGATTAGCCTCTGGTTTGTTCCAGCACGGTCGCGGCACTTGTGGAAACTAACGGAGTTCAATTCCGACTCCCGATTTGAGCTCGGCGCTCAAATTCACAATAGCCAAGTTAGTTTAGTTTAGAAATGAAGAACTTAGGTTTGACCAAAATAGTGTGATCAAAATATTGACCGAAAGTGAGTGAATAAAAATCTATAAATTTAAATAATTTATTGCTTATAATAGTATTTCATTTTAACTTATTATTGTTATATATGTATTGTAGGTTCCTTCATCGGGTGGCGTGGAAGGAGACGAGCACGAGGATGAGCACGGGGATGAGGATTCATGATTTTTATTTCATTATTATTATTGTTGTGGACATTTTTATTATTGTCGTTGATATTTTTATTATTGTTGTTGACATTTTATTATTGTGGTGTTGTGGATATTTTATTATTGTCGTGGACATTTTATTATTGTTGTGTTGTGGATATTTTTATTATTGTCGTGGATATTTTATTATTGTTGTCTTGTGGACATTTTATGATTGTTGTGTTGTGGACATTTTATTACTATTGTCTTTTGGACATTTATTATTGTTGTGGACATTGTTGTATTTACACAGGTTATTTAGCTCAAAATGTATATGTATATATAAAAAAATTAATTAAGAAAATAGAGATCGATTAGTGACCGAAATAATTCGGTCACTGTTCGGTCCCTAAAACAGCGACCGATTTGTGACTGAGACAAGTCTGTCGCTATTAGAGACCGGCAAAGATCGGTCGCAAATAGGTCGCTATTTTAGGGACCGAACAGTGACTGAATTATTTCGGTCACTTATAGTGACTAATAAATTCAATCACTAATTCGGTCGCTACATTAGTGACTGATTTAATGACAGAAAATTTTGGTTCCTAATCGGTGACTATTTAGTGACCGAATTAGTGACCGACTTTTCAAATCGCTGATATCAACCTTCAGTGACTAAAGGATTTCGGTCACTAATCGGTCACTATTAGTGACCGATTAGTGACCGAAATATTTCGATCACAGATTTGTGACCAGAAATTCTTCACCGATAGTTTCGGTCCCTATTCGGTCTCTGACACTTTTAGGGACCGAATAGTAACCGAATAGAGACTGAAAATGTCGGTCTCTAAATGCGCTTTTTCATGTAGTGTCTATCACATATATTTTAATGATCCTTACTAAATGAAGTATGACAAGATCAAATTAGTATGGTAAAATCATGCATGTAGTTATATATAATAATTTTTTAATAGATAATCAACATATGTAACTATGAAGATTGTTAAAGAAAAAAGCTATTATATATAATGAAATGAGAGAGTGAGCACTAACCAATAATTGAGGCAATGATAGATGTCATTTACATATAGATTGGAGGTGAGAGACACTAAGTTAAAAATTTAAGAGTCAAAGCTTTGATGTTGAATAGCTTTTGTTATAAGAATATTATATAATATATATTAAAAAGTTATCAAAAATAAAAACAAAAAAACGGATGCGGAATTAATTAGGTGTTTTTGTTTCTGCATCTTATAAGAATTTGGATATTCATTTTCGCTTTCGCTAAGTTGTCGGGAAGTTTTTTTCGGAGTTCTATATCTTATAAAAAATATAAAAATAACATGACCAAACAAAACTCGGAGTTTGGGAGTTCTATATCTTATAAAAAATATAAAAATAACATGACCAAACAAAACTCGGAGATTTATTAGGAGAGAGAGAGAGAGAGAGAGAGAGAGAGAGAGAGAGAGAACGTGGAGGGGTTGCTTCCATTGGTCACTAGGTTAACCAAGTGGCCACTTAAGTCTGCTCTTCCATGTGGTGGTGGTTGTACACTCAATAAGGAGTATTCTCGGCCAAATATTTAAGGGGTTTTGCAAAGTTGTGTCCTTTCATATCCTTGATTACAGAAATATGCGCTCCACATATATTAATTACAATATCCTCCCTAGTTTTTTTTTTTTGGACAATATCCTCCCTAGCTAGTAGCTACCCATAAATATTAGTCTATAAATACACCTGGAGTACCTAATTAAGTAATGCCGTTATCTCATAAGGTAGTTAAGATGGATATTATAGGATGTTTCATTTCTCACTTATGTACCTCTCCGGGTCGACGACGGCGAAGAACATATGCACAGAGCCTTTCATGGCGACGGTGAGTTGACCCACTGAAAACAACTGGTAAAATTTAAAAAATATATTAGTCATTGAGAGATGCGTAAAATATACTAAAAATATATGAGAAAAGTATAATAAAATTTTCTCATATCAATATAGATAATATTTTAAAGAAGAAAAAAAAGACTGTTGATACGTTTTTTTTCTTTTTCCATTGACCAATGAGACCGCATGTCCTTCAAATAATTTTGAAGTTCCCTTACAATTTTTGTGGCATATTGTGATAACAATAGAACTAGAAATAAAAGTACAACTATTTGGATACATCAGAAATATTTTCCAATGAAATAAATTTTCATGAGATCATTATTTAGATGTTTAATGTGAAGATAAGTAATACTTACTGTACACCTGAAGGATGTGTAATAAGAAGAGCAAAATTGTCTTGAGCAAAGTTAGATTTATGGAATTGCAAATGATATGTCACATTTGTACGCGTTGGCAAGAAATACATGGGGGAAAACATATAGATACAAGATGATGATGAACATGTCCCATATATAATTTGCGATTAACATACCTCCATGATAGCAACGACAAGATTCATATAAACACACTGGTACAAAATAGGGTATAGCTGACTGAGATAAAAAAATAGTCGACACTTTTAAAGAAAGATCGATTGTTTAGACTGTTGATCTCATAATTTTTTTTTTACAAGCAGTCAACGGTTTTGATGTTAAAACAGTCGGCGTAGAGCGCTGCCCATTATTTTTTCATCCAAAAGCAGAGGCCAACACATGATTCGAGCATGCGACCTCTCCCCAGGTAGAGCAGAGGGTGACCAAAAGGTCCAAAGGCACGCGGGGTCAGTCAACCTTCGGTTACCCACCCCCCAACCCGCCAAAAAAATTCCTCTTCTCGGCACCAATTTTTTTCCCCGGCCCCTTTCTCCATCTCTCTCCCTCGTCTCGCTACATCGTGAACTCCCACCTTCCACTGCCTCACTTCGCCCGACGCCGCCGAAGTTGCAGTCGGTGTTGAACGCCATCAGCCTCCGAAGCTGCAGTCGCCGGTAACAGCCACCAGCCGCTGAAGTTGCAGCCTTCGGAGACACCGCAGAACCCTTCAGGTATTCTATCTTTATCTTTGCCCTCAACAACGGCATCTCCCTCATGTCCCTCCAACACGCCTACGCCCGCAAGGCCTACAACCCGGTGGCACGCCCTTCCCTCCCCAGCGGCGATGGGGGTAGAAGGTGGCTCCTGGTGGCGGGAAACGTGAGCGCCTTGTCTGCGAACAAGTCAGGAGTGGGTAGGGTTCAGAGTGGGTAGGGGTGATGGCTGCGACCCTGACGTGATTGGGGTTGGGAGATCGGCGTAATCGGGGTTGGGAGAAGACTCTTTAGAAATAGAAAAGACCACCCCTCGGATCTCTATATCATGGAAGCCTCAACCACATGAGAAACTCCATATGCCTTCGCGCACCAGATGTTGTCTGCAGTTGGCTGTAATGGCACCTTCGAAAGCGCAAAATGGTCTGGAGATAGATTCTTTCTCTCATCCCAATGAGCTTTTAGGCATGAACAACTTCGTTCTCCTTTTCCTTTGTTCTGGTCAAAAGTAGACAAAGACAGGACTCACATTCACACTTTTCCATCATCCAGTTATGTGTGGTTGGTAGCCTAACAGTTGTTATTGTAGACATTGTTTTTCTTAAAAACACAATCCCACAAAGAAATGATTTAAAAAGAAGAGAAAATTTTAAGACAGATGAAAAGAAATGGCAAAGAGGGGTGGAAAGGAAAACAAAAGAAAGGTGTGTGTGTGTGCACGAGATTGAGTGTGTGATCGCCAGACACGTGAGGGTGTCGAAGGAAGCAGGTGGAAAGGAAAAGTGCGTTACTTACCTTCACCCGAAGATCGCGGGAGAGTCCGTGTGAGTCCTTCTTACCCCTTCCACCGGCCGGCCGTCAAAGGAGATTTAGCTCCAAATGAAGTTACCTTGCAAAAGAGAGAGCAATAAGAAAACATGACAGATTGATTAGACTTAAGAGGTGTAGCAAAAGCTCAAATGAGATGAAGTGAAAAAGCATTAAGTGGGTGTTAACACACCTCGTGGGGTGGTGTTAAACCCCTAAAAAAGTGGGAATGGAGTAAATGATGTTGTGTGCGTGTGTGAAAACGTTGTGAGAGGTATGCACTAAATGTAAAAAGGGTAAAAGTGAAGGGAAAGGAGAAAGAATGGCGATGATGGCCGCTATTTAGAGACGATTGGAAGAAGTGGACGACGTGGAAGAGGTGCTCCTCCCGCCCCGCTCTAATGGAATGAGGAAGACAAGCGCTCCAAACTCCAAGAAGGAAGACGTGGAATGGCTTGAATTGAAGTCACTTCTCCTTAGCCTCAGAATGTGGGTCTCCAATCCGATAGGGCTTTGCCGTAGTGTGTGTGAGTGTTGCTCAAAACAGTGGCCTCGAGGGTCTATTTATAGAAAAAATACCTCGTAAATTGCGTCGAGTACAGTGGACGCCTATATGATGAATTGCGTCCGACTAAAGCGCCGCTATTTAAGAGATCCGCTTGATTTGCCAATCATAGCCTATAGATATGATTGAGAATTGCGTCTGGTATAACTGCCGTGTTTTCTAACAGAATCGATCTTCTGACAAAATCGATCTTCATTTGACAGATGGTTTGAAACGCGGCGCCTTAAGTGAACGCGATTCTATTTGCTATGATTCGAGACGTGGGAGCTCTTAAATGCCGCGACTTTTAGGGGCATGGCTTAGGTTTAGGTTCTGAATTGCGGCGGCTTGATCGGACGCGAATCAAAATAGAGTAGGTTACGAAAAAGCAAGTGTGATGCGTGTCGGCTTTACCTACCGCGTATTATGCACCCTAAAAGGCGTCCACTGCATCGGACGCGAATCACTTATGTTCAACAGACCCCTTTAGAAAAATTCCTAAAAAATCCTAGAAAAATCTAGAAAATTAGGAAAATCACTCAAGGGGTTAATTTGAAGAGAGCCACTTTGAGCTATTGTGGTGTAACATGAAATTTGCTCGATATGATGTCAAAATGGCATGTCTACAGCTGCCTCACCTTGGTGTCTGCTTTGTAAGGAAATGGAGTAGAGGGATACGAAGTGAAAGCAATGGGATGGTGTGAATGTAGTGGAGTGACTGAAAGGCAGATGCCAAGGTGTGATGAGACACGCCTCAACAACATATGACTGGAGCTGTTCTTCAGTTCAAAGTGAAGCGGCTATCAGAAAACCTCAGGAGAAAACTCAAAGTCTGGACGAAAGGAGAAGGAGTGTGCACGTGGGCACTGAAGGGAGAAAGATCAACTTCCAGCGTCGGGGAAGTACCTAAGGACACAATCCGTTAGGTTGCACCATCGAGGGTGTCTGCCACTGCCTCTAGTGGATCTTAGGGAGATTAGATGAATTGAAATAGGAATCCAAAACAAATGAGTTTCTCGAAAGATGATCTCCAAACAACAACACAATGAACTGAGTACTTGACTCGGAGTGGAGTATTTCATGTTAATTGGATTTGAGGAACGAGTGGTTCTCTTCAATTAAAAACGAGAGTGATCATCTAGAATTACGATCAAAATCGTACATGATGCATGCTGGGCTAAAAGAAAAAGATCAAAACAAAAGAAAATATAAGATAATCAAGGATAGTATTGCTACGGTGCCGAAGTCAAGATACCGGATGGAACCATCGTCCTTCCGCAACGCAACAGCCTGTCCTCAAGTAATAAGAATCCTCTGGAATCATCATTGTTTTTGATGGAGGACGGGAACTCAAATCTCAGATTCATTAAAGCCTCAAGGTCCTTGATATGCTCTAATAAGGTATACCATATAGTAGAATGCAATATACACAATACCAGAAAGGGATCGCCGAAAATGATCGTGAATTGCCCGGCGAGCAAGGGGTCCAAATCCCGCGCTCAAAGATTCATCAGCATTGACAAGCAACATATAATACAAAAAATGTGAAATTAAAGTTGCTTGAAAAACGCAGCGGGAATACACGCCTTTCACTGACCTGAATCGCGTCGACTTTTCCGGACGCACTTAATCTTTACCCGTCGCAATAAAAGTTGGACATGGCTCTTTGAATCGCGTCCACGACACCAGACGAAATTTAGGCCCTTCATCCGAGACTTGATTTGCTGTCCTGTTTTGGTCCTTTCCTCCTTTGTTGCATGCTTCTAGGCTTGGGAGGCTATGAGAGGCTATAAAACACCCCTTTCATGCTCCCTTCATGTTCTTTTCATGCTCTCTCCTTCCCCAAGTTTAAGGATCAAGCATTGAAGCAAGGAAGAAGCTTTGGAGAAGAAGAAGTTTGGAGCAATGGAGCATGGGTGTAACGTCGCGCGTTTTCCGGATCCCCGTGGATCCAGGTTTAGTGGGTTTGGTGGCCAATGTGAGGCCCATTAGTGTTGTGTGTTTCTTACTAGATCCTTACCGGGTTTGGTTTGGGTCCGTGTTGGTGTTCAGCTTGCTGGACACAGTGTGTTGGCGTCCAGGTGGGTGACGTCGATTGTGTGTTGGCGGCAGTGGTGTGCCGTTAACATGGTGTTAGCGTCCATCGACAAGGACGTCGACTATTGAACTTGGCGTCGAGCTTTGTGGACGTCTAGTTGTGGCGGTCTGGTTAAACGGCCAAAGGGTTGACGTTAACCTGACATGCCTATGTTTTTATGGCAGACCCGAGCCCTGTTCTTTCCCCTCTCTTTCCCTTCCTCTTCCCCCACCTTCACCCTTGAGCTTCTTCGCGAGTTCTGACGGTCGGCGGGAGCTCGTGGGAAGGCTGTGGTGCGCATGGTAGCTGCAGATCGGGTGGAGAATGGCGGATTGGAGCGCGGTGTTCGTGGGACGTTTCTCGGGTTTCGGCGTGATTCGAGGTTCTTCGGGAGTTTAATTGCGTTTCTGAGGTAGGGGTCGAGCCCTGTTAGCTTGTTAGAAACATTAAAACACGACTTAATCACTTGAACCAGTATTTTTATCGTATTTTCAGATTAAGTTGCACCATGTGAGGTTAATGGGTGGTTTGAGTAATTTAGCGAATGAAGCATGTTGTAATGGATTGTTTGGGTTCTGGTATGTTAAAGGAACTGTTTTTATATGTTTCTCTGTAGTTTAAACGGTTGGAAAACCTGTAGATTCGGATTAGGGTTTCTGCAGGGTCTGGGGTTGAAGAGCTTGGCGTCAACATCGATTGACGCCAGGTTCATCAGCCAAGATATAAACGGCTGGATTGCTTGCCGTCTATTTCCTTTAAGCGGCAGTCGATGTTGCCGCCAACCTGTGCATGTATCCATGCAGTGTTGTTTACGTAGTTTTCCTGGTTATGAATATTGTGTGATTGTGTGTGCATGGCGATGACCGGTGTGAGCCAGTGCACTTGGTATGCTCTATACTGCTCATGTAATGGGCAAGTTTTACATGAATGATATGTGATGTACGTAATCGCTTTACGTGGTATGTGTGGTGCGTTGGCACCCGTGGCACTCTTGGAGTGCGTTGTCCATGTGTTGGACATGTGGTTTACGTGGATGACGTGTGGTACATCAACTAGGGTGTATTATACACGTGCTGTCTACATAGTTTGAGTGTGTGTATACTACACACTTTGTCGTAATGTAATTCTTATGATTTGTCGTAGTAATTGGGCAGTGAGGTTCCTGTGTGAGCCTAGTCATGACTTTGTGGTGTTTGGGCAGTGAAGGTCTATATCGACCTAGCCCTGGTCCGTTGTTGTCTTTGAATAATATTTTATGGATTTATGTATTAAGTGGTGTGTATGTTGCCACGGAGGTCACCTCATGACCAATGATAGGCAAGTTTGTGGTTCAGTTATGTGTTGGTGTGGGATAGCTTTGGGGTCACACGGTGACCGATGTTAAGCTAATCCTAACACTTGTATATTGTGAATTATAAGTAAAGGTTATATGTGTAAGTATCGTGGTTTGTGCTAGCCGAGTGTGGTGGTCCGGCGCCTATTCCGGAATGCCTCTCTAGTCGGGTACCCCAGGTTCTTTGTGAGCCAGGCACGTGTGTTTGTTGTGCTCGGGGTTTTGTCCCGGTACAGTGTGGTACCGTTGAGGTCTGTGTCGTCTTCCTGGACACCCTCACTCCTGAGTTTGAGTTGTACGTCCGGCTGAGGGAAAGACGGCAGTGGGACAACGACTTCCCAGAGTTTGTTCTTTTGTCGCTTGTAGCGCGCTCGTAGTTGGGGGTACGGACACCAGTAGTCGACACTGGTCCCCAGCTAGTCCTGTTTTCCAGTGCCTCACTTTAGAGTGCTCCGGCCAGAGACTCTAGAGGTGCCAGGCATGGACCTGCAGTTGTGTGTCTGCAGGTGTGGTGTTGGTTGGTCTCCACAGTTGTTTGACTTCTTCCTAGTGGAGCGGCAGTTGGACCTTTCGTCCGTGACTGCGAGACTGAGAGGTAGTTCTTGTGTTGTGTTGTCCGGGTTGGATATTGGCCTGATCAGCCAGTAGTCCGTTCCCGTGTGGTGGCGTCGTTCTTTCTGACTCGTGCTTTGCCAGTGACTGTGGTTTGTGAGTTTGTGACTCATGGTCGAGGTTTGACCAGTTCGAGATGTGCCCTGGTGTTGGCACAGTTGTGACTCAGTTGTGGTTTGTGTGACTCGTCGATTAAGGTTTCACCTGTAATATTGTGCCTAATTAAAGGTATAATATAATTATGGTTCAGTGTGGTGTTTATCTCCTACTTGTACCCTCGTTCGGGTGTTTGTGTTGTGGTACCTCAGAGTAGTAGGTACATGTTCCTTTCGTGGGTTACTTTGTAGTTTTGTGGTGGTACATTGTATACCAACCTTTCCGGGTACTTGTGAGTTGTGGAGGTCTTGTGGTTTGACCTGCCACTTGTTGTATCTTATTTGTTTTAAGTAGATCTTTGTTTATAATTTATTGTGGATTAGTTTGTGATTATTAATTATGTTACCTTTATGGGTATTTTGCCGATGAGGCTTATGGCCTAGGCATATTGTGGTTTAGTTAAGCTATGTTCCGTGGAGGCCGTGTGAGACCTTCCACTTGTTGAGTTTTACTCTTCTTGGATATGATTCCAATTATAGTTTTAGTGTGTTATGATTGGCTTCGTGTTAGCCAATTCCATTACCTTTGAGTAGTTATGTTGTAAAGTGGTTTGGAGTATAAAGGACCAGCTCTTTGTTAGCAGTCCTATTACTCAAGTGTTTGTGGTTCGCCTGTGAACCTTGTAGCCTGGGCAGTAACTTGCCTGTGTGGCTTATAGTTTAGGCAACCCGTTGTTGTAGCAGTGTGCCAGTGAGACTGTGGTTTAGGCACTTTAATAGTTGGGCTGATTAATGATATTATGTTAATCCTGTAGTCCTACTTTTCTTCTGAGGACTTTATGTTTATTATCATAAGCATGTTTAATTGTTATTTATTATCATGATGTGAGCATGAAATGGTTTGGCTATTGTTGTTGCCAGTGAGACCCATTGGGGTTGAGGTGTCTGTGGTTACAGTGTTGTTTTGGGTAGCCCCTACTGAGCCAGTGACTTGTTGAGGCTCACTCCCCTACAGTTCTTTTCAGGGCTTGCCGTGTGTTTGGCTTGCAGTGGTGTTGCGTCAGACTTGTACCACCAGCAGTTGTGTAGTAGTTAGTGTTGTGTGAGCTTGTGCTCCCTCGGGGTATGCCCCAGGTAGTTGTACTCTTTTAATTGGACATGTATTAATGTTATGGGACAGTTGTACAATTTGTGAACAGATATGAGCACATGTACTTTCTTGTGTCTTATATTCTTGTGGTTTGTCTTTTATACTCTTACTGGACACGTGTGTGAGATATCCCTTGCGACACTTCGGTGCGTTCGCGGGAGGCGGATCTGGATATGCAGCCTTAATGGGCATAAATACCCCGGTCCGTCACAATGGGGGTGCTCCCCAACCCAAGAGGCCAAGGGGGGAAGGATTTCAAAGGTTGAGTCAAGTAGAGGGACACATCAGCAAGTTGGTTCAAGCTAAATTGTTATGTGATTTTGGATTTCTAGCAATGGATTTGATGTGTTCTTCACGTTCTTGACGTTCTTTATGTTCTTGGTTCTTCTTATTCTCTCTTTTTTTCTTTTTCTCTCTTCCCCTCTCCAAATATCATGGCCGACCCCCTCAACTCCCCATGACCTATGTGCCATATACCCATCCCCATGCACCATGTTCAAATATCCCATGCACAGGACTATCCACTTTTCCCGGGTAACCGGCGCTACATGCGACTTCCATGGCTCCAGAAACTGACCGCTTCCATCACCCTAGACATGACCAACATCCTTAAGAAGTGGGGGATCAACAATCTTGCCGTCCATGCCAAAAGATACCACTAAATCCACCATGACTGGGCGGCTCTGGGGGCATTAGTTGAACTGTGGCACCCTCAAACCCACACCTTTCTCTTCAAACCTTTTGAGGCCACAATCCTGCTGGAAGAGGTTGAGATTTTTCTAGGTTTGAAGCGAATGAAACGAGGCGAGGAAGACGAGATGGCGATCATGCCGAGGTGCTACATGAGTAAGGCGGTGCTAGAGAGCTTCATGGATGCATGAGCGGCCCAAGATTTCAGGACCGAGAAGGGAGTTAACCTACAAAAGCTGGTAGCTTGGACATTGAAAGAACTACCCAAAGCAGAGAATAATGAGAGGCAGGAGCAAGTGAAGAAGGGATTCGCCATCTGCGTGGTGGGCGCGCTTCTCTTCCCTTCAATTAATAATGTGTTGGAGGAGGATCAACTGAGCACAGTGTGGCATTTGGGAAGGCGAGAGATTTGGATCGACGGTGCTAACCTTTCTCTACAGTGGACTGACGGCAGCGAGCTTGGGTAGGCCTCCTTACGGTTTTATGCTCTTACTCACTTGTTGGACTGACCTACACTTTAAGTTTGATCTAAGCAATGAAGTCCTTAGATCGTCCCGGATTTTCTACAAAAGTCAGCTCAAGCACTTGGATAACATAGTTGGCCTGGAAGGGCGCGTGGCTAACCGAGCGCCACAACTCAAAACGCGGGCAGATTGGCGTGATCACCTCCGAAGCATGCCCAGGGATGCGTTTACTTGTACTCCGTCACCACTTCTTACCAGGGACTTGCGGACTCGGCTAGCACCTGGTGTGGACTTGCGATTGATAGGAGTGTCCAAGTTCGTGCTTTACAATCCATACCACTGCCTCTCTCAACTTGGGCTTCCACGGTGCAACTTTGAAGGGCCTTCTCACCTCTCGCCAATCAAAAGGCGGGAAATCGGAACGAACAATGATGGTGAAGAGGTAGGCACAAGCTCTGTGGAAGGCTTGCTCTTTTAGGAGGCCGGTCCCACATGTGGAGGAAGCGGAGGATGACTGGATGACTTATGTAAGGGAACTCAGAAAAATCTGGCCCAAGGTGGCTGTTTGTAAGCGCCGGGAATGATTCCTCAATAAGAATTACATTATGTCCTTTAGATGGCCAAATTACACCCTTATGCATGATTGTATCATCCAAACACTTTGATTTTTCTCCTCAAAATTAAGCCTCCTGTGGACACTTTGAATCGCGTCCATTACAGACGCCGCCATTCTCTTCTTGATATGCGTTCAGTAAAGCTAACGCCTTTCAAATTAATTGCGTCCTCTGCACCCGATGCACTTAAATTGTACTTCAAGGATTTGAAAAACCGCGCGCCTTAAAATCTGTGCCAGGATAATGATGGCTCTGAATCGCATCGGCTAGTCCAGACGTAATTAAAACTGGTGGTTCAAATGCGCGTCCACTTCACCGGACACGATTTCCAATCGTCTCGGAGGCTACAAAATGCCCGAGGCCTCCTCCTTCTCTCCCTTTTGCCTCTCCCGAGCCCTCTCATCTCTTCTTGCTTTCATCTTTCTCACTCTCTCACTCTCTCTCTCTCTCAAAACTCCCTCTTCCCGGCCGGAGATGAAGAAGGCAATGGTCAGCAAGCGGCGACGGGGTGAAGCTTCGCCAGCGGAGGAGGCGACTATGTCGGCGCTGGAGGTGGAAACGCTGAGCACGGGAACTAGCGCGATGGTGGCGGAACTACTAGCCGCTCCCGGAGTGCTCACGATGGTGATGGAGGAAGAACCGGCGTCAGCGATGGAGGAAGGCGGCGCGGCAGCACTGGAGGAAGAAGAAGGGGCGGCGGACTATGGGGAAGAGGCGAGGCAATGGAGGCAAAGCGGCCTCGGTCGTCAAGCTCCATAACGGCCTGATTCGGTAAGTGCCGAACCCTTTACCCTTTTGATTTGAGATGAAAGGAAGAGGGGGAGCACCGTCGGTGCCGGAGAGGAAAAGGGCGTGAATCGCGTCCAGTACAGTGGACGCAGTTCACACAATTGAATCGCGGCGGCTAAAGCTGCCGCGTTTCAACTTTGAAACGCGACCAACATAGCGGACGCGTTTCAATTTTTGAACCGCGGCCACTGTGTTGGACGCGATTCAGGGGTCTGACCGAGGGTGAGAGATCTTGCCTGATTTTGCACAGTTTTTTATTTTGATGTATGCTAACTTGTGTGTGCTTTGTGCAGGGAATACTGAAGCCAAGGACACAGTGGCCTCTGATGTTGGCAGCGTATTAGGGGCTTCCGGATTTCCAGAGGGAGTGAGTATTGGGGATGGGATTTGGGCCGTTCTTGGAGATCGAGCCCTTCTATGTTGACAGCCCCCTGATACAGGCCCTGAGGGAGAGATGGGACAGGGTGAGCAGGGCGTTCTTCTTCCCGTGGGAGCACATGGTGCCCAACTTAGAGGACGTGACACGGATCACAGGGTTGAGGGTAGATGGAGAGGCAGTGACAGGTCACCTATGTGGATTATATAGAGTTTTCACAAGATTTGTTGGACCTGGAGCCCAAGGCTGACGAGCTCGGAAATCGGAGGGTGGTCGACCGAGTGGAGCTGTTGGGAGCTTGGGCCTCCGTGGGGTGAGGCAAAGGGGGGAGGAGACGCTGCAGGATTTTGTGCAACGGGCAGCGGGGTTGGCTGGAGCAGTGTACGGCCAGGACCCTGAGGACCAGGAGCGGGCGGACCAGGACCTTAGGAGGTTCCTAGTATTTTTCCTTGGTAAGATGCTACTGACGACGAAGGGGGACGACATTCATTGCCAATTTTTGGAGATCCTAGAGGATCTGGAGAGGGTCGGACAGTATGCGTTGGGTGCAGCCTTCTTGGCACACACCTTCGCTGACCTCTCCAGTGGTACGGGAAGGGAGACCACGGTGGGCGGATTCGCGCCCTTTCTTCAGGTACTACTTCCTTCCCTTTGCACTTCTGTTCAATTCATGCACTTTGAAATTATTAGTAAACTAATCAGTGTGTGCGTGCTTGCAGATGTGGAGCTATTATTACATTCCCTTGGGCAGGGCGACCGAGGTGCGCCCTGACACGGTGCCCCTTGCTCGGAGGTGGTTACCAGTTGTGACCTCGGCCACCTTCTCGCTGCAGCTCGACACCCTTCGTCGAGATATCCGAGATTTCCCGGCACTACTAGTACGTTCTTTTCTCATCATCATTTTTTTTTCATACATTTTGAATGATATATGGCTGACTTGCTCATACATGTGTGCAGGTGCTGTGGCAGCCCTACGTGGACATGCCGGACGATGGTCAGCCGTGGGTGGAGAGTGGCCGACCTCGTTTTGGGTGGGACTTGTGGGTCCATTGCCTAAACGAGATCGAGCCACTTCGCCTACGGCTGGCCGTGAGGACACTAGGTCTGCACCAGGTGTGGCATGATGAGACGAAGCCCAGGGGGATCGGGCGGAGGACGCGAGTGTTGAGTTTTGCATTTTGATGATGACATATTAATGATGTCTACACTCTCATACTTTGATTTTAATGATGACTAAAACATTTGGTTGTGAATGTTGTCCAAATACTCACACTTTGATTTTGATGATGACATATATCACAATGATACCAAACAACATGTTCTTTATGCTTAATGTTTCATATTTTACTAATAATGACATGTGTTGATGGTCTACTCTTTATATTTACAAGTTTGCAAAGTTTTGTCAAAATAATGTCAACACTACTTGACAGATAGGTCGACACTACCAGACTGCCCATCAAGTTTCTGAAGAAAAAGTCAGAGTAAGGTCGACACTACTTGTCAGATAGGTCGACACTACCAGACTGCCCAGCAAGCTTCTGAAGAAAAGGTTACAGTCAGGTCGACACTACTTGACAGTAAGGTCAACTCTACCAGTCTACTCAACAAGTTCCTGAAGAACAAGCTGCCAGTAAGGTCGACACTAGCTGAGAGTAAGGTCGACACTAGTTGTCATCCAGTGAACTAGTTTTGGAGATATTCTCAGGAGGTCGACTCTGTCTGTTGATCAGGTCGACACTAGAGTTCTGCCAGTAAAGGGAAATTGGAATTTCTGATCAGTAGTGTCAACTCTATGGAAATGTAGGTCGACACTCTTTTTCTGTAAACCCAGAATTGTGCAGAGCATAAAATCCAGCGGCTGTGATCTCTTTCTGAGATCTTTTTTAGAGAGGCTATATTTACCAAATTGCCCTTTCATCCAAGTGGTAATGAGGTAAAGGCCTTTTGGACACGTGGCAGCCTTGTGTGCACCCTAGGTTTGAGTGCACACCTTTCTCACGTGTTTGGGACTGTGCAGTGGCTATATTAGCCTCCATCTCATCTGAAGCAGCCATCCCTTTGAGCAATTCATCGATTCCATCAAAGAGGACTTGGGGATCAAGGCCAAGCAGTGAGAGAAAGCTCTGGAGTGCAGAAAGAGGAGTAGATCAAGAAGAAAGCAGCAGAGGAAGAAGAAGGAAATGTGCATGCAGCAGATCTGAAAACAAATCATCATGGATCTTGCACAGAAGAAGCAGCAAAGCTAAAAAGAAGAAGAAGATCTGAAGGCAGGTGGAAGAGGAAGCCAAAGCAAGAGTAGAAGCACAAAGTTCTGCATCTGTGGAGGAGCTCAAGAGCAAGAGTTCAGATCTGAAATTCTCCGTAAATCAGATCTCAGAGTATTGTGAATTGAGGTTAGTTTGAAGAATTTCAGAACAAATTGGTTGAGAAGCACAACCAGATGATGCATATGTGCAAGATGATCTGAAGCACATCTTCAACTATCAAGATCTGAAGATTCAGAGTTCAGATTACACAGTCCAAAGGGAATTGGGCAAAACTGAAGGACTGGTGTTTGAAGATTTGTCTCCCTTAACTCTGATCTTCTGTGTATTTGATTTTTTTGTTTAAACTTTTTCTCTGAACTTGTTGAGTGCTCCTACTGATGTTAGGGGTGTTGATCCATACTGAGTGAGTGTGGATTGAGGAGATCTGTGTGATCTTGAAGCTGTGAATCAGCGGATAAGCTGTGTAATCAGCGATGTGCAAGCTGTGAGTCAACGTTCAAGCTGTGAGTCAGCAGGTGTTTGAAGCTGTGAATCAGCAGTTTAGTGAAGCCTCACTTGGTTTGAGTGAGGGGTGGACGTAGGTCTCCGTCTGGGAGCCGAACCACCTAAAAAATATCTTGTGCAATGGTTTGATCTATCTTTCTTCTAGATGCTTGCACAGGTTTCTGCATTCATATTGCTTATCTAATTTCTACCCACATTGATTCACACATTCACATAAGTTCATTAAGACTGTGAGTCTGATTAGATCTTTAATGTGAAGTCATTTTTTTAATAGCTTAAGCTTCCGCTGAATTTTATTAAAGATCTATTCAACCCCCCCTTCTAGATCTGTTCACGCCTCTGAATTCGATCCAACAACAAGGAAAGGTGAAGCGGGTGGACTGGCATCTCCGCTTCCCTGAGCAGTTCACCGACTGGCAGCACGACGGACAGTTAGTGGAGTCGGACGCTGCCGACAGCCTCGCGTACCTCCAGCGCTTCCATGAGGAGTACGGAGGCAGGGATTTCATAAGGCCGGCAAGGGTATGCACTTCTAGCCTTGACTTCTTCAACATGATATGCATGATATTCTAACAAATGTGCATGTGCAAGATGCTTGGGACGACCTTATCGACACACTGCGTGCCCAGCTGGCGGGCACGGAGGCGCAGTTGGCTGAGGCGCGGGAGGCACTGGATGCACTGGTAAGTTTAGAAAAATCATACCTTTGCTTTATTTTATCTTACCATGTGCTGACTGGTTTCTGATTTGTGCAGCGCGCCACCCAAATGATGGTGGAGTGCACCGATGTGGCAGGTGCCTCCACTAGCCGGAGTGTACCCGACCCGGAGATGACTTCACTCCGGGAGCAGCTAGCGATAGCGGTGGCCAGGGCGGAGAAGGCAGAGTGCGACCTCTCTGCACAAGTAAGTAAACTAATTAGATGCATATGTGGATTGAACTGTTTTCACTTACCCGTGCCTGTTTCACTTGCAGTCAGACGAGCTCCAGAGTGCGCGCACGCGGGAGACGCGCACCAGTGCTGAGATGACCGACTTGTCACAGCAGTTGGCTGAGCTGCGGACTCAGGTCTCGCAGAAGGACTCGGACCTGCCCCGTGAGGCAGTGGAGCTATGCGTGACACTCTCCCTGGAGCGCAGGGACCACGACCGGGAGCGTGCCCGGTGGGAGGTGGAGCGTGAGCAGACGCATAACTGCTGGGAGCAGGAGCGCGGCCGCTGGGACCAGGAGCGGGAGCGTCTGATGTAGCAGGCCGTGGAGGCACATACGAGCCTGGGCATCTCTGAGCGCCTACTGAGGGAGGCGGAGGATCGGTACCACCGTGGGCGTGAGCGTGCAGTGCGGGAGGGGCGAGCCAGCGCCTACTCTGAGAGCCGACGTCTTCTCAGTACCAGAGGAACGTCGAGGAGGGACGCGCCGCCCAGGGGTCCACCGGTTCTCACGCCTCTATGAGGCCTCTTGCCCTGTGCTCGACAACAAACTTTGGTGAGGCCGAGAGCAGCCACCAGCACCGACCGACAGAGAGCGGTGGCGAGAGCTAGGCCACCTGTCATGACTTGTACTTTTGCTTTTCCTTGATGATGATGTCGTGTGCCTGGTTGGACACTTTATGATGTACTTGGGGCTGGCCCCCCTTTTGGCCACACATATATATACATGTGCTTTTTCTACTTTCTTCCTTTCTCGTGCCTGAAATTCACTTGTACAAACAAGTTAAATGTCCGTTCTGGCTCAGCCCCCTGCCCATTAGGCGAATTAGGCTTCATGATCTTGTCAAGGGGCTAAGCCTTTATTAAATAAGGTAAAAAGCAAAATAACTCCATAATAAAAGAATGCAACATGCAAGCAAGCATATGCTAACAGGAAATTAAACATGAGCATGCGTTTGATGCATTTAAGCAGATAGAGTGACAAAATTTTTGGGTTTTTGAAGTACGTGATTTTTTTGGATTTTGAGATAAATGATTTTTCTGGATTTTGAAATATTCTATTTTTTATTTTTGAAATATTCAATTTTTTTAGGTTTTTGAAAATATTCAAATTTTTTCTTGGGTTTTGAAATATGTGATTTTTTTGTTTTGAAATATTCTATTTTTTGGATTTTGAAAATATTCTATTTTTTTTGGTTTTGGGGTATTCTATTTTTTTTATTTTGAGATATTCTATTTTTTTTGGATTTTGAGATATTCTATTTTTTTTGGATTTTGAAATGAGGGCCGCAACCCGGCATGGTCCCTTCTAAAAAGACGTATGGAACGAAGGGGATCCGCTCTAATTGGAAAAACATGGTGCTTGGATCCTTCAATTACTCAGCCATCATTGAGAGTTCATTAACAAGTCTTGGGGGTGCTAGACAAAGGTTGGACGTGCTTAAGTTGTGCCTTCACCTGAGGTGGCTTTTGGCGACGTCCTCTTTAGTTGATCGTTGCCTTGTCTTGACTCTAGGACATACCCGTGGGGAAGAAGGGAAGAGGTGTTTAAGAAGTCTACCAATAGTCTAGGCGACCGAGGAGACACTCACTTCTCTACCTTAGCACTCAGTGGGGTTCGGTCTTATGACCAGGTCCATTTGGATCTCTGAGGGAACTTTGCCACTCTTGACGTGCTTTTTATGCATTTGATTTTCCAGGTTTTTGGCTCTTTTGATTTGGATTTGGCATTGATTTTCTTTTCTTTTTCCCCATGTTATGCCTTGATCTACACCTGTTTAAGCTTTGGGTAGATTCAAAGGTCGATTCCTCAGGTTTCTCTTTCTTTTGGCAGACTGAGTGGAAAAGAGGCAGGTAATGCCCTAAACTCTTGGTTCGGCATTGATCTTCCTTCGAGGGGTGGGCGTGTAAGTGTGTGGGTGTCGACACCTCTGGCTAACCCACCAAGGGTCAGAAATGAATTAACAATGATGGCCTTTCATTTAGGGGTCCGTGTACCATATTAATCCAAAACACTTATCTAAGGGTAGTACTTTTTGAGATAAAGTCCATTCCAAGGGTGAGAGAGCTCCTCACCCTCAGCGTTGACTAGCCTGTTCGCGTTGCCTGGATATACTTCATTAACTACGTACAGCCCTTCCCAGTTTGGTTGGAGTTTAGAACGGGGATCACTTGGTTTTACAAAAATTCTTTTAACAACCATCTCACCGACTTTGAATTTTCTCTCAATTACTTTCTTCTGATGGAAGCGAGTGATCCTATTTTGATATGCTTTTATGTGTTCTGCGGCGACCAGACACTTCTCATCTAGGAGTTCCAGTTGTGCTAGGAGCGATTCATGAAAGGTCTGCGGAATTCCCAATATGGTAATCTAGAAGGGGGGTTGAATAGATTACTGTCAGTTAAAAGTTTAATACAACCCTTTTTAAACACAACAGAGTCTTTTTGAATTTGCAGTAGAATCAAACTAAGACTTAGATGTATTGGTGATGTGTGGATCAAATAGTAGTCTATCTAGGGTGTGTAGATGCAACGTGCCTATCAAACATCTAACGTGAAAACGTTCAAACCACGAGACACGATGATTTACGTGGTTCGGAGTACACAAATCGTGTATCCTACGTCCACGGCACACACACACATGCAGAGAAAACTGCTTATGAGCGAGTACGGTGACTACAACTCACACACACGTGTTTTTTGATGTGCACCCACGATCAGAACAACACACATGTGATTTCAAGCACAAGGGTCGCTTGAATCACCACAGCACACACACGGATGGTGAAAGTATGAAAATAGGAAGAGTTCAGAGTGAAAGAATGAATCCTGATGTAGAACTCTTCTGGGAACGCCTGGAGGAAGTTCAAACTTTGAGTTGAATGCTTCAGATCGATGGAGAAGGTTGAATCCTCGACGTTCTATCTTCAGTACTGCTGGATCGATGGATCTCTCAGTCTCTGAGCAGCGGTCTGAAGTAGAGCAGCAGCAACACCTTCTGTTCTTGGAGTTGCTCTAGGGTTTTCAGTTGTGGCTGCTTCTGTACGAGATCCACTTGACAAAAGTTGCTTATATAGTGGTGTTTACATATGGAGAGTCGTGGTAGAGAGAAACACCATCTACGGCAACTTGGAAACTTTCCGTATCTGAAGATCTCCTTCGTCTGTCGACAGGTCTGGGTGCATCTGTCGACAGGCAGAAATAGTTTTGCAAAAGCCAGAAGTCAGGTTTTGCGGGTAGCAAATTTCTGTACTTATCTGTCGACAGTCGACTTGCATCTGTCGACAGATAGGAACAGAATTGCACATTCCTGAGCTCTGTCTGTAGGTGACTGTCGACAGGTACATGGGGTATGTCGACAGGTAGCTGTTTCCTGAGCTTTGTCTTGTCTGTCTGTTCACATCTGTCGACAGGACCTGAAGGACTGTCGACAGGTGACTGTCTTCATGAATGTATCTGATCTTTTTCTCTTGTTTTGGTATATCTTTGTTGCATGCACTCATACCTACATGATCAAACATGTATAGTAAGATATTATGTATACATAGAAGATCAAACATTCCATCATGTTGCTTGCTTGAAGATGTCATGTATTAAACCTCAATTATGGATGTTCATCATCAAAAACATGTTGTCATAAACAATAGAATGAAAGACCCAACATTCTCCCCCTTTTTGATGATGATAAAATTATTCAATTAGTGCACAATTGAGTTTCTCCCCCTTTTGACAACACCTAAAGGTATTCACAACAGTCACACACAATGATATAGCGAAGAACTATGATTTCATTGATGAGATATGAAGCACACACAATACAAAATGTGATGACTGAGATGAAAGGGAAACAAATTATATGACCATCAAATGAAAAAACATAACACAGAACATGACAGACACATGTGATAAATAGAAACAGATATTAACTCCTAGACTCATAGACACTCTATGCAGCATCATCGCCAGGCGGTGCAGAGGCCCGATGGCTTTCCTGAAGCCTAGTGAGACGCAGCTGCAGTTGGACTTGAGTGTCCGCTATTGCTTCCATGTTAGCATCCACTGTGTCCAATCGTGCATGAATCTTATCAAATCCAGTGGACATCTGGAGTTGCATCTGAGCTAGAAGATCACGCAGAGAAGGCTCAGCATCTGCATCATTAGCATTATCTCCCGGAGCATCAAGAGGCTCAGACTGGGAGTCTTCTTCTTCTTCATCTGCTTCTTCATCACCAGGAGCTTCTTCATCTTCAAAATCTTCATCCATGGCAACAACTGGTGCCTTTCTTTTGAGCTCGCGAGTGACGACCCCTGTTAGTCTTGGGTGGACAACAAGCCAATCAGATATTGTATCATTTTATTCAGTTATTAATAAAATGGCTTTTATTTATTATTTTACTGTGTTGGTATTATAATAAAGTCCATGAACATGTGCAATAGTGGGTAGACTATGATGTGTGATCATACTAATGAGACTACTCACTTAATAAACACATATTCTAAATGTTCCTATTCGGTGGATACCTGAGAAGGACATCAGATATCCGGATAGAATAGTATTGTTTACTCCTGCTCATATGATGAGGGTGACTGATCTCATAGTCATGTGTGTGGAGACACTAAGGAGAAACAATAGGTGCTCTTTAGAGAAAGAGTTCACTGAACTGATCCGATAGAATCACTGGATGGAATTGTACCTAACTGTCAACCAGGAAGATTCAATTGTCACAGTTGTGTAGATGATCTTTAGACCTGAGACACCAAAGACACCTTGTTGGTGGACTTCTGTTTTGAGCTTGACCTAAGAATCTCTATTCAAGAGATTCCAAACAGTCAATGTTCAGACACAGCGGAAGACCTTCGAAGGGGATTGAGTGGTCAATAAGGGATCATTTGCCCTCGGTACACAGAGGGAGAATACTCAAGGGAACGATGTAATGGAGTCCCTGGCCAGGGCAGACAAAATATCAAAAAGGGAGTTTTTGATATTAATCTAAAGCATCAAGTCCCAGTGGAACAACAAGTTAGGATTTGACAGTATACCATATCCTAAGTTGTTCAAGCGTATTGTGGAAATGAGAGATTATATCTACATGGTAACTGATGACGGAAAGGTTCCTTGTGAGGGTTACACAACCCCAATACCTTCCGGGTTCACGTGGTGTTGCTTGGCACCCAACGTGTTCGGAGGCCCAGATGAGTCGACTAGATAAAGTTGACTCGGATTGTTGATTAATATGAGATATTAATTAATTATTTAAGTTAGTAAGAGTTACTAATTATTGGGCCATTAACTGGATTGGTACTTGGGCCTAGAGGGTCACACGCAACAGGTTTTCATGCGACGGTCTAATTATATAAAGATCAGGGGTTTTTATGAAAAACCGCAATCTTTATATAATGACGTGATGGAAGAACCCTGGCCATGCATCAGGGTTTGCCCAGGGCCGCCCCCCCTCTCTCTCTCTCTCTTCCCTCTCTCTTGCGTCACATGTCGCGGAGATCGGCGCGGATCCAAGCTCAGTCTTCGAGCGTTGCGGAACCCGAGGGAGCGAGCGTGGACGGGCACGAGGGAGCGGGCGTGGATCGTCGTGAGGAAGACCGCGTGGACACCGCTGGAGGCCGGACGGTTGAACGGCTTGTGGCGCCACCTCCTCGCAGTCATACGAACGCGGATCCGATTCCGTGCAAGGTGATTTCGACTATCCGATAGTCAGATCCGTGTCTCGCAAAATGGAATGAGATCAAGTTTTAAATTCATATTCCTGCTGTTTTCTTGATCTCGGGTTGCATTAGATCCTAATAGTGGTATCAGAGCCAGGTTCCACTGCGATCTACATCCGTTTTGCTGTTTAAGATCATTTTCTTAATATTTATTCCATGCAAACTTCTGCCAAAGCGCCGGAAACCCCTCCCCAATTTTTCCAAATTTTCAGACTGGAATTCCGCGGCCATTTGATGGCTGGCAAACCTAGAAAAGGGGGCGGGGGTCGCCACCGCGGCGGCAGGCACACCGCGGCGGCGTTTTTTTCCCCTTCGGCGGGGTCCCTCCCAGGCTGGGCCGCGGGAGGGCCAGCGCTGCGCGCCGCCGCGCCTAGGGCGGGCGAGCGCAGCGACGGGGCGACACCCCATGCGCGGGCCACGCGCAGGCCAGGCGCGGGCCACACCCGGGCGCCAGGCGGACCGGGTCCGCCTGGCCCTTCGCAGGCCGTGTGCCTGCTGGCTGAGCCAGGGGCTCAGGCGCGCCTGACCAGCCAGCAGGGTCCCAAATTTTTTTTTAATAAATTTTGGGATTCTTTAATTCTGAAATAAATGTTTTAATTGTTAAATTATTTATTTCAGAAATTATTATGCATGGAATAACCCTTCATTAAATGATTTTAGATTGTATGTGCATGCTTTTGATGTTACAGTTTTATAATGACGATTAAGGCATGTTAAAAGATTAATTTTTGAAATGATCGAATAATTCCTTTTTGGTTGGACCTAGTTTTCTGAAACCAAAATATATATTTCAAAACTTTTATTTAGCCATGTGATGTGCTCTTCCATGTGTGGAATGCTTAAAAGTTTATATGGTCATGGATGTTTGCTCTCTATGTCATGGGATGATGTAATGTTTTAATTATTTGTGATTGTGAGATTGTAAATTAATGGTTAATTTGAGGTCTGCGAACCTCCTCTCTGTCTCACATTCCAATGTAATTCTATCTCCCTCCCATGATGTAGTCGCCATAAGGCTTCTCTTTATACAAAATGTACATACAATTTTGTTTATGTAATTTTGTTCGTGAGGGACGCTTGATGGCGAGGATGATCCGCTACTGCAACAGAAATGGCGTTGGAAGAAGTTCACTAATGCTTACATGTTTGCAGGTTTACCAATATAAGGGTTATTTTGGTATTGTGGCGATTGTTTGACTGTTTGGCTCCAGTCAAACTTATGCAATATCCATGACCACTTTAATTTGTATGGGATGCAAATTTATTTTATGATCTCCTAGATTATAGTATTATGTAATATTATAGAATATTCATATATGCTACCATCTAGGATGAGACCAAGATAAAATATTTCAAATTCCTCTTTAAAATTCTAAGCCGTAGCGCATATATTTAATATAGTTGCGTGGTCCTCCATCGTTATGGTTTTATGACTTAAATTACATTTGGGTGGGTTTGTTGTGTTATCCACAAGGCCCACTTAATTGTGAAATAAGTCTTAAAACTATTGCATATGGATGCATGTAAACGAGATAGAGGCACGGTGTAGCTCTATTGTGCTATGCACAAGGGCTACATCCTAATCTATCTGCGTTAAGTAATGATGGTAAAGCTTAGACTGCACTTTATGGCTTGTTGTGCTATCCACAAGGCCATTAAAGATGCAGGGACCGAATAGTGATCAGATATTGCAAAGGGTTGCAAGTCCCATGAGATGGGTGCTCTTTGGTCATATCATGACTTGTTGTGTTATACACAAGGTCATGGTATAAGTCATTGAGATTCTGATCCCCACTAGGAGATTGTCGGCATCTCCCGTCCTGCATATTTGAGGGATATGCAGTTCGTCGAAAATTAGTGGGAGTTTTAAACTAGATTAAAGACCATATCTTGTTTTAAATAATAACTGAACATCTTCTAATTATATTTCTTTTATCTCCTATAGGCTAAAATGTCGTCAGGGAATCCGTTACGTGGCATATTGGATGCCAACCGTTTGACAGGCCCAAACTATACCGATTGGCTCAGAAACCTGAAGATTGTCCTCAGGTCTGAGCAAATCGCCTATGTCCTGGAAAGTGAGGCCCCTGCTGAGCCGGCATCAGATGCCCCTGAAGGAGAGGTGCTTGAGTATGAGAAGTGGAAGCAGGATTCCACCATGGCACAATGTTTCATGCTTGCCTCAATGAGCAATGAGTTGCAGAGGCAGCATGAAGACATGGATGCCAAAGCCATCTTGCTCCATTTGAAGGAGCTTTTTGCTGAGCAGAGCAGGACTGAAAGATATGAGATATCTAAAAGTCTGTTCAGAGCAAGGATGGCTGAGGGATCTTCAGTACAGACTCATGTATTGAAGATGATAGAGTGGATTGAGAGGTTAGTGGTCCTTGGGATTGAACTCCCCAAGGAAATGAGCACAGACCTCATCCTGCAATCACTTCCAGACTCATACTCTCAGTTCATTGTTAACTTTAACATGAACAAGATTCAGGTCACGTTGGCTGAGTTGCTTAACATGCTTAAGACTGCTGAGGGAAACCTTCAGAAGGAAAAACCTCAAGTCCTTTTAGTTGGTAAGACCAACAGAAAGAGGAGGGCAGTTCAATCCTTTAAGAAAGGAAATCAAAAGAAGCATGTTAAAACAAACCCAGCTCAGAAGAAAAAGGACACAAGAGATGAAAAGGGTGAGTGCTTCTATTGTCACCAGAAAGGTCACTGGAAGAGGAATTGCAAGCAATACCTCAAGGACAAAGCTCAGGGCACAGTGAAGCAAGGTGAAGCTTCAGGTATCTATATGATAGAGTTACACTTGTCAGTTAGAGATTCTACATCATGGGTATTGGATACTGGATGTGCTTCTCATATTTGCAATGATGTGCAGGTACTGACAAGTAGAAAGAAGCTGACCAAGAAAGAGGTGGAGCTAAGGCTAGGAAATGGCGCAAAGGTTGCGGCAAGCTCTGTGGGAACAGTGAACCTTAAGCTCTCATCTGGAGATGTTCTAATTTTAGAAAATTGTTATTATGTTCCTAGCATAATAAAGAACATCATTTCTATTTCATGTTTAGACAGAGTAGGATATACGTTGACAATAAAGAACAAATGTTGTTCTCTTTACCTCAGTAATAATTTGATTGCTACTGCGAATATGGTCAATGGTTTATATCTTTTGGATGTTTCTTATCATGATCTCCATCTTGATGTGGCTCTTAAGAAGAGCAAGAATAGTGTGAATCAATCCTACTTGTGGCATTGTAGGCTTGGACATATTGGTGAAGCTAGACTTCAAAAGTTGCATAATAATGGGTATTTGAGCCCATTTGATTATGAATCATTTGCAACTTGTGAGTCTTGCCTTATGGGTAAAATGGACAAATCTCCATTTACTGGATATGGAGAACGTGCCAAAGAGTTATTAGGGCTTATACATTCAGATGTATGCGGCCCTATGTCTACCCAGGCCAAGGGTGGCTTCTCATACTTCATTACATTCATTGATGACTTCTCTAGATTCGGATATGTGTACTTAATGAAGTACAAATCAGAAGCTTTTGAGAAGTTCAAAGAATTTAAAAATGAAGTGGAGAAGCAAACTGGAAAGAGTATTAAGACTCTTCGATCAGATCGAGGAGGAGAATACTTAAGTACAGAATTCACACAGTTCATGAAGGATAATGGTATCCTATCTCAGCTTACCCCTCCTTATACACCACAGATGAATGGGGTGTCGGAAAGGAGAAATCGCACTTTGTTGGACATGGTACGATCAATGATGAGCTTTTCAGAATTACCAGTGTCTCTCTGGGGATATGCACTTGAGACAGCTGCTTACTTGTTGAACAAGTTGCCTAGTAAGTCTGTGTCCTCTACACCATATGAGATATGGAAGGGCAGAAAACCAGATTTTAAACATGTTAAAGTCTGGGGTTGTCCAGCCCATGTAAAGAGGCACGATCCAGACAAACTAGAATCTAGGACACGTAAGTGTAGATTTGTTGGATATCCAAAGGAGACATTTGGATATTACTTTTACTGTCCTGAGGAACAAAAGGTGATTGTTGCCAGGAGAGCTATCTTTCTAGAGGAGGAATATCTTCTCCAAGAAGATAGTGGGAGTAAAGTAATACTGGAAGAGGTTCAGATCCACAAGTCAACACTGCCTCTGAGAGTGAGGTGTTGGTTCGTGATCCTATTGTTACACACACCAATGAACCATGCAAGTCAGGTAGAGTAACAAAGTTACCAGCACGATATGTGGGACATATTGATGGAGGTGACTCGAAAGCACCCTACCATGAGGATGATGATCCTATGACTTACCTGGAGGCCATTGAAAGCCCAGAAGCTGGGAAATGGCAGGAGGCTATGAACTCTGAGATACAGTCCATGTACGCTAACAAAGTTTGGAACTTAGTTGATGTACCTGAGGGTATTGTACCCATAGGGTGCAAATGGATCTTTAAGAAAAAGATCGGTGCTGATGGACAAATTGATACATACAAGGCAAGACTAGTGGCAAAAGGTTATCGTCAAAGACAAGGAGTTGACTATGACGAAACTTTTTCCTTAGTTGCCATGGTAAAACCAATTAGAGTTCTCCTTGCCATAGCTGCACATTATGATTATGAAATCTGGCAAATGGATGTGAAAACCGCCTTCCTCAATGGGAATCTTGAGGAAGAGGTGTATATGATACAACCAGAGGGTTACACATCTAAGGATTTTCCAGACAAAGTGTGCAAGCTACAGAGGTCTATATATGGACTAAAACAAGCCTCCAGGAGTTGGAACATAAGATTTGATGAGGCCATTAAATCTTATGACTTCATTAAGAATGAGGATGAACCATGTGTGTACAAGAAAACAAGTGGGAGTGCTGTCACCTTTCTACTTCTTTACGTAGATGACATTCTACTCATTGGGAATGATGTGGCAATGTTATCTTCTGTAAAGATTTGGCTGTCAAAGAATTTCTCCATGAAAGACTTGGGAGAAGCATCCTACGTATTGGGAATACAGATCTATAGGGATAGATCAAAGAGGATGCTTGGTTTAACCCAATCTATGTACATAGATACCATTGTCAAAAAGTCTGGCATGGAGAATTCCAAAAGAGGACTCATACCAGTGAGACATGGAATTCATCTCTCTAAAGAACAGTCTCCCAAGACTCCTGAAGAGAAGGCAATCATGGATAGAGTTCCTTATGCTTCTGCCATAGGATCTATCATGTATGCCATGCTATGTACAAGACCTGATGTAGCCTATGCTCAAAGTGTTTCGAGCAGATTTCAGGCTAATCCAGGTCAAGAGCACTAGATGGCTGTGAAGTGTATCCTAAGATACTTGAGAAGGACTAAGGATACATTTCTGGTTTATGAAGGAGGTGAACTGAAACTCCGGGGCTTTACTGACTCGAGTTTTCAGTCAGATCCAGATGATAGCAAGTCTACATCTGGATTTATTTTTACTCTAAACGGAGGTGCAGTTTGCTGGAAAAGTTCCAAGCAGGAAACAACTGCAGATTCGACGACAGAAGCTGAGTATATTGCTGCAGCTGAAGCCGCCAAGGAAGCAGTGTGGTTGAAGAAGTTCATCACCGATCTTGGCGTCGTTCCTTCTATTTCAGATCCTATCCCACTGTTGTGTGACAACAATGGAGCTATTGCACAAGCGAAAGAGCCGCGGTCTCATCAGAAGTCTAAGCACATTCTGAGGCGCTTTCATCTGATTAGAGAGATAATTGCCAGAGGAGATGTTGTGGTGGAAAAGGTTCCATCAGCTAACAATGTAGCAGATCCACTAACAAAGCCTTTAGCTCAAATTGTGTTTGAGCGTCACCTGACAGCTATGGGATTAATGCATAAAGGTGATTGGCTTTAGTCCAAGTGGGAGATTGTTAGTCTTGGGTGGACAACAAGCCAATCAGATATTGTATCATTTTGTTCAGTTATTAATAAAATGGCTTTTATTTATTATTTTACTGTGTTGGTATTATAATAAAGTCCATGAACATGTGCAATAGTGGGTAGACTATGATGTGTGATCATACTAATGAGACAACTCACTTAATAAACACATATTCTAAATGTTCCTATTCGGTGGATACCTGAGAAGGACATCAGATATCCAGATAGAATAGTATTGTTTACTCCTGCTCATATGATGAGGGTGACTGATCTCATAGTCATGTGTGTGGAGACACTAAGGAGAAACAATATGTGCTCTTTAGAGAAAGAGTTCACTGAACTGATCCGATAGAATCACTGGATGGAATTGTACCTAACTGTCAACCAGAAGATTCAATTGTCACAGTTGTGTAGATGATCTTTAGACCTGAGACACCAAAGACACCTTGTTGGTGGACTTCTGTGTTTTGAGCTTGACCTAAGAATATCTATTCAAGAGATTCCAAACAGTCAATGTTCGGACACAGCGGAAGACCTTCGAAGGGGATTGAGTGGTCAATAAGGGATCATTTGCCCTCGGTACACAGAGGGAGAATACTCAAGGGAACGATGTAATGGAGTCCCTGGCCAGGGCAGACAAAATATCAAAAAGGGAGTTTTTGATATTAATCTAAAGCATCAAGTCCCAGTGGAACAACAAGTTAGGATTTGACAGTATACCATATCCTAAGTTGTTCAAGAGTATTGTGCAAATGAGAGATTATATCTACACGGTAACTGATGACGGAAAGGTTCCTTGTGAGGGTTACACAACCCCAATACCTTCCGGGTTCACGTGGTGTTGCTTGGCAGCCAACGTGTTCGGAGGCCCAGATGAGTCGACTAGATAAAGTTGACTCGGATTGTTGATTAATATGAGATATTAATTAATTATTTAAGTTAGTAAGAGTTACTAATTTATTGGGCCATTAACTGGATTGGTACTTGGGCCTAGAGGGTCACACGCAACAAGTTTTCATGCGACGGTCTAATTATATAAAGATCAGGGGTTTTTATGAAAAACTGCAATCATTATATAATGACGTGATGGGAGAACCCTGGCCATGCATCAGGGTTTGACCAGGGCTGCCCCCCCCTCTCTCTCTCTCTCTCTTCCTCTCTCTTGCGTCACATGTCGCGGAGATCGGCGCGGATCCAAGCTCAGTCTTCGAGCATTGCAGAACCCGAGGGAGCGAGCGTGGACGGGCAAGAGGGAGCGGGCATGGATCGTTGCGAGGAAGACCACGTGGACACCGCTGGAGGCCGAACGGTTGAACGGCTTATGGCGCCACCTCCTCGCAGTCGTACGAACGCGGATCCGATTCCGTGCAAGGTGATTTCGACTATCCGATAGTCAGATCTGTGTCTCACAAAACGGAATGAGATCAAGTTTTAAATTCATATTCCGCTGCGTTTAGTTGATCTTGGGTCGCATTAGATCCTAACAACCCCATCAATGAGTTTGTATCCCATCCTATGTGCAGCAGTGAGATCGAAACTACTGCGGGAGTTGAGCGTGATGCATTCACTGTCCGGAATGTCGATTCCAATGAACCTCATAAGGGACGTAAGTGGACAAGCGAAAGGCATGGATCTCCGGGGTTGGTTGAAGCATCGGTGGATGAGACCAAGCATCAGAAGAGGGAGATTTATGGGTTCACACTTGAGGAAAAAGGTGAAGAGTGACTTATGAACATCGGTGACAAGTTCCCGACTGCCATGTTTTGGCGCAATCAGGGTTGTGAAGATGTGGTGGATCATCCGGTTCAATGGAGGGAAGGAATTGGCATTCAGTTTGGCAATCTTCTGTGTGCCATCATAATCTTGAAGAGTGAGGAGGTGATAGTACACAGAAGCATCCGGAGTATGGGTGAGGATATCGGCTCTGGAGTTGGGGATTTGAAGGGCCGTGCTAATGAGGTTGGCTGTGAGTTGGAAAGTGGTGCCCTTCACAGTTGTGTAGAAATGCTTGTCTTGAGAGAAGCCAAGATTATTGAAGAAGTCACGAACGGCAGTGGGAGAATAAGTCGTGTGACTGTAGAAAAAGGACGTCCACCCCTGAGTGTCAAATAGGGGTTGGAGGTTGGGAAAGAGATCTGTCAAGGACTCAAAATTGACATACCTAGGCTGAACAAACTTGCTGAATGACCCCTTAGAATGAGTGAGATGGAGATGGGGAGGAACCACAAGTTTGGGCAAACGGTCGTCCCGAAGCTTCGTGCGGCGCTCAGCAGTAGCCCGGTCGTCGTCGCCGGCTCTAGATGAGAAGGGACGGCGGCAAGATGCCAGTTTTTTGCCTTGGAAGCCATGGAGATGATAGGACAATGGTGGATGAGGGGGACAAGGGAAGTAGAAGAAGGCTCTGTGGAGAAAGAGCAAGAGAAGAAGGAAGGTAGGGTTTCCCGTCCAAAGAAGGAAGAGAGATGTGTTGGGTAGGAGGAGGGGTTGATTCGGGTGGTGAAGGAGGAGGAAGGACCGGGGTTGCCTTTTAAAGAAGTTTGAAGGAAGTCTAAAAGGCATGGTCCCACCAAATCAGCCCCAAACGGCGTGCCCGTTGGCCTTCCAAATCATGGCTGCCGCCGTCTGTCGACAGATGCCTGGAGATCTGTCGACAGGTCCATACAGAAATTCTGCCTGACTGCTTTTTGGGTGAAATTTGAAAGAGAAATTGTGAGCAGTGGTTACATTGTATAAATAAGGTGTAGAATGGGTATACGCACATTGGAACCCACCATAGACATGGATATTCAAGCTCTCCCATTTACCTAAATGGTTTAAACATAATACCCAAGGAGTTTCAAATTAGAGCATTAAGAGAACACCTTACGGTCTTAGAGAAAAGACACCGATACCCTTGTTTGATTAAGGACATTGTAGACCAACACTATCCTTAGTTTGATGATGATCAAATGATGATTGAAATGAATGCCTAAACTTCTTGATAACCATAGACACTAAATGACCTCGTGATTTGAGACACTGTGGAGGCTTCACTCTATTTCCTTTTTTTTTGCTTGCAACAAATGAATGCAATGGGAAAAGTGGTGTTTAAGATAACTTCATACCTTTTGACGTGAGGATAGACATGACAAGTGCCCGTACCCCCAGTTACTCAGTGGAAGTGTCCATCATACCGTTGTATAGAGGTGATGAGATAGCTTTTTGACGCGAGGGCAGACATTTGTGATGCCCATCTCTCCGGTTACTCAGCAATACACATCATTGCTCTACCTTTTACCCAAATGTTGATTGACTTTTGTCTATTTTTTTGTTATTTTTCAGAAATAGGTAGCTTTTCTCCAATTTAGATTAAAATTCCAGATCAAGGAGTGTATATGATTAGCAGTCAATATTAGACATAAAGTTCAATGACCATAAGACTTTTCAAGTTACTGGAGAATAGTGTTTTCCTACAAGGAAATTATTCAATAGAGTTAGGTGTTTATCCTCTACGATGGTTCAATGTTTTCAAAATGATGTAACCTAAACCCGTGCATGAGTAGTATGTCCAAATCATGGTGGTTTAGGGAATAACATCAATATCATGTGAATATGATGGATTCAAACATGCATAAACACCCAATAATCATCTTAGATGAAGAACATGAACCTGCTCACGAGTTTGATATGAAATAAGCATGAATTGACAAGAAAGAGTGTGGCTGTCGACAGCTAGAGGGAGCCTGTCGACAGTTGAGCACAGACAGTAGACTGGTTTTTTAGAACTGTGTCTAGCTGTCGACAGATGAGTTGTCGTCTGTCGACAGGTGTACATAGAGTTCAAAGACTGATGTCTGTGGAGCCTGATCTGTCGACATGGGGTTCATGGCTGTCGACAGCAGCTTGTGCAGAGTGGACTCAAGGTTTGAATGAGGAATGAAATGAATAGAACAAGTGAGAGAAGTTGACATGAATGAGATATGAATGACTTCCTTCACTAAACACTCATCTAACCTGATTTTACTCCCCCATAGTGTGTGCTTATGTATCCACATACAAGCAAGGAAATCAAGAACACACTTTCATAAATAAATCAACCAACAGCACACCAGTTCATGTATGAGAGTAGATTATGAAGAGATTCTAGTTTGGAAAGGAAGAGGGAATGGGCAAAGTGAAAAGAAACTAATTCCTTATATAAAGTAAATGACCCTTCCATGCAACATAACTATGGATACTTGGCGGAGATATCTTCTCACGCATAATGAAAGTTTCCAAACAAGTATGACTTGTTCTTCTACAATTCACCAATTGATATACCTGATAGTTGGTGCACATAAGGGACAAATGCTTAGTATCCGGATAAGTTTCATTGCAATTTGCACAATCCCAATTCCCGTCTCAATGTGGTGAATCTATCTTCAGCCAGTGGTTTGGTAAAGATATCAGCCAATTGTTTTTCAGTGGGTATGAAGCTAATCTCCAAGGATTTGTTGGCAACTTCATCTCTTAAGAAATGGTGACGAATTTCTATGTGTTTTGTCCTAGAGTGTTGAACGGGATTCTTTGATAGATTGATTGCACTAGTGTTGTGACATAGGATAGGTGTGCATCCAATATCGATGTTATAGTCACACAATTGACTTTTTATCCACAACACTTGTGCCGCACAACTCCCTGCAGCAACATATTCTGCCTCTGCAGTGGAGAGTGCAACCGAGTGTTGCTTCTTGGATGCCCACGAAACCATGCAACCACCAAGGATTTGGCAATAGCCACTAGTGCTTTTCCTGTCTATTTTACATCCAGCATAGTCAGCATCAGAATATGAAACCAAGTCAAAGCTACTACCTGCTGGATACCAAAGACCCAAGTCATACGTACCTGAGAGATATCTGAAAATTCTCTTAACTGTAATTAAATGGCTTTCCTTTGGACTAGATTGGTATCTAGCACAAAGGCAAACACTGAACTGAATGTCCGGTCTACTTGCAGTAAGATAGAGGAGTGAGCCAATCATACCTCGGAACTGTTTGGCATCTACCGTTTACCTTTCTCATCTTTTTCCAGTTTTATACTTGTGCTCATGGGTGTTGAGGCAGACTTTGATTGTTCAACTGAAACCTTTTTAGTAGCTCTTTGACATATTTTTCTTGGTTTATGAAGAAGCCATCCTCCATTTGCTTGACCTGCAAACCAAGAAAGAATTGAAGCTCCCCCATTAGACTCATCTCAAATTCACTGTGCATGTGTTTGGAAAATTCCTCACACAGTGAAGGGTTAGTAGATCCAAAAATGATGTCGTCCACATAAACTTGAACAACAATGATGTGTGTGCGAACTTTCTTTATAAAGAGAGTTTGGTCTACTTTACCTCTTGAGTAGTTTTTGCTTACCAAAAATGTGCTTAGTCTGTCGTACCAAGCTCGGGGTGCTTGTTTCAAACCATAAAGAGCCTTGTGCAGTTTATAGACATGGTTAGGTTTATCATGATCTTCAAAGCCAGGTGGTTGAGAGACATAGACTTCCTCTTTTATGTAGCCATTCAAGAAGGCAGTTTTGACATCCATTTGAAACAATTTAAATTTGTTTGAGCATGCATATGCTAACAAGATTCTAACTGCTTCTAGCCTAGCTACAGGTGCAAAGGATTCTTCAAAGTCCACACCAAACTCCTGATTATATCCCTTTGCAACCAGTCTAGCCTTGTTTCTCACCACTTTACCCTCTTCATTGAGTTTGTTTCTAAAGACCCATCTTGTACCTATGACAGACATTTCAGGGGTTTTAGGAACTAAACTCCAGACATTATTTCTTTGAAATTGTCCAAGCTCCTCATGCATAGCATCAATCCATGAATCTTCTTTTAAGGCTTCTTCAACATTCTTTGGTTCCACTTGAGAGACAAAAGCTAAATGGTCATGTTCAACTATTTGATTAACCTTAGATCTAGTTTGAACCGACTCATTTAAGTCTCCTATCACATTCTCAAGGGGGTGATCTTTAGAGTACCTCACATTGGTGACTGTTGAAGGCCCGGGTAGATCTTGCATTTGAGGAGGTTGTTCTGGAGGAGGAAGTGCTTGAGGTGGTTCATGTTGAAGTTCTTCCTCATGTGGATCTTGGTCAGGTACATCGTCTTGATTTCTGAACAGATGACCGTCATCTTCATCATCATACCTGCGAAGAAATCCACTCTTTGATTTTGAAACAACTTGAGATTTTTCTTTTCCTTTTCTTTGTAGTTCCTCAAGGGTTGTTCCTTCAGTTTCATCAAACCTGTAAGCATTTGCAATGTTAGGCTTGATTTGAGATTCATCAAAAATTACATGTGGAGTTTCTTCCACTATTCTAGTTTTCAGATTAAACACCCTATAGGCTCTAGAGTGTTCTGAGTATCCAAGAAAAATACCTTGATCGCTCTTGGCTTCAAACTTGTCCAAATCATTTTTATCATTGTTATGTATGAACACTTTTGAACCAAAAACTCTGAAATACCCAATGGTGGGTTTCTTACCTTTCAGAAGTTCGTAGGGAGTTTTCTTGAATACCGGTCTTACCATGGCTCTGTTAAGAATGTAGCATGACGTGTTTACCGCTTTTGCCCAAAAACTTCTTGCAAGTTGATTCTCGACCAGAAGCGTGCGAGCCATCTCCACCAAGGTTCTATTCTTCCTCTCCACAACCCCATTTTGCTCTGGAGTTCTTGGGGAGGAAAACAAGTGTTCTATACCTTGGTTCCTGCAAAAATCAGTGAAGGAGTTGTTGTCAAATTCTCCCCCGTGATCAGTGCGGATGGAGCATATTTTGTTGACATTTCCATGCTCAATTTTATTGAAAAATTCTTCAAAAACATTCAGTGCTTCATTCTTGTGAGCCAGAAATTTCACCCAAGTGAACCTAGAGAAATCATCTACAATGACAAAACCATATCGTTTGCCATTGAGACTTAGTGTTCTCGTAGGTCCAAATAGGTCCATGTGCAACAGTTCATAAGCTTTAGAAGTACTCACCGGTGCTTTGGATTTGAAGGATTTCCAGGTTTGTTTTCCCTGTGCACATGCATCACAAAAATTTTCATTTTTATTGAATGGAATTTCAGGAAGTCCACTTACCAGTTTGAGCCTCATGATCTTGTGCAACACATTATAACTAGCATGACCAAGCCTACGATGCCACAATGTAAGCTCGTCCTGTTTGTTTGCTACAAGACACAAATCATTATTTTCTGGATCATCTAAGTCAACCATATAGATGTTATTTATCCTTTTTCCAGAAAACTTCAGACTTCCTGTTTCCTTATCAAGAATTTGACATGAATTAGACTCAAAGACAATTTTATGACCCTTATCACACAGTTGACTTATGCTAAGCAAATTGTGATGAAGGCCATCAACAAGCAACACATTGTCTATTGAGTTAGAGGCAAACTTACCGACTTTACCTGAGCCGATGATCTGGCCTTTGTTGTTACCTCCGAATATAACTTGACCTCCGTCTTTTTCCACGAGCATACAGAATTTTCCTTTGTCGCCCGTCATGTGCCTCGAGCAGCCACTATCCAAGTACCATTTGTTTTGATTATGGGCTGCTAGGCATTCCTGCACATGTGGATTAGACAAGAGGTTTTGGTACCCAAATTACTTTGGGCGCCAATGTATCATTCATGCCAAACAGTAAATGCTTCGGAATCCAAACTTGTCTGAATTTTTTATTATTTGGATTGTTCCAGCATTGTTTTTCAATGTGCCCAATCTTTTTACAGATATTGCATGATGATGGTTTATTGACTATAGTGGGCTTGACATTCTTTGGAGCATGCATTGGCATTTTTCCTTTCTGTTGCTTTGTTAGTTTTTCTTTTGGGCTTGATTTCCAGACCTGTCGATAGCTCTCTTTGGGGCTGTTGACAGATCTTGGAATTATGCCAGCATTAGGCTTCTTTGCCTTTTTTGGGGTTGCTTACCCTTAACTTGGGTTTTGCTGTTCTTTGTGGGGGTAGACTTACTTGTGCTTGGGCTTGATTCAACAAAAGACGTTATCAAATTTTCTCCAATTTTCTTTTGTTTTACTGGTTGGTACCCAAGCCCATGTTTTGGAACAAAAACATTTGACCCCAAGATTGCATCAAGGTTTTGTTTCCCTTTAACAAACCTTGACAAGTCTTCAGATTTCCCTTTAGATTTTCTTCAGTCTTTTCCAATTTTTCTTTCAGTTTATCATGCTCACCTTGAAGAGTTTCAAAGGAGTTCATTAAATCATCTTTTTCCTTTTGAACTTCTTGGAGTTTAAGTTTCAGGCTATCCATCTCCTCATGGTGAGCTTCCTCATCAATCCTCATCATTTCAATGTCTTTGAGTAATGATGCAACTTGTTCATCATTTTGTGTGTTGTTAGCAAGAGAGTTAACTTTCTTTTTGAGTGCCTTGTTTTCAGATTTAAGTTCACAAAATTTTTCAAACATAACAGTATAAGCCTCTTCCCATTCATCAACTGAATAGCTTTCAAAGGAAGAGTTTACCTCATTTGAGTCCTCACTTCTC
Source organism: Colocasia esculenta (assembly GCA_014218235.1). Taxonomy (NCBI): domain Eukaryota; kingdom Viridiplantae; phylum Streptophyta; class Magnoliopsida; order Alismatales; family Araceae; genus Colocasia; species Colocasia esculenta. The sequence continues at coordinate 111,486,920 of CM024761.1, read as the reverse complement.
GCCATGAGACAGTGGACTTCATCATCTCCGGAGGTAGCTTGACTGTTGTCGTCCTCGTCTTCATCGCTCCAAGTGGCCAGCATTGCCTTGGCTTTCTTGAATGTGAACTTGTCCTTTTCAGCTTCTTCTTGAGCTCGGGGCACTCTCCTCTCATGTGCCCTTGCTTCTTGCACTCGTAACACACAATCTCAGATTTTTTGTTAGAATCAAATTTATTGGAAAATTCTTTCTTTTGGAAAGGTTTAGAGTTACCTGTACCTCTCCTCTTGTATTTAAGGAATTTTTTGAATTGCCTAGTGAGCATGGCCATTTCGTCATTTTCACTCTCACTAGACGATTCAAACTCATCACTTTCCTGAATGACCTCCTTTTTGGAAGCTGAGGAATTTTTCCTGGAAGCCTTCAAGGCAAGTGGCTTCCTAGGATTTTCTTCAGTTTCCTTTCTTTTCATGTTGATTTCATAGTCATCAGTGAACCAATGAGTTCATCCAATTTCATTTTTGAAAGGTCCTTGGAATCCTCAATGACAGTGGCTTTGGTGTTCCATGAGGATGGAAGAGACCGAAGAATCTTCCTCACCAAATCACTTTCTGAGTATTCCTTTTTCAGACCTTTCAAGCCATTAATGATCAACATGAATCTCGCAAACATGTCAGAGATGGTTTCAGTAGAGTTCATTTTAAACATTTCATATTCGGAAACCAACATGCTTGCTTTAGTTTCCCTTACCTCGGACGTACCTTCATAAATTAGCTCGAGTTTGTCCCACATCTCTTTTGCTGATGTGCACGTGGAAACTCTCGAGTATTCATTGGGATGAACCGCGCACTGCATCATGTTGAGGGCGCTCCAGTTGAGTGTCCCCTTCGCGATCTGGTCCTTGATCCAGGTACTCTCGTCCTCAGGAAGGGAATATTCACCTTTGTGGACTATTTTCCACAGCTCGTATTTTTGTGCTCTCAGGAACACCTGCATACGATTTTTCCAGTAAGGGTAGTTAGTTCCATCAAAAAATGGTGGCCTGGTCACTGAGTGACCCTCGGCCATGAATCCCTTGCTAGATTCCATTAGACCGTGAATCTCCTGATCGTAAGATCAAACAAATAAGACAGTAAATCGGAGAAACTGGGCTCTGATATTAATTGAAAGGTCTGCGGAATTCCCAATATGGTAATCTAGAAGGGGGGTTGAATGGATTACTGTCAGTTAAAAGTTTAATACAACCCTTTTTAATCACAATAGAGTCTTTCTGAATTTGCAGTAGGATCAAACTAAGACTTAGATGTATTGGTGATGTGTGGATCAAATAGTAGTCTATCTAGGGTGTGTAGATGCAACATGCCTATCAAACATCTAACGTGAAAACGTTCAAACCATGAGACACGATGATTTACGTGGTTCGGAGTACACAAATCGTGTATCCTACGTCCACGGCACACACACACACGCAGAGAAAACTGCTTATGAGCCAGTTCAGTGACTACAACTAACACACACGTGTTTTCTGATGTGCACCCACGAACAGAACAACACACACACGTGATTTCAAGCACAAGGGTCCCTTGAATCACCACAACACACACACGGATGGTGAAAGTATGAAAATAGGAAGAGTTCAGAGTGAAAGAATGAATCCTGATGTAGAACTCTTCTGGGAACGCCTGGAGGAAGTTCAAACTTCGACTTGAATGCTTCAGATCGATAGAGAAGGTTGAATCCTCGACGTTCTATCTTCAGTACTGCTAGATCGATGGATCTCTCGGTCTCTGAGCAGCAGTCTGAAGCAGAGCAGCAGCAACACCTTCTGTTCTTGGAGTTGCTCTAGGGTTTTCAGTTGTGGCTGCTTCTGTACGAGATCCACTTGACAAAAGTTGCTTATATAGTGGTGTTTACATATGGAGAGTCGTGGTAGAGAGAAACACCATCTATGGCAACTTGGAAACTTTCCGTATCTGAAGATCTCCTTCGTCTGTCGACAGGTCTGGGTGCATCTGTCGACAGGCAGAAATAGTTTTGCAAAAGCCAGAAGTCAGGTTTTGCGGGTAGCAGATTTCTGTACTTATCTGTCGAGAGTCGACTTGCATCTGTCGACAGATAGGAACATAATTGCACATTCCTGAGCTCTGTCTGTAGGTGGCTGTCGACAGGTACATGGGGTCTGTCGACAGGTAGCTGTTTTAAGAGCTTTGTCTTGTCTGTCTGTTCACATCTGTCGACAGGACCTGAAGGACTGTCGACAGGTGACTGTCTTCATGAATGTATCTGATCTTTTTCTCTTGTTTTGGTATATCTTTGTTGCATGCACTCATACCTACATAATCAAACATGTATAGTAAGATATTATGTACACATAGAAGATCAAACATTCCATCATGTTGCTTTCTTGAAGATGTCATGTATTAAACCTCAATTATGGATGTTCATCATCAAAAACATGTTGTCATAAACAATAGAATGAAAGACCCAACAATTCACACCGCTCGTCGATTGACAAGTCCTTGTCAAGCTAGATACTTAATGAGGGAATAAGAATCTCATATGGTAATACAACCTCCATTTCATAAGTGAGGGCGATAGTGTCTGCCCCGTGGGAGTACGGATCAAAGTGCGGTTGGCCCATAGAGCTTCTACAAGCTTTTCTGGACAATCCAAGAATTTGTTAGCCTCATAGGTTTTCTTAACAATTTTGATTAGAGTTTTGTTTGTGGCATCTGCTTGGCCATTGCCTTGCAGATAATAAGGAGATGAATGATGCAATGCAATTTTATACCTATTGCAGAGGTCACACAGTTCTTGAGAGATAAACTGAGGTCCATTGTCAGTGATGATGGTACTTGGGATGCCGAACCTGGTGATGATGTTTCTCATGATGAACTTGTAGACGGTTGTTGCCTTGATCTCCGCATATGCTTCGGCTTCCACCCACTTGGTGAAGTACTTCGTTGCAGTGAGGATGTATGATTTGGTTTTGTTTTGGGAGTTGGGATCACCAAGGGGACCAATGATGTCGAAAGCCCACATAGCGAAAGGCCATTAGGAGGATATTGGGTAGAGTGTAGAGGATGGAGAATGGATTTTGTCGGCATGTAGTTGGCATTTGACACACCGACGGACAAAAATAGAGCAGTCCTCCTCTAGAGTAGGCCAATAAAAGCCCTGCCTAAGGATCTTCTTAGCAAGCATCTGGCTATTCACATGGCCACCACAAACACCCGAGTGGGCCTCCTCAACAACCTTCCATACTTCATCCTCATCTAGGCACTTGAGCAAAATTCCAGTGAGTCCCCTTCTGTAGAGTGTATTTCCAACCAGGGTGTACTTCTGGGACAATCTCCTTATGGCTTTCTTCTCATCACTTGTGACTTCCTCAGGGTACGTCTGATTCTTGCAATATCTTGCTATCTCATAATACCATGGCTTCTCCTCATCTTCTAACTCGTCTTCTAGCTCCAAAAATATAATCTCGATTTTATCCTTCCTTTCCAACTTCTTCAACATCTCCTCCTTGATCCAGAGAAAGACGCGGTCTTGAACAACAGGGGTATTGCAGCGTGCAATTTGAATGCTGTCAAAATACCCGGGATAGCACATATTGAGAGTTGAAGCGATGGTAGCAAGAGCATCGGCTAGAAGGTTCTGATGACAAGGGATATGGACAAAGATCAGCTTGGAGAATAGCTTGGCATAAGCTGAGGCGAGTTCTTGGTAAGGCTGGAGCTTTGGGTCCCAAGTGTGATATTTGGTGAGCACTTGGCGCAAGACCAGTTGACTATCACCTACAATTCGTAGATGGGTGACACCATAGAAATGAGCGAGCTCCAGACCCGTCAACAAAAGCTTCATATTCGGCTATGTTATTGGTGGTAGGAAACTCTAATTTGTAGGCTTATGGGATGGTGACACCCTCAGGTGATAGTAGAGCAATCTCGATACCCTTCCCTTGGGAGTTTAGAGCTCCATCACAATATAACGTCCACATAGGATCAGATTGGTTAAGGGACATTAGTTCTTCATCTGGGAACTCCGAACGAACTGGATCGATTTGAGGAATAGGGTGGTGAGCGAGACGTTTGCTATGACATAGCCTTTGATGGATTTTTGCTGAATGTAGGTGATTTCAAACTGAGAAAGGAAGCTCTGCCAACGTGCTATCCTATCGGTTAGGACTGATTGTTTGAGGAGGAACTTTGTGATGAACCACATCATTCAAACCCATTAACCTGATAACGAGCCTGACACGACTCCGCCTCCCGCGAACGAGCCGAAGCTTCGCAAGGGATATCATTCACACATGTCCGTAGAAATATAAAGGAAACAACTGAACATAAGAAAACTTTCCATTCCACAAATATTTACATGAGATTTACATAGCCAATTCCTCAACTAAAACCATAAACCAGTACAACAGAACCTGGGGCATACCCCGAGGTGTACAAAGAGAGAAAATTACACTGTTGGTGGTGGCGCAGACCCTGCTCCGCTACGGTGCGACCCTGAACTAGAAGAAAGATGGGAAGCCTCCTGCTCTCCCTCACCTGAAAGGAGTAGGAGGGTGAGCCTCGCTAGTCACTGGTTCAGGTAGGGAAACTCCCCCAAAGAAACCGAGCAAACCACAACTCAAGTAACTAAGCAGGAAGATACGCTATAGCAATTTATAGAATTATTTAAGCAGGATATTAAAGCTGTAACTTACTTACCATCTGCTGACCTCGAACGTGATTTTAATAAATAAACAGAAAACCAAATAGGTGTACGAGCTAAAGTAGATAAACGCCAAACTCGGGTTGCGTAGCCTAGCTCCCGACACCAGCAACCAACTCGGACAAACACACAGGTCTACCTCTCAGTCTCGCAGCCACGGACGAAAGGTCCAGCTGCCGCTCCACTAAACCAAACAAGAACTGTGGAGACCAACCAAACCACCACACCTGTAGGTCACACGCCCAGTAGGCCCATGCCTAACCCCTTTAGGGACTTTGGCCTAAGCTCCCTAAAGTGAGGCACTGGAAACAGGACTAGCTGGGGTCCAGTACGTCTACTGGTATCCGTCCCCCCAACTACGAGCACGCTACAAGCGACTAAACAACAAACTCTCACAAGTCGCTATCCCTGCCATCTTTCCCTTAGTCGGATGACAACTCTCCTCGAGAGCGAGGGTGTCAAGGAAGACGACAAGACCCCGACAGTACCACTATACCGGGACAAACCCCGAGCACACCCACGTGCCTGGCTCACCTCAGAACCTGGGGCTCCCAATTGAAGAGGTAACCACGGAAGGTGTAACACTACCTACCACGCACACAAAAACTCGTGCACGCTACGCAAACCACGTGAACACACACGGGTCACTGAAATAAGTCACACACACAACCACGTGAGCCTGCAGCTCACCATGTGAACCGCACTCCTAAGGAGCACAGCAGGTGCCAAAGCACCGCTAACCACTTCTACACATATCGGTTAACCATGCCATGCATCGATTAAACAGAAATATATACATGCATTAACATTTACATGCAAGAAGTATCCCACGGCTGAGATCGTGATAGAGGCTCAGGTCGCGTTCAGATAGCGATGCCCCGACATGTCGCAACCAAGAGAGCGAATGCGACGTATCATCCTGTCGTGATCTGATCACGACAGGGGAAGTCGTCGCCTTCGCAGAAGAAAAACCGTAACTGGGTCCCCTTCGCCAGAAAACCCTAAAAATCCTGCCAAACATGGTTTCTAATACGTTTTTCATGCTCTTTGTGATGTCCTAGCAAAGCTGTAAACACAGCACACACCACACACCCACGAAATCCACGGAGAAAAGGATGGAATTTCCCTACTTTCTATGAAGAACACAAAAATGGGCAATAACCCAACGTTTCTCCCGCTCCACACGCGATCCTCGCGGCGAGAACACGTCCAACCGAGGCCCACGAGCTCGAATCGCCCAGAATCCCACGAGCAAAACCTCCCCTGGCCGAGCAGAGCTTGAGAAAGTTCTGTTCTGCCAGGGTTTCTTAAAAACGCAACTCGGTTAGGAATGCGACATATCGCTATGTCGCGACCAAGTCGCGACGCGGCTGCCCGTCGCGATTCGCCTGTTGACGTCAGCATGCCCGCCCCGTGCGCGACACGCGGCGCGCATGCAGACAACGAGCCAAAATAGCGGCAACCAGAACGCGACGTCCCCTGGTGTCGCGATGAGAACGCGATGTGCCCCTCTATCGTGTTCAGGGATAGAGAACAAACCTGCGCTATGGGCCAACCAGCCAGTCCACAACGCCCCTGAAACCAATGTAAGCACCTGCTACACACAACATGGGCCACACACTGGCCACCTCAACAGATAGAAGATGATCTGAACAGTCGATATGCTACAAACTTGATAGGATTCATGCGGGCGATTAGATGGACCTCATGAGTAAGAAAGTAGTGCTTCAGTTTCTGCACTACCCATACGAGAGCGGCACATGTCTTCTCCATTGCTATGTACCTTTGCTCGTAGGGGTTGAGAAGCTTAGACAGGTAGTATGCTGCCATCTCCTTGCCTTCTTCATCCACTTGCACAAGGACAGCCCCTACAGAGTCTTCCAGGATGGATATATAGAGGATAAGAGGTTTGCCTAGAGTCGGCAGCCTCAGGACAGGGGGATTAGCCAAATACTCCTTGAGTCCGTCAAAAGCTGCCTGACACTTCTCGTCCCAATTAAATTCGACTCCCGACTTGGTGATGTCGTAGAAGGGTCTACACCTCTGTGAATGTTGGGAGATGAATCGGCAAATAAACTGCAGCCTCCCGATAAGTCCTCAAACTTCCTTCAAATTCTTGGAAGGGGGCATCTCTCATATCGCCTTTGCCTTGTTGGGATCAATTTCTATACCTCTCTTGCTCACAATGAACCCTAAAATCTTACCCGATGAAACACCAAACACACATTTCTTGGGGTTCATCTTCAATTGGTATTCCCTGGACCTTCGCAGGACCTTAGTCAGAACCCCAGGATGCTCAGCCATTGTCTTAGATTTTACTACCAGGTCGTCCACATATACCTCGATGAAAATGTGGATCATGTCATGAAAGATAGCCATCATAGCTCTTTGATAAGTAGCTCCAGCATTCTTAAGCCCAAAAGGCATGACCACATAGCAATAGGTTCCTTATGGTGTAGTGAACGAGGTCTTTTCCTAGTCTTCCTCAGCCAGCTTGATCTGATTGTACCATGAGAAGCCATCCATAAAGGAGAGGGTTTCATACCCAGCCATGTTATTTATGAGCACGTCGAGGTGAGGCAATGGGAAATCATCTTTAGGACACGTGCGGTTAAGGTCCCGAAAATCGATGCAGATCCTTACTCTTCCATCTTTCTTCATAACCAGGACAATGTTTGCCACCCAATTTGGATATAGCACGACTCTAATAAATCTGGCTTTGTGGAGCTTGTCGACTTCATCCTTCATTTTCAAAGCCACTTGGGGGTGGAAACGCCTCAACCGCTGCTTGATGGCAATGGACCCCGGCTTAAGGGTAAGACGATGTTCAACAAGTGCGGTGTCCAAGCCTGGCATGTCCTCATAGCTCCATGCGAATGTGTCCTTGTATTCCTTGAGAACCTCAATGATTGCCTCCTCTTCAGCTGGTGATAGATTACTACTTATGAGGACGGTCCTAGGGTTTTCCTCGGTTCCCAAGTTGATTTCCTTGGTGATTTCCTCTACAGCAGCTGACGGTTCATCAAATCTCTTCAATCCACTTGTGAACACGTCAGCCTCGTCCTTGAATTCTTCATCACCTTCTTCAATCGGGTCATCATCATCTATGATCTCATAGACTCCAAACCCATCATCAATTAAGCATACTGAATGCTCATATTCTATCTCCGGCCATTGCAATGGCTCTTCTATAAATTCTAGAATTGCTATGCATGCCTTGCATCTACGGGCTAAATCAGCGAGGAATCGGTGTGGAATCCTCCTATCCTTGGATTTCTTCTGAGAGATTGCCCCAAGCTTATTACTACCCTGGCCTAGACTCAAACTACAACTACCTGAATCTACAGCAGGGGGTTGAGGAGAAGGAAAAGCAGTAAAAGCAGGATCCTACGTGGGGGAAGATGGAGGAGGATTTAAAGCAGTAAAAGAATTTCCCTGCATGGGGGACGGAGGAGGAGGAGAAAAAGCATTAAGAATCCCCCGCGTGGAGGGGAGTGGAGGTCCCTGCGCGGAGGGACGCATGAGGTCAGTCATGGGACTGAAGAGAGCTGGCCCGCCGGTCGGGGCACACTCTGAGGCGAGGAAGGAGGTTTCCTCGATGGAGATGACAAAGTCAGCCATTGCGGGGCCCACTCGGTGCTCAACACGTACAGAGGGAGAGGGTGAGGTGAGATCGCCAATTTGGAAAGCTGAGAGACAAGCGCAAGCTCAAGAGGAGAGAAATCGGAGTGAGGGAGTGGGAGGGTGAGCACCTATTCGTGAGAGTGAAGGGAGATTGACAAGTGGGGCGTCGGTGCCTGAGGAATGCTCAGAGGAATGAAGGAAGGCCACGTGATGTCCTGTAGGAGGGAAGACGCAATGCTTGGAGAAGAGAGGGAGTTGGGCACGGTGCCCGAGAAAAAGAGAGGAGTAGGCGCGTTGCCTGGTGGGAGAGGGAGGTCGGGCGTGTTGCCCGGAGAGGAAAGGGGAATGAGTGCATTGCTCGGAGAAAGGGAGAGAGCGGGCGCGTTGCTCGGAGAGGAGAGGGGAGTAGGCGCGCTGCCTGGTTGGAGAGGGAGGTCGGGCGCATTGCCCGGAGAGGAAAGGGGAATGAGCGCGTTGCTCAGAGAAAGGGAGAGAGTGGGCACGTTGCTCGGAGAAGAGAGAGGAGTAGGCAACATGCCTGGTGAAAGAGGGGGAGTGGGCGCGTTGCCCGGAGGTGAAACCGAAGTGGGCGCGGTGCCTGGAGAAAGAGGGAGAGCGGGCGCGTTGCCTGGAGAAGAGAGGGGATTAGGCGCGTTGCCTGGAGAAAGAGGGAGAGTGGGCATGTTGCACGGAGAAGAGAGGTGATTAGGTGCGTTGCCTGGAGAATGAGGGGGAGTGGGCGCATTGCCCAGAGGAGAGAGAGGAGTAGGCACGTTGTCTGGAGAGGGAGGAAAATCGAGCGCATTGCTTGGAGAGGAAAGGGGGACAAGCGCATTGCCTGGAAGGGAAAGGGAAATGGGGGCGATGCCCAGAGAGGAAAGGGGAGCAGGCGTGGTGCCCGGAAGGACGAGGCCCGCCCATAGCCTGGTTGTTGCGGGAGTTTCTTGTGTGCTCTGCTCTGCCTCGACTGCCTGCTGCTTGCTGATGGCTACTGCCAATTGCTCGGTGTCTGTCATTGCAAAGAGTTGTTCCAGGGATGCAGCGACATCACTCATGTCAAACCATCGGCTCCATTCTGCCTCGGACACGCCCCTCTTGATGTGCTTCGGCGGCCTGGAGTTGTCTACATCTCGATATGTGGCCAGGGGTGAACGACGGGTAGGTTGAGCATTGATAGTGGATGTCTGTTCACTTCTTGGTTGCAGAGGTCCTCTCTTGAAATGTTCATACAATGTCCATGTGAGAGGCTGCCCTGGTTGATGCTTTGCCCTGTTCGGCCTGCACCCTAATCCTGCCTTGGGTCTCATTTTACAGTCTTTCACGGCCTCTGTCCTTCCCTGTGGCTGTGCCCCCAGCCCCTTGCCTGACTGGTACCCCATTTGCAGCATGATATGCCACCCTTTCCTGATGATGATCTTGCTTCTGTTAGCAGCATTAACTGATGAATTAACCGGTCCTGGATACATGCTGTGTGTATCTAGTACAGACATTAGTGGCTAATTGCTGGGCCAGATGGAAGGGACTGAGTTGTCCGTCATGGCGTCCAATTCCATGATAGCAGGCTTGCTAGCAACCTTGACGACTCTCCCCTTGTACGGGAACTTGATGCACTTGTGAAAGTTGAGATAACAGCGCCAAGTGCCTGAATGAAAGGCCTGCCTAGAATCATATGGAAGCTCAGGTCCATGTCCAAGATATGAAAGTCCATTTCAGTAACGGATGGACCCAACCCTATTCTCAAACTAACGACCCCTTTTGGCGGCCTACTGGTGTTATCTCAAGCCGTGACAGTGATAGCAGAGTGTCGGATTGACTGTAATGCTACTCCGCAGAAATCTAACGTGTCAGAGGACACAACATTAATGACGCCTCGGAGTCCACTAAGCATCGAGACACGTGGATCCCATTAATGTTGACTATCAAGCATAGGGTGTACTGCTGAGACTAGGCTGGTGCTAACTCGTCTTCATGAAATTCGATGGCAGGGTGTGAGCTCTTGGGAGTTAAAACTGCACTAATCTGGTTAACTGGCAAGTCTTCATTGACCATGACCTTTTGTAGATAGTGCATGAGGGCTTCCTGGTGCACCACTGACCGCTTGATCAGTTCCAGAATAGATATCCTGGCTGGAGTCTTGTCCAGGTGCTTTAGCAAATCATATTGAGTCCCTAGGATGGACTCCTCTTGCTGGGCTTCTTCTTCCTGGGGCACTGATATCTGTTCCTGATGTTGGGGAAAGATTCTATTGAAGATGTGCCCACTCTGGAGCACCATCATTTCTTTTGAGCTATCTTCCACCACGTCCAGCAAAACAGAAGGTGGAAGGGAGGTAGAAGGTTGAGGAGTGAATATTGGTGCGGCAGTTGGATACTTGCCGCACTCGGGGGTGGAGTGGAGATACGAAGAAAGGGGGCTTGGTGATTGGGGGTAATAAGGGGGGTGGTTGATGGCATGCGGAGGAGAGGTGGGTTGGATGACGGTGGTTGCGGGGAAGCGGTGGTAGGAGACGGGCGGTTTGATTATGGTGGTATGGTGGAGGGTTGCGTAAGAAGGGGGCTTGTGTGTTGGGAGGTGGTGGCGTTGTGGTGATGGGGGGTTGACGGATGAGTGGGGGGTTAGGTGGTCAGCTAGATGGTGTGAGACGATGGGTAGGGATGCGTAGAAAGGAGGGTAGTGGGTTGGCAGGGGTTGGTGTATGGATAAAGGGGGGTAAGGTGAAAGAGGATTGGGAGGTGGATGCGGCGGGTACTTCCATCGCCGACCGAGTGTTTCACTGTGGGGAGACGCCGTGAAGGCGTTTACTTGTTGATTTGGAGCCTGGTGCTCCGGGAGAGGGTTTCAGACAATGCCCATGTTGGGTTGCTGCTGGGGTGCTTGGGATGGCTGCTGCTGTTGCTGCTGGTCCTGCCTGGGTGGCCCCCTTGCCTTCATCTCGGTAATATATTTTCTCATCTCCTCCGAGTCTATGCCTCCATTGTCACTTAGGTTGTAGATGTAATCCTTTAAATGGAAGCACGCCTCTAAAATATGGCCCGATCCTCGATGAAATGCACAATACTAGGAGGTATCAACATTGGAAGGCCATTGTAACCTTTCCCTTGGCAAGGTGAGTGCGCTGGCGGCCATGAGGGCATTAAAGATATCCAGTAGAGTCTCCGAAAATGGAGGGTAATGGGTTCTCCTCGAGCCAGGGGGACGTCGAGGCTGCTGGGGCTCATAGGTGCCTGGAGGAGGGACCTAGTTGTATTGGGGAGGTGTAGGAGTAGGCTATTGTTGTTAGTACTGGGGAGGGGCAGGTTGCCGGTACTGGGGCTGCTGAGGATGGCGATACTAAGGCTGTTGGGGTTGCTGATAATATTGGTTGGTGGGAGGCTGTTGGTAGCAGGGTTGCTGAGGCTGCTGATATTATGGAGGCTGTTGGGGTTGCTGGGGTGGTGCCTTGAACATTGGAGGGTTGTTCGGTTTGGGGGCCATTTGCTTGGGCTGTTGGGCCCTGGTATTGGTGTTGTTGTTGGGTCGGTAGGTGGAAGGACTAGGGTTGCCCATAGCACTCACCTACTCATTCTGTATAACCCCCTCGGTCGTGGGACCGCCAGTAGGGGGAACACCACTACCTTTCTTGAAGGCCCGGGCCTTTGGCTCAAATATGGCCATGATTGGAGAGTCCTTCAGCTGGGTCTGAATGTATCGGGCTCTCTCATACAGTTCCTCCATTGTGGCCAATTTGTTCATAGCCAAAATATATATTTTTTTGTTTTTTAATAAAATAGGTCCTCAGAGATCAATCTAGGAGAGTGCACCCTCCCCCAGTAGGGGAGAATGGACTCACTCCACTAGCTGAGAAAACTCTGGGCCTAAAAATTATATATGAAAAAAGGAATACAATGCAGAGAGCCACACCCTCCACACCCTCATTAGCTAAGTCTAACACTATGAGGCCCGTTCTATCAATACATAAAGGACCCTTACAAATAAGAGGGAGGTTATCCGCGCCCCAAAAGACCTCATTGCGCATAAGAATTACAGCATGGTTGGCTAGCCTGTCTGCCACCTGATTTGTCTCTCTAAAAATATGAAAGATGGCAGCGTGTTTCTCATAAAGCAGGTCTCTAGCAGATCGCCACCAGCGATGGATACGCCAGTTAGGACATTCATTTCTCTAAAGAGAATGGACCAATGTGAAGGAATCAGAGTAGATATCTGAAATGCGAACTCCCAGGAAGTGAGCCAGACGAAGACCATCACATGAAGCCCTTGTTTCTGGAAGTGAGCCAGACGAAGACCATCAAGGTGGCCATAGTAACTGGAAAAAGCAGCAAGAACCTTACCATTCCTATCCCGAATACACCCGCCTCCTCCACATAAACCAGGGTTTCCTTTAGAGGCTCCATCCGCATTTAAACAAAAGTCTGCTATGGGAGGAATCTAGCGAACTAGATTCACCAGTTTTGGGGATAATTGATAGGAAAATCCATAAGATTTGAGAATTCCTTCTTCAGTCAGCGATGGAGCAATCTTGAAGCTCATCTGATGGAGCGCAAAACAAATGTGAGTTTTGATGCTTCTGATTATATCTGCAGGCCGAGTCTTTGTATTATCAAATCTGGTTGAGCATCTTCCTTTCCAAAGTTCCCAAAGCATGAGGGTCAAACAATATATGGAGATGAAGCCGACAGGGGAATGAACATCCGAGTATTGAATAAAACTCCACATTCTAGTAGTTATGTGAGGGTGAAGATGAACTTTATTGCTAACAAGAGGGATGAGCCAATTCCACATAACGACTGCAATTTCACTTGTGATGAAAATATGATTGAGATCTTCACATTAAGGGGAGGAACAACAAGAGCATTTAGATACCATATGGATACCACATTCAGCGATTCTGCTATCCATAGGCACAGCCCTGTTAAGGACTTTCCAACAAAACAAAGAAGCCCTTGGGTTAAAGGAGTAATGCCAAATCTTCATAATAACAGGCTGATGGGGAGCATTATGTCTTAGCAAATTATAAGCAGACTTGGTGGAAAAAACATCGGTAGGGGAGGCAGCCCAAATGCATCTGTCTTCATCATTAGTAAGGGATAGACCATTTAAGATATGAGGAGGAATAACTAACCACAGAGGGTGGGAGACATCCATAACAACTTCCTGTAACGAAGACTTGGAATTGACAATAGGGCCATGAAGAATAGCAGCACGCGGACGGTCCCCTAACCATATATCCTTGATAATGTCAATCCTGTCACCCTTAACATGAATCCATCTATTATTGGCATGGATGATAGATTTAGCAGCCGAGCATAAGCTTTTGGCCATACTGTGAATATGAGAATAGTTATTTCCTGCAAAATGCCTTCTCGCGTATTTAGACCATAAAGAACTGCCATGACGAATGTCCCACATTTGTTTAACAACAAGAGAGGTATGCACATGATGTATATTCTAGATTCCTAGACCACCCTCCTCCTTAGGACATTGAATTTTCTGCCAAGAGATCTAGTGTCGACGGCGGATGCCATTAGTGCCATTACAAAAAAATGCAGCTGAAACTTTTTCAAGGTAAGAAGCAATGGATTTTGGAAGGGAGGAGGCTGTGTCCAAATAAACTGGAAGAGAAGAGAGAATCGAGTTAATGAGCACCAACCGCCCAGCTTGAGAAATATGCTTGAATTGCCAAAATATGCCTGAATTGCAACGTAGCATTCGCCGTGATCATCTTCACTTGCTCTGGCTCAGACAGCGGATCCCTCAGTCTTTCATCCAATGCTCTCCATCTATCGGCATAATGTAGGAAATCCTCATCAGCCTTCATCCTTTCAGCCATCAGATCAGTAATGGATAAGGCTGGACCAACCCTGTCTTGGTACCTCTGCAGAAATTTCCTCTAAACTGCCTCGAAGTCTTCAGCGTCTGCGGACTCTAGAGAATAGAACCACTCGAGGGCGGGCCCGTCCAAAGACCGGCGAAAAAGGAAAGCATGGGCACGATTATCATTTTGCCAGAATGAGGATTCGTACATGAATTCCTTGATTGGAGGATGGTTTGGGAGGTACCCCAGAAGAAAGGTGGTGGGGGACATTTACCTGGGTGGAATAGTGAAGGGGAGGAGCGTCAGCATGCATGGGAATATGGGCCGGAGCCCAAGGAGGATAAGTGGGCCTTGCCACGTCGGGGCTTGGCCGGACATGAGAAGGCCTCCCAACAGGGGTGTGGGGGCAAGAATGGATAACAGAGTTGGCCCGCGAGGGGACATGAGAGGCTCGGCCCGTTGGGTCATGAGCAGGTTCAGCGTGAATACCCGCGTTTGGGTGAGTGGTTTGAATGGGGTCGGGGATTGACTTCCCCTTGAGGTCAGCTTGGACCTCCTGAAGCTGAGAAGCTTGGAGGTTTTAAAGGATGTCCACAAGTTGGGACAAATCAATTGGGGTGGAGGCATTTACAGTGTCGTGCCTCGGCGAGATGTGAGGGGCCTGAGCATCCATCGCATTGACATGCGAGGTAGCAGGACCAGCATATGGTGTATTAGGAAGGCGTGGAAAGGGTTCCAAGGAGTCATACATATCCTCATAGGTGTCATCATGGTAGGCCATATCTTCGTATTCGGCCATCAGAAGAGATCGGCCTGAACAAAGTTGCATAAATTCGCACAAACAAATGTGATATAACAAGCAACTTACCAAACAACTACTCAAACAAGTTTGAGGGAAGAGGTTAATGACTTTTAATTCACACACTTGAATATGCTTACGTCCACTTAAATGTTCAATAAATTTCAATGTGGATTTTAAGTGAAGTATGTCACTCCAAGTGGGTATGGGCCTAAGTGGGTAAGATGAGAACTTTGGGCCCACTAAGCAAACTCCCTCTCACGCAATGGGTGCTCTAACTCGGGTCTCCGGGATGGTACAACCTGCTCGGTCCACCGTGAGGGAATCCATGGGTGCGAAGACTTACGGAGGTCCCGATAAGGATTCTCTAGCCCAATGAGACGGAATGCTCAATAGGGAGATAGCCCTCACCGAGAGAGGTGTGTGGATCCTAGGAACAGGATGGAAGGAGGTCCCTCGGCCAATGTATGCCCTGTAAGAGATGCACAATGCAAGAGGGGATAGAAACTGAGCTTTCTATGACAGACTGAATTGCGTCCATTACAGTGGATGCGCTTCACTTTAATCGCGTCCATTCAGTCGGCCGCGGATCTGACAGCTCGCAGAAGCTGTAAGCGCCACGGCGACTCCCTCAGGACTCTGTCACAAATCATGTCGGGTATGTCCGCCGCACAAAAAGAGCAAAAATCGCGTCCTCTGTACCCGACGCATCATAAAGCAGTAATCCGAAAACAACATAAATCAATATAGCATGCTTTCAACCAATCAAATAAGATGAAGTAAGGACTAAATGAAGATGCTTTCTTCGAGTGAAGGCAAGTAAGTGGGGAGGGGAACAAGATGGTGATTTTTTTTTTAAATCAAATATTATGGGAAATGCAATGAAAATAACACAACCACAACTTGGTAATGGCGATGGGAAATCTCAAATAACACCGCATGGGGTGCGAAAGGAGGGGGAGTGTACCGCGTGGGTACAAAGGGAGGGACACATGTGGGCGCCGAAGGAAGGTAACTAAGCTAAAAAAGAAAGGGTCCCACTGTGATCGCCAATTTGTAGACAGTGTTTTTCTTCAAAACACAATCCCATAAAGAAATGATTTAAAAAAGAAGAGAAAATTTTAAGACAGATGAAAAGAAATGGCGAAGAGGGGTGGAAAGGAAAACAAAAGAAAGGTGCATGTGTGTGTGTGCACGAGATGGAGTGTGTGATCGCCAGACATGCGAGGGTGTTGAAGGAAACAGGTGGAAAGGAAAAGTGCATTACTTACTTTCACCCGAAGATCACGGGAGAGTGTGTGTGAGTCCTTCTTACCCCTTCCACTGGTCGGCCGGCAAAGGAGATTTAGCTCCAAATGAGGTTACCTTGCAAAAGAGAGAACAACAAGAAAACGTGATAGATTGATTAGACTTGAGAGGTGTAGCGAAAGCTCAAATGAAATGAAGTGAAAAGCATTAAGTGGGTGTTAACACACCTCGTAGGGTGGTGTTAAACCCCTAAAAAAGTGGGAATGGAGTAAATGATGTTATGTGCATGTGTGAAAACATTGTGAGAGGTATGCACTAAATGTAAAAAGGGTAAAAGGGTAAAAGTGAAGGGAAAGGAGAAACAATGGCGATGATGGCCGCTGCTTGGAGACGATTGGAAGAAGTGGACGACGTGGAAGAGGTGCTCCTCCCGCCCCGCTCCAATGGAATGAGGAAGATGAGCACTCCAAACTCCAAGAAGGAAGGCGTGGAATGGCTTAAATTGAAGTCACTTCTCCTTAGCCTTGGAATGCGGGTCTCCAATCCGACAGGGCTTTGCCGTAGTGTGTGTGAGTGGTGCTCAAAATAGTGGCCTCGGGGGTCTATTTGTAGAAAAAATGCCTCATGAATTGCGTCGGGTACAGTGGACGCCTATATGATGAATCACGTCGGACTAAAGCGTCGCTATTTAAGAGATCCACTTGATTTGCCAATCATATCCTATAGCTATGATTGAGAATCGTGTCTGGTATGACTACCGCGTTTTCTAACAGAATCGATCATCTGACAAAATCGATCTTGATTTGACAGATGGTTTGAAACACGGCGCCTTAAGTGGGCGCGATTCTATTTGCCATGATTTGAGACGTGGGGGCTCTTAAATGCCGCGACTTTTAGGGGCATGGCTTAGGTTTAGGTTCTAAATAGCGGCGTCTTGATTGGACGTGAATCAAAATAGAGTAGGTTACGGAAAAGCAAGTGTGATGCACGTCGGCTTTACTTGCCACGTATTATGCACCCTAAAAGGCGTCCACTACATCGGACGCGAATCACTTAAGTTCAACAGACCCCTTTAGACCCCTTTAGAAAAATTCCCAAAATAATCCTAGAAAAATTCAGAAAAATAGGAAAATCACTCAAGGGGTTAATTTGAAGAGAGCCACTTTGAGGCATTGTGGTGTAACATGAAATTTGCTCGATATGATGTCAAAATGGCGTGTCTACAGTTATCTTAATACATGTTAATCATCTAGGGAGGGGAGTGGACAGTCAGGAACTACAATAACTATAAAGCATATATAGATGCATGTGATCAGCTAAGGATACCAGTCCGTAGAAATTTTCAAAAAGGAGTCGTGGTGGAATTAACCAGTTAGTAGGCAATACCCATGGAAGATGAACTCTTCTACGACCACCCCGGCCCCAAGTCAAAAGACTGCTCACAGGCTGACATCTGCACTTCTCAACACCTTACTACTGGCATTACATATATATAATAGTAGTTTGCTGCACAAGCCCAGGAGATACTGAATTCTTTCCTGCCATGCAATTCAATGCTCAAGCTCCTAGAGACCTCTGGTCAATCCAATGGATAATCTAACTATTCCTTTTTTGGGTGGAAATTAATCCTCCTATGGCAATAACTTTGGACAATTTATGTAACAACTTAGGAATATAAAATTAAAATACTTCTTTGTTGGGCATATGCTAGGATCTCATATCTTTATCTTACAACATCCATCCTTAGACTGAGCACATAAGATTTTATTATTTTTAATCAATTACCCACCTGCTAGGTTATTCACAAGCACCTTCAATCACCACTGCAAATGTGTGTGTAAAAGGCCAGTAGCAATATCTAATGTCAATTTCTCAATATCAATATATATTGTTAATAATTTGTACTCTTGTGCCCTTTATAATTACCTTGAGAAGCTTGCATATATAAACAAAATAATGAATGAGTAGACTAGAATATGGAGTACATAGTTTTTATTTTCTTTTGTGCTTAATAAATATTATTTTTATTCATAATGATTGTTCAATTTTAGATTCAAATAACTTTCTCTAATGTCTTTGTTTTAACCTCATATTATGGTCTCTTCTTTTTACTTTTAAATTATTGGTGAGCATTTATTGCTTTGATCATATTGATATTTTCATTCTTTATCAGATGTTTTCTTAGTATACTAATCTATTTCCTTTTTCATTTTTAAAAATGGAGTTTAATTACCTTGCTGATAAGAGTTGGATGTATAAGTACAAGAGCAAGGCATGATCGACTGAACCCACATTTTTTGTCTGGAGTTGAATGTTTCATGCAGTTTGCATTAAGAGATATGGATGTTAATGAAAGCTTAGAGATGAAATGCCCATGTATGAAGTGTAAAAATAAATTTTACCATGATAAAGAAACTGTTCATTTCCATATTATTAGAGAGGGATTCACTCAGGGATATACTACATGGCATTTTCATGGAGTGTCTCGTAAGAGGTCTCGAGAGGAGGATAATACAACCACTGGCTCTGCAGATGACATGGTTGGAATGTTGAATGATGCTTTTATAGGGCAGCTCATTAATGATGATGTAGAAACAATAGAATGAAATGAAGAGGTAGACAAATTCGATCAATTTATGGAGGAAGCTAAGAAACCACTTTATATAGGTTGCATTAGATATTCCATGCTTTCCTTCATAGTGCGTTTGTTTCAATTGAAATGTGTGCACAAATGGAGCAACAAGTCTTTTTCTGCTATGCTTGCATTGTTTAAAGATGCATTACCTGATGGTAATACACTGCCCAATAGTTAGTATGAATCTAAAAATATGATGTCTGAGTTGCGTTTGGGTTGCAAGAAAATACATGCATGTCCAAATGATTGTGTCCTACTTCAAAATGAGTATGAGAATCTTAACCAATGCCCAAAGTGCAATGCTTCAAGATGGAAGGAGAGAGCAAACAAAACAACAAGAATGAATAACGTGCCTGTGAAGGTTCTTTGTCACTTTCCATTAATACCAAGGCTTCAAAGATTGTTCATGTCTAATAAAACTGCAGACTTGATGACATGGCATTATACTGCTCTATGATATGAAGATGGAAAAATGAGTCATCCTAGAGACTCTATTGCTTGGAAAGATTTTGATCTTAAACATCCAACCTTTAGCGGAGATCCTCATAATATTATACTTGGGCTTGCTAGTGATGGTTTCAGTCCATTTAAAATAGCAACAAGTAGTAGCCGAAGTACATGGCCTGTTATCATAATTGCTTATTACTTACCTCCATGGTTGGCTATGAAACAATCACACTTCATGATGTCTCTTCTCATTGATGGTCCAAAGTCTCCTGGTAATGACATTGATATATATCTTCAACCTTTGATTGATGAATTCAAAATCTTGTGGGAACATGGAGTAGAGACATATGATGCAAATAGAAAAGAACTTTTCTATATGCATGTCGCTGTCTTGTGGACTATAAATAATTTTCTTGCATATGGTATGTTGTCACGTTGGAGCACTAAAGGATATATGGCGTGCCCTATTTGTCATGTTTATCATGGATCTATGCATCTTCCTCTTAGTCGTAAATGTGTTTATATGAAGCATCGTCGTTTTTTGCCACCTGACCATCCATGGAGAAATGATATATAGACATTCAATGGCAAAGTTGAGTATGAGTTGGCACCAATTCCCCTACCTAGAGAGGATGTGTTAAGGAGTTGGGAATGTTACAGTAATGTCATATTTGGGAAGATGCATAAGGATGCACATCAAGCTAATAAGAGTGAAGCACAACAATTGTCAGCTGATTGGAAAAAAATGCGTATCTTTTTTGAGCTCCCATATTGGAAAACTTTACAGGTGAGACACAATCTTGATGTCATGCATGTTGAGAAAAATGTTTGTGACAAGATGTTGCATACAATTCTAGAAAAAGATGGAAAGAGTAAGGATAACATCAAAGCACGTCTTGACATGCAAAAGTTGAAAATAAGAAAGTCTTTACATCAAAGACCTTCTAAGAAGCATGTTGGAAAATCTATATTGCCCCATGCCTCATATAATATGAGTAATGTAGAGAATGTGAGATTCTTATAAGTGCTAAAAAATTTGGAAATACCAAAAGGGTTTTCTCAAATATTTCTCAACAAGTGCGGATTCAAGAACGAAAAATTGTGGGAATGAAGAGTCATGATTGTCATGTTCTAATGCAACAACTCCTTCCATTGGCTATGAGAACAACACTTTGAAAATCAGTGGCTCGTGTTTTGAATGAGTATTGCATTTTTTTAGGCAGCTGTGTGCTAAAGTTATTGAAGTTAAGACATTGAAGAAACTTGAAAAATCAATCCCTGAAATTTTATGTAAGTTGGAGAGGATCTTTCCTCTTGCATTCTTTGATGTCATGGTGCATTTGACTATCCATCTTGCAACAGAGGCTAAAGTTGCACCGGTTCAATATCGATGGATGTATCCAATAGAGAGATATTTACTTACACTTAAAAATTATGTACATAATAGAAGTCGGCCTGAGGGTTCTATTGCTAAAGGATATCTTATGGAAGAAGCAACAACCTTTTGTGCACGTTACTTGAATGATGTAGAGACCAAATTGAATAGGCTTGTGCGATTTGAAGAAGGTCCAATTGGAATTGGTGCTATAAAATTTATAGTTGCTGAGGTTGCTTATCAAGCACATCGATTTCATTTTTTTAATACATCGACAATCGAACCATATTTCTTTCATTTAAGCACATCGAAATATTTTGCAAACATTTGAATGGATATTTGTTTTGAGTTCAGGTGCTTATTTTTGGATGGTTCATAAAATTTGCTTAGGTTAGCATAGGCAGTGACTTGCATGTTTACGTATTTACTCTAGATTGTGCTTTGCAATGAGTAAACCTCTCGGGAGCATGTGGCAGAGGAACTATGGGCAATGAGGTTGGGCTTGAAGCTTCTGCATGAAAGAGCGAAGTCTGGTTCTTTTTGGTGGCCATATATCAGCAATTTGCCAGAAGCTTTCAACATACCCATTTTCTTTTCTAGAGAAGATTTAAAAAATATACAATATGCTCCTGTCATTCACCAGCTTCCATCCAAATGCTTTAGTTGCTCAGGAAGAGAACAACCCAAATACATTCGTAGAGGCAAGTTTACTTTTGCAATGCACATGTTTTTTTTTAATTCTGAATGTTGTTCCTATAAGATGTGCGGACTGTTTCTTTTAAACATTCACCTTTTTTTGTGGATTGTTGCTGCTCCAAGCTTCTCATCCCCAAATGATTGGCAGAAGGAGATTCTATCTCAGCTGAACTTATTTGGAGATGGAGCTCTTCTAAAGGTTACCTTTTAACTGCATTTATTCACTTGTATGTGGCTGATCCAATTAGTCCTTTGTAAGCTGGTTCATGGGAGCAAAACAAATGTTGATTAGTTTCAGTAAATTCAGTCATCTACATCACAAAATATAGATCACCAGGGAGTTCTCATAATTGGCAAATCTAGTCATATCCTGACATGTTAGTTACTCAAGTGTCGGGCAGCATAAATTGGGTCTCTTTTGAGTACACTGCACGCATCCTATTCAACGTTCTTTCCAAGAAGGTTACATGTTGTTTCGTCGCAATTATACATCCCATATGTAATTTTTTTATGTCTATGTGGGTGTTCATACATAGAATAAAAAACTTAACCTCTTTCCTCTTCTCATAAGTCAACTTGGGAAGCACTTATTTTATTTTTGTGCGCTGTTTCTTCTTTAGGAGGTTAATTTAAGGGTGCTAACATGTTTTGTAAGGACTATTTGAATTCTCTGTTATGAATATTATGTCTCAACTTACCAAAAAAAATTGCCTTCTTTTGGTAGTTGCAGGTTTTATCGTCAATTTTCTAATGTGGTATGTCTTTGCCTTCTTTTGGTAGCTGATGCTGTAATCGAAAGAGTAGAAAGTCCCAAGAAGCATTGGTCATGTGAAAATGTGTGTTTCTAGCAGATGTTGGGTTTGTTGATGATCTATGAGCGTCAATGTGGATCTTCTTATCATGGATTGAGAATTAATTTCTTTGTTAGAAAGAAAATCACACTGCTGCTTCTGCATCATAGAGGTGGGTTGTCATGTGGGGTCACTCTATTAATCCAGTGGGGTCACTCTCTTTAGAAAAAAATTATATATTGTTGCTGACAAATATATGTCATTCTGTTTGAAAACCTGCATCTATTCTGATAGTCCCATGTTCTTCATGCTTAGATATCTGTCACAGTTGAGAGAATATTCTATTGTTGTTCTTTGGTTAATGTTCACTATTTGTCTCTCATTATGTGTCGGAGTTTGCATCTTGTGTTCTCACATAACTGCTGCTCATGCACATGATGACATAACTTTAGTGTTTTCCTCTTAATAGTTGTGTTCTGTCGAGAGCTCGACGGGGACTCTTTATCTATTTTGTTGTTCAATAGACACTGTTCTTATATCAATGGAGGTGACCAAGCTTTTTCTTTGTTTCCTAAATTTGACTATGCTACTTGTTTATAAGTTCAAACAATCTTGATTTTGTTAGAAATAACTTGTACTGGCTAAGAATCCATTCTTTTACCCTTTTTATTTCCAGTTTCTAGATTTTTTTCCTTTTCTTTTTATCCACATCTAACCTTTATTTTTTGTCATGGTCCTTGACATATTTTCTTCTTCTATATAAATACAGTGAAACTTGTCTAAAGCGGTAAATCTGACATGAAGAGTGAGGGAATTTATACTCTAGGAGTGTCAAATTCATAGGAACATTTGGTAAGTCCAAGGTCTTTTAATTCTCTTAGCTAGCTTCAGTAAATAAATAGTATGTCTGAGATGAGTCTAAATATCACAACAAATATTTGTTGTAGTGTGGGTGTTTTTATTTTCTTCTGACAATTATTGATGTGACATATTTTTATTGATAATGTTATTTTAATATGTTATTAAATGGTATTACAAAAGGGTCTATTAGCTGCCCTAAGGGTGTTTCTAGCAGAGAACGTGGAAACAGCTAGACAGTGTGATGTTAACACCTTGAAGTCATTGCCAGGTGAAGGTCCATTGGGTTTATCCACCGAAACCACTGCCCTTCGTACGGTTATCGCCCTGTGTGTCATTGCACAGCAACACTTTCTCGTTCTTGCAGTAAAGTTCTGTGGAGAATGATACAAAGCAATGTGTAATTTCCTAGGATCTCAACAATGTATTCATCAATATACAATTGTTTAGTTAGCAGGTTTATTTGCTCTATTTTCCAAGATTATGGCAAAGTTAGGTGATGGGCCGGATGATTCTATCGTGTATACAACATTAATATGTCTTCTTTACATTTGGGAAAACCGAAGTGAGTGTAAAAGTGCTTCTAGTTATCTATTTGTTTTGACAACATCTGTATATATTTTCCAAACTGGTCAACATGCGTAGTATAACATCAAGTGACTTGGACATAAAGGAATGGCAGCTGGGAAGGAATTTGAAGACCTAGACACAAAGGAGAGGAGAAGAGAATAAGAAACGAGAACTTGAAGAATAAAGGAAATGTCAAAAAGAAATCTCGAATTTGGAAAGAGGGATCTTAGTAAATTTGATGTTCTTTCTTTTCATTGTGTATGTAGATGACAAAGTGGACTTTTGGTATAACATGTGGATGTGTATTTTGTGCAGAAAGAATTAATATATACATTTGAATATAATGTAGATTTCTTTTCCCAAAAATAAATATCTGAATGTGTATATTATTGGAAAAAAAGATGTGGATGTGTATATTTTAGAGATCAGTGAAACATATGCATGTATATCTTGTAAGTGACAAATGTCAATATATTAATATTACAAAAAAAAATTGGCTCAAATGAATAGTCGACGGTTTTCCAACCGTCAAGATTTACGTTGTCCAATGTCAATATATTAAAAATAAAAATATAAAAAATGGTTTAAAAGAATGGTCGACTGTTTTCAAACCGTCGATAATTATGTAAAAACATGTGGAATAAACGGCCGTTTTCATAAGACGACAGTTCAAAAATAGTCATCTAAAGAATTGCCAACCCTTAAGTAGCCGACTATAAAAAAGATGACTATTAAACTGTCATCTAAACGTTTTCCGACTGCAAACAGTCAGCCTTGCTAGAAGTGGCGACTGTTTTAGCAGTCGACGATAAACCACTTTATACACCAAAAGGAAAATGCAAGCAGGGATATGCAATGAAATAGGTGATAAGTGCACATTTTTATATTATTATGAATATCATACAGAGTATTTTTTAGGTATTTGAATAAGAGATTATGCAATTCTTAAGCTTAACCTATATCTTGTGGTCAATATGAGGTTCGCATGCAAAAATAACTAATTTTGGAGTTAATGGGAATAAGTGAGACCTATTTATATATATATACATGGGTTATTGCGTGATTACATTTAGTCACTACAAGAAAAGGGACTATTAGTGTAGCAACTCTGATTTTTGAATCCTAAATAAAATAAAATTTAATTAAATAGATGTGATAAATAGATTTAATTAGAATAAAGGGGAAATAATTGAAGTAAAGAGAATTAAACTAATATCTATTAAGCTAAATTAGTAATGGGTTATACTAGTGGTCCAAACAAAATAGAATGTACCCAAAAGTGAAGAGCCCATCTTTGGATGAGAAATAATTAGGCCAATTTCGTACCTAATTAATTAATAAATTAAAAAAGTTAAGATAAGCATTAAATTAACACATAATTATCCAAAGGAGGAGTTCTCATCCCATCCTAACCCCTTGTCCACGAAATTGGACCTCTTCCCTATCCTTTTAGGTAGATAATGGCTAGGAAATAGAGTGATAATTATGTAAATTCGGAGTTTGAAGAGGAGAGAAGAGTTTTAAGGTTTTATTACTCTCACACTAGCTAAAACACCCCTAATTCGTCTCTACCAAGTCTCATTTCGTTGCTGGGGCTCTGGAGGACAAGGAGAGAGGGCCGAGGACAAGGAGCAAGGAGAGGAAGGGCTTGGAGCAAGGAGGTTCTCTCTTCTTCATCGTCATCAACCCTAGGTTTTCATAACAGCACAGAAGGTAGGCAATCTCTCAAACTCAATCTAATTAAACCTGACCCTAGATAGATGTTGATCCCCTCTATCAAAGTCCTATGGTTTCCCTAATTTTTGTTGCTCCATGATGGAGTATTAAATGTATCAATCCCTGTCAACTCCATGTACCCGAACCCTCATGTTTGTTTTAAATCCATGAATCTACTTGATCTCATACCATGAAATTTTTATCATAAATACGGCATCATGTTAGGGTTCTAATGATCCTAGTTTCCCTAATTTTCACCATGCATCCGTTGCCAATTAATTCATTTTTCATGAGTGTGCATGTTTAGGTCACCGAACAGTAACCTAATTAAAGCATGCTCTATACGTGTCTATTTTCTAATTACTCATGCCCATTGGTAGATCTACATGTCTAGTTTCATTCAAGACCGATTTCATGATTTTTCGTGGTGTATGTTTGTTCTGGGTTTTTAAAGTGCACTGTGTCAAGTTTGGATGGCATAGACCAAATCCAAAGGGGTCCTGCACCATCTGCCAGAGCTCGGGCCAAGGCTCTGAGAATGCGACAGTCCGATATGTCGCATTCTCAACCTCGTGGTGACAGAGTGTCACGTCACGTTCTGTATGCGACGAGACCCTGCGTCGCGATCTACTCGGCAGGTCTGCCCGACCTGGACGCACCACCCCGACTTGTCATGAGGCGCATATGCGTCGTCGCGTCGGCGTCTCGGTTAGCACCTGGACACATCGGATCGACCCGTCGTGACTTGAACGCGTCGGTTAGGCCCGTCGCGACCTGTCCAGTCAACGTGTCAGCTACCCATGTCGTGAACTGAACGCGACAGCAGCCAACATCGCGGTCTGACTGTGACGGCCAGAACCTGAAATTACTTATATAACCTTGCTATTTATGCCATTTAAATCCTGTTTAGCCTTAATTAAGTACTGTCATGAATAATTTTGACCTGTTAACTATTAATGAGTAATATTTACATGAAATTAATGAGTTTAAAAGCCATGTGCACAACTATTCATGCTCTCATGATTTAATTACACTTTCACACACTTAACATAAATGTTTGCCATGAGACCTTATTAAATTACTCAATAATGTATCTGGTAATTAAGTATAATTACTCACTTAATTTCCTAATTATTAATGATACTTGTCTTCATTTTATTCGCATGTTTTGTACATCGTTATCGTATCCCTCGGCCTTCGAGCACTCGAGGTAAGACGGACAACATTTCGTTACACACTTTCCATTGGCATGGACCACCTCTCCGTTGGGAACACTCCTGATAGGACCAGGGACTCCCTGTCAAGGCCTTCATAACTCTCCTTTGCTTTGGCCCACATCCATTGCTGACGAGCTGGTTGTACCCTTAAAACCCGTTACACCCTTAGGGATCAGCACGATCCAACGGCCTTAGTGTGTTTCCTTCTTACCTTGTGATCACGCCGGACCATCTAGTCTGTGACTGCCAGCACACGACGGTGTGCTGTGCAAGTGTGACTATCGTTGTTTATCGTGGTTTTATGATTACGTCCCTGTCTCATCTACTATCCTTGTGCTCTCATCTGTTCACTTTCACTCTACCATCTCGTCTATTTCATCTACTGTTCTCATCTATTCTTGGTACTCTATTTGGCCATCTATATGATTGTCTAAGATAAGAAATATGACTTATGCTAGTGCAATAGGGCCCGATCTGGTCTTGGGAGGAGCGCCCGAAAAGTGCCATTTGCCTGTAGGAGTTAAAATGATCAGGATGTTGGCATACATCCAGTGCCATTATACTATCAAGATTTAATCTATGACAATCAAAATACTATCTACTCAAGTGCTGTCTATACAGTGCTATCGTTACTAGTGCACCGTTGTGCAATTTTACGTGCTATATCGTTACATGGCCATTCCATTATCATTACTCGTTGTGCTATTTTTCCTGTACAAGTGCTATTGTTATCTTGTTATCATTACCTTGCTCTACGTGACTATGCTCTCTAGTTACCCTGCCTTCTAATACATTAATCATTTAAATCATGCTTGTTCATATGAGATATTAAGTCCTATTGGGCGTTAATCGCTCATCCTATATTATTATTTCATGTGTTTCAGGTGAGTCTGATGGAGATTACCACACTCACGAGGAAGGGACTGAGGAGGATGCTCAGGAGTGACCCGCTTCGACAACCAATGCTTAGTAGTTAGTTAGTCAGTCATTAGTTAGTCATTATGTAATAATTTGGTTTTGAATAAAGTACTCTAGGCCCTAGTTTTGACTCTGATTAGTGATTGTAATAGTTAGTTGATGGAATATTAATGAAGTTGGATTACTTTTGGTTTTATTCCAATTGTGCAATGGTTTGATGTTTATTTACTCGCTCGATACTATTTAATAACTGTAATTCTGCTCCGATATTCCTCATCGGGGCGTTACAGTTTGTGGTATTAGAGCCTAGGTTATTCTTAAGTATAGGATGATCTAGGTTTGACCTGCCTTGACTTAGAGTCTAATTTCATACCTATGTGAGATGGGTAGAACTATGGGTAATAAGATAAAATATACTCACACATGCACAAACTTAGTGCAACCTCAATATCTTACATTAAAAATTCTCTTTTGAAGGGACTTAAACACTAGCAATGGTAGCGGAGCGTGCACAACTCCGTGATATGCAACACACCATTCAACAGCTCACTCAACATTACTTCAGGCTGCTGGAGCCAATGGTAACTGTGGAGCAGAGTTCTGCACATAAATTTCTGCAATCTGAACCCGCCTCATTTCAGTGGGACCACTGATCTCGATGAGGTAGAGAACTGGCTAAAAGAGATTAAATGCATTTTTTACATCATGAAATGTGCAGATGGAGACAAGCTACTACTTGCAACATTTCAGTTAGAAAGGGACGCTCGTGCGTGGTGGGAGTCCATTGAAGCAACCAGGGCGGATGAACAATTTACCTGGAATGAATTTGAGGAGCACTTCAACTCCAAATATTTCTCTGAATGAGTTCAAGAAAGGAAAGCCTCTGAATTTGCTGCCCTGAAACAGAGGATCCTCACAGTCGCCGAGTATGAAGCTCAATTCTCACGGTTGGCACGATATGCCAATCATCTTGTCGGCACCGAGAGAATGAAGACGAAATGCTTTCTTAATGGGCTCAGGCCCGCATATATCACTCAACTGGAACCCCTGGATATCCAGACCGATCCAAAAATGGTCAAGAAAGCTCAGTTACTAGAAGATGCGACCGACCTCAGCGAGCGCATCAAGGGTAGGATGGTCAAGAAGGAACAGACATCTGGAGCACCAAGCAAGCCCACCAACGGCAAGAAAAGGCCATTAAGCATTACCGACGGGCCAAGTCAAGAGCGGAAGCCCAAAGTCTTCGCCCCCACTGCACCCAACAAGCCCAGATGCAAGCACTGTGACAAGCTAGGTCACACTGCAGAAGAATGCTGGAGGAAGGTAGGCGCATGCCTACATTGTGGGAGTCGAGAGCATCGCATCCCTGATTGCCCATAGCTCAAGGAAAACTAGAAGCGTCCTATGGGACAAAAGAAGCCTGGCCGACTACAGGCCCTGCACGAAGTAGAGACCATCGAGGAAGGTGGAGTTGTGGAAGGTACACTACCTGTCTTTTCCCAGTCAGCATTTGTTTTGTTTGATACTGGCGCAACACATTCGTTCATATCACAAGCATTTGCTGATACATTAAATGAAAAACCAGTATCCATGGAGTTTGAATTGCCTATCACTACACCTTTGGGGGAGAAAGCTCAATTAAACAAATACATTCCATTAGTTGATATTATGATTGGTGAACTCAAGCTTAGAGCCGACTTGATCTATATGCCCATGGAGGGCTACGATGTCATTCTGGGAGCCGATTGGCTATCCACTTATGGGGCTTGTGTAGACTATAGAAGAGGGAAAATCTCCTTTAGTGAATTCCCAAAGCTGACCTTTACAGGACATAGACACA
This sequence comes from Colocasia esculenta, assembly GCA_014218235.1. Lineage (NCBI taxonomy): Eukaryota > Viridiplantae > Streptophyta > Magnoliopsida > Alismatales > Araceae > Colocasia > Colocasia esculenta. Next base: position 111,457,673 of record CM024761.1, on the reverse strand, counting down.
AGAGGCACTTGTCTCTCGTCTGTACTGTTAAGGCACAGAACATGATAAGAAAAGGGTGTGTGGCATTTCTTGCCGCCATAGTTGTAAAAAAGAAGGCATCCAAGATATGTGACATACATATAGTGCAAGAGTAGCCCGATGTGTTCCCCAATGAGCTGCCAGGCATTCCATCTGAACGAGATGTTAATTTCTCAATTGATTTAATACCTGGAGCTGCATCGGTGTCACGCCAACCCTACAGAATGTCCCCTGTTGAATTGAAAGAGTTGAAGGAGCAATTGATGGAATTACTGGAAAAGGGTTTTATTAGACCAAGTACTTCTCCTTGGGGAGCACTTGTGTTGTTTGTCAAGAAGAAGGATGGATCCATGAGATTATGTATCGACTACAGGCAGCTAAATCATCTGACTATCAAGAACAAATACCCTCTGCCTCGTGTTGATGAACTGTTTGATCAAATATCAGGAGCTAAATACTTTTCTAAGATTGACCTTAGATCGGGATATCATCAAATGAGGATTAAAGATGTGGATATTTACAAGACAGCTTTCAGGAGCAGGTACGATCATTATGAATTTGTAGTCATGCCTTTTGGACTAACCAATGCTCCTGCAGCTTTTATGCAACTAATGAACAACATCTATCGACCCTACCTCGACAAGATCATCGTGGTTTTTATTGATGATATTCTCATATACTCAAAGACCAAGGAAGAGCATGAGGAGCATTGAGGATCGCTCTGCAAATCTTGCGCGATAACAAACTCTACGCCAAAGTGAGCAAGTGTGAATTCTAGCTCGAGGAGGTGTCATTCCTAGGCCATGTCATATCAAAGGATGGTATCGCTGTCGATCCTTCCAAGGTAGAAGATGTACTCAACTGGGAGAGAACGACCAATGTCACTGAGATTAGAGGCTTTCTTGGACTAGCTGTCTACTACAGACGGTTCATAAAAAACTTCTCCAAGATAGTTGTACCTCTTACTTGCCTTACGCGAAAAGAGAACCCCTATGTCTGGAGCAAGGAGTGCGAGAAGAGCTTTTAGACACTGAAGCAATGCTAGACATCTGAACCTGTCCTTGCATTACCAGTCGAGGGTGAAGGATTGTAATACCCCAGAAATTTTATTAATTAAAAAAATATATATTATAGATAAATGAAAATTTTGCCCATTAATAAAAATCAAACTAGTTAAAAGATACGCATCATTATTGCATGAGTAGAAACTCATATAAAAATTCTATGAAAATAATAGTTATACCTTAAAAATTATTATCTAATGACCCATTAAGAAATTTGGGCATAGAAAAATAATTCGGACCATGATTTAGAATTTATGTGACTTATTATTGTAAATAAGGAATAAATTGGAAAATCCATTATTTCATGAGCTAAGTGGATTAACAATTGAAATAAAAATTATGGGTAGACTCCAAACAATATGTGGGGATAGTCCATAAAAGGAATTGGATCAATGGACAACTTATGACCCATGAACAAATTCAAGTATGAAAATAGTAAATAAATAATTTACGTATTATCGAAATGATAGAACTTACGTACCACTATCGTACGTGAGAAAACAAATTAGAAAATTCTGTAAAAATTATAAATCAACCTCAAACATTATTCTTAAGAGTTTCATGAAGAGATTCGAGCAACGAAAAATCCGATTGGCCAAGTGTACGTTACACGTGACCAAGTTAACCGAATTAGGGAACTAAGTCAGAAAATTGTTAACACGGAAAAATAACCCAACCATAAATTAAATAAATAGGTTGGAGAGACTTATAACATTATGTATTAGTGACCCATTAATGAAAATGGGCCAATGTATCACTTTTAGCCAAATAATAAAATTGGAACATAAAAATACTCAGAAATTCGTACCTGTAAATATGCAATAATTGTGAAGGGCACATTAGGGTTTAAATTAGGGTAATTAGTCATGCAAGGTAAGTCAAAACCTTACCCAACTCTAAGAGGTGGTTTCCTAAACCTTTGCTACCTCCTTTGGGTGAGAGAATCTCATATTTTGGAAACTAGAATGCAGAAATTCGCAGCCCTCTTTCCTAGTCCCATTAGGACATGAAGTAGCACCCTAAAACTATAAGAACTCTTCACAAAACGTTTGGGGAGGTTGGACATCAAGTTGGGGTCGTGTGCAGCAGGTTTGGGGCGCTGGAGGAGAGGAGAAGGCTGGGGAAAAACGTGGTCTTCTTCCACCTCGCCCTGTAGCGAACCAGGAACCTGCAGGGAGTTCTTTGCATTCAAAGGTAGGCATTCTTGGGTCAAGATTAAAGAAAAATAATACCATCTTGTAGAGCTTCGAGTCTAGCTTCATTTCTTCTGATTTTACTAATTTTCATGGAGTATACTTTGTGTATTAGTCGTTCTCCCTAAGTCGCGCACAGTTAGGGCTTTTCCCGTTCTTCTTATTATGCACACGATTTGAGACCGAATTAGACTAAATCATAAACATAAAAGTTCTTCTACTTGTAGTCACGATCAACTTTCATGTTGAAAGTTTTGTCTAAAAGTTTCTAGTTAGAGAGTTATGAACCCCGTAAGAGAGTCATGCATAATACTGTGTTTTCGGGTTTGCAGATAGCCTTAAGTTCTTCCTGTTTTGCACAAGCTTAAAGGCCGAAGTAGGTCAAGCCTCCAACATAAAAGTTCTTTATCTAGTTGTCATGGTCATCTTTTATGTTAAGTGTTTCGTTTAAATATCATTAGTTAGAGAGTTATAAACTTCGTAATAGAGTCATGCAGGATACTGCGTTTTCAGGTTGCATTTAACTTTAAGTTCTTCATGTTTTTCACAAGGTTCAAGACCGAATTAGGTTAAAACCCCAACATCAAAGTTCTTCCACTAGTTGTCCTGGTCATTGTTTATGTTAAACGTTTTGTCCAAATATCAGTAGATCTCATGTTACAAGCCTAACATGTAAGTCGCAACGAAGTCATGCATGTTTAGGGTTTTTTTACGTTCTTCCTGTATTGCATGCAATTAGAGACGGATTCAGACCCAGCCCACAACACAAAAGTTATTCCAATAGATGTCCTTGACATTTTCTATGTTGAGAGTTTTGTCTAAAGGTCAGCATATAGAGAGATATAGGCGTTTCATGAATATCGCCCCTAAGTCAAAACATGGTAAGTCTGAACCAAGAGCATGTCAGATCCCGGTCGGACTCAGGCGCAGACCCTGTGAACGCGACGGCCCGATATGTCGCGTTCTGAGGTCGGGTCGCGACAGTGCCTCTGTCGCGTTCTGGTCGCGACAGTACCCCTGTCGCGTTCTGCCTGCCTGATCTGACGACCCCGTCGCGATCCTTGCAAGACCACGTCGCGATCTCAGTTTTGGGCCTGAAAATCATCTTGTGCAAGTCTTGTTGTACCACCATAATTCCCATATCATGTTGACGATCTTAACTACATAAAAACAAAGTTGTAAGTATTGATTGTATTTTAATCTAATAAAAGTCAATCACTTGATCTTTCATATCCTTGATTTCATGACACATACACACACGTTGAACCATCCAAACATGGCTTAAATTGTATGAAATGACACATAACATATCTGGTAATTATTGCAATTAATTACCTTACTTTAACAAGTACTCGTTTACGATTTGTGCGATGTTTTAGAACACCGATCTTGACGCTCCACTGTTCTAGAATTCCTCTAGAACGTCGAGCACTTGTTTCTATATTTACACACTTTCTTGACTTGGACGAACTCTCCATCGGATACTCCTTCCGCCGGACTAGTGAATCCTTGTTCAAGGCCTCCGTAAGTCTCCTCTGATCATGGATTCCCACATGGTCGACGAGCCGGTTGTACCCTAACACCTATGATACACTCTAGGGATCAGTAAGATCCAAACGGCCTTAGATTGTTCTCTCGCTCTTATCTTGAATCACGCCGGACCTCTGGACCTGTGCATAACGAGGCCAGCGGAAAGATCGTGAGTTCCACCTGACTGCCAATACCTTACGCGCGTGTTGTGCAACTGTTACCATCACTCGTTACTCGACGTTTCATGTGCAATGACCATAAGATCTCATCTATGCTATACTCGCTCGTCTACTCATATTCACGTTCACTCTACTATCCCGTCTCTCTCGTCTATTCATCTAGCACTCTCTTGTCACCCTTTGAGCTGTGTGGCTCCTATCGTTTGTGCTATTTCGTGACTGTCTAGCGCTATAATATGGGTCTTGTGACTCTACTGTATCAAATGCATACTGTGCAGGGCACGGAGAGTGTCCGAGGGGCTCCAATCTAGTCCTGGGGGCAGAGAGCCACCCGAAAATACCTGCAGGGGCTATTGACGGTGTTCTGCATTGCACCGGTTCTGATTATACTATCTTGGCTAGACATCTGACTATTATCCTTTTAGTCTGAGGAGTTCAGACGTACTGTGATATTACTGTGCTATCACAAACTGTTATACATTAGTCTGAGGAGTTCAGACGTAATGTACTATCGTGAAACGGCTACTGTCCCAAAGTGACTATTGTCGTACTCTACCAGTGCACCGTTGTGCAACCATACACGCTATCTTGTTACACGCTATCTCGTTACACGCTACTCGTTACACGCTATCTTGTCATACGCTCTACTTGCTCTACTTGATACTCGCTATCTTGAGTTACTGTGTGCTATCGCGACTTGATCACATTCAAAGTGCAATTTACTCTTTACATGACCATCTACTATCATCTCTTCTTGCTATACATGTCTCTTGCTATTCTGGACAATATCGTTACTTGCTATCGTTGTTATCGTTTTCTATCGTGACTTGACTTTAGTCATCGTGCTATACTTGATTCATCTGCTATTTGAACCATGTTACTTGTGCTGTTACTTTCTCGACTTTACATGACTCTCTCTATCATTAGTTACTCTGCCTTTAATGCATTAATTACTTAAAGCATGCTTGAGCTTGAGATATAAGTCCTACTGGGCGTTATCGCTCACCCTTCGTTATTTGTTATTGTGTCTCAGGTAAGTCGGACAATGACGTTATACGTACCAATGGGACAAGACCAGAGTGATGAGTGACCCGGAGTCAAATAACGAAGTTACCCTAGCACAATGGGAGTCTAGTAGTTGTTGCTTTAGATTTCTTTTCAATGTAATGATGTCATTGAGCCCTATGTATTGGCTCTGAATTAGTGGTTGTAATAATCTTAGTGATTTTATAATGAAACGAAGAGTTATTTCAACTATTGTTCACTAGATGCTCTGATGTTTGCGAAAGTATGCACAATTGTCGTTACCATACTCGTTGTTCGCGTCTCCCTCCGATTTATTCCGCTGCTAAATTGGAGGGGCGTGACAGTTGGTATCAGAGCCTAGGATGTCCTTATTAGGATATTTTAGGTCCTAGGATGTTCTAGGTGAACTGCCATAGCCGTGTCTAAGACAACCACCATACCTATGTGAGAGATTGGGTAAAGCTTGGGGTTATGCTAGGAGCTTAACTATATGTACAAACACCCGAAGTTTAAAAAAAAATTAACAAAATTATTATTGCTCGCAGGAGACCAGAGGAGATGGCTGGCGAGCATGCACCAATGCACGAATTACAACAGACCCTACAGGGGTTTACTCAAGCCCTTAACAACGTAATTCAAGCAGGAGCAAGAAATGGGGCAGGAGACTTATATGGGAACTTTCAACGAATAAATCCCCCTAGGTTTAATGGAACTCCAGATCCCGATGAAGCTGAAAATTGGGTGAAGGCAATGGAACGGATCTTTAGGGTTATGCAATGTTCAGAGCAGGAGAAAGTCCTTCTGGCAACCTTCCAGTTGGACCGCGATGCTAGAGCCTGGTGGGAAGCTGCCAGTCGGCAATTACCCAACATCAACATAGAGTGGGATAAATTTTTAGAACTCTTCAACACCAAATATTTTTCCGAGAGGATTCGTGAGAAGAAGGCAAATGAATTCGCCAATTTGAAACAACGTATGATGTCGGTAGCAGATTATGAAGTGCAATTTGAAAGACTAGCGCAATATGCACCACATTTGGTGAGTACGGAGAAGATGAAGGCCAAGAGATTTTAGAAGGGTTGAGACCTATATTTTGGGAAAAGTTGGCTCCACTAGACATTGAAGTATATTCAGTCATGGTATTGAGAGCTCAATTAGTAGAGGACGCCATGGAACTCCTTGAAAAGATCCATAACAAGAAGGTGTTAAAAAGGGGACGTGCTACTCATTCCGATGATAATAAAGGAAGAAATACAATAGTTAGCCAGAGAATGAAAGGGAAAGTGGAGAGTAAGGAATTCTGTAAATTTTGTAAGAAACCAGGGCATCAGATAGATAACTGTTGGAAGAAATTCGGCAGATGCTTGCGATGTGGAAGTCACCAACATCGAGTCATCGATTGTCCAACAAAGAGGAACCAAACTCCACGCCAAGGACGATTACAAGCTCTCGTGGATATGAATCATGCCAATGAAGGTGGACAAGGTACCATCATTACACCCTTAGTTAATTTTATAGCAAAACCCTAAGTGGGGGAGATGATGGAATGAAATATCCATAATAACTTGGTAGTCGTATCATATCATATGAATTTGGGGACCAAATTCTCTTTAAGTGGGGGAGGATGTAATACCCCAGAAATTTTATTAATTAAAAAAATATATTATAGATAAATGAAAATTTTGCCCATTAATAAAAATCAAACTAGTTAAAAGATACACATCATTATTGCATGAGTAGAAACTCATATAAAAATTCTATGAAAATAATAGTTATACCTTAAAAATTATTATCTAATGACCCATTAAGAAATTTGGGCATAGAAAAATAATTCGGACCATGATTTAGAATTTATGTGACTTATTATTGTAAATAAGGAATAAATTGGAAAATCCATTATTTCATGAGCTAAGTGGATTAACAATTGAAATAAAAATTATGGGTAGACTCCAAACAATATGTGGGGATAGTCCATAAAAGGAATTGGATCAATGGACAACTTATGACCCATGAACAAATTCAAGTATGAAAATAGTAAATAAATAATTTACGTATTATCGAAATGATAGAACTTACGTACCACTATCGTACGTGAGAAAACAAATTAGAAAATTCTGTAAAAATTATAAATCAACCTCAAACATTATTCTTAAGAGTTTCATGAAGAGATTCGAGCAACGAAAAATCCGATTGGCCAAGTGTACGTTACACGTGACCAAGTTAACCGAATTAGGGAACTAAGTCAGAAAATTGTTAACACGGAAAAATAACCCAACCATAAATTAAATAAATAGGTTGGAGAGACTTATAACATTATGTATTAGTGACCCATTAATGAAAATGGGCCAATGTATCACTTTTAGCCAAATAATAAAATTGGAACATAAAAATACTCAGAAATTCGTACCTGTAAATATGCAATAATTGTGAAGGGCACATTAGGGTTTAAATTAGGGTAATTAGTCATGCAAGGTAAGTCAAAACCTTACCCAACTCTAAGAGGTGGTTTCCTAAACCTTTGCTACCTCCTTTGGGTGAGAGAATCTCATATTTTGGAAACTAGAATGCAGAAATTCGCAGCCCTCTTTCCTAGTCCCATTAGGACATGAAGTAGCACCCTAAAACTATAAGAACTCTTCACAAAACGTTTGGGGAGGTTAGACATCAAGTTGGGGTCGTGTGCAGCAGGTTTGGGGCGCTGGAGGAGAGGAGAAGGCTGGGGAAAAACGTGGTCTTCTTCCACCTCGCCCTGTAGCGAACCAGGAACCTGCAGGGAGTTCTTTGCATTCAAAGGTAGGCATTCTTGGGTCAAGATTAAAGAAAAATAATACCATCTTGTAGAGCTTCGAGTCTAGCTTCATTTCTTCTGATTTTACTAATTTTCATGGAGTATACTTTGTGTATTAGTCGTTCTCCCTAAGTCGCGCACAGTTAGGGCTTTTCCCGTTCTTCTTATTATGCACACGATTTGAGACCGAATTAGACTAAATCATAAACATAAAAGTTCTTCTACTTGTAGTCACGATCAACTTTCATGTTGAAAGTTTTGTCTAAAAGTTTCTAGTTAGAGAGTTATGAACCCCGTAAGAGAGTCATGCATAATACTGTGTTTTCGGGTTTGCAGATAGCCTTAAGTTCTTCCTGTTTTGCACAAGCTTAAAGGCCGAAGTAGGTCAAGCCTCCAACATAAAAGTTCTTTATCTAGTTGTCATGGTCATCTTTTATGTTAAGTGTTTGTTTAAATATCATTAGTTAGAGAGTTATAAACTTCGTAATAGAGTCATGCAGGATACTGCGTTTTCAGGTTGCATTTAACTTTAAGTTCTTCATGTTTTTCACAAGGTTCAAGACCGAATTAGGTTAAAACCCCAACATCAAAGTTCTTCCACTAGTTGTCCTGGTCATTGTTTATGTTAAACGTTTTGTCCAAATATCAGTAGATCTCATGTTACAAGCCTAACATGTAAGTCGCAACGAAGTCATGCATGTTTAGGGTTTTTTTACGTTCTTCCTGTATTGCATGCAATTAGAGACGGATTCAGACCCAGCCCACAACACAAAAGTTATTCCAATAGATGTCCTTGACATTTTCTATGTTGAGAGTTTTGTCTAAAGGTCAGCATATAGAGAGATATAGGTGTTTCATGAATATCGCCCCTAAGTCAAAACATGGTAAGTCTGAACCAAGAGCATGTCAGATCCCGGTCGGACTCAGGCGCAGACCCTGTGAACGCGACGGCCCTATATGTCGCGTTCTGAGGTCGGGTCGCGACAGTGCCTCTGTCGCGTTCTGGTCGCGACAGTACCCCTGTCGCGTTCTGCCTGCCTGATCTGACGACCCCGTCGCGATCCTTGCAAGACCACGTCGCGATCTCAGTTTTTGGGCCAGAAAACCCATCTTGTGCAATTCTCGTTGTACCACCATAATTCCCATATCATGTTGACGATCTTAACTACATAAAAACAAAGTTGTAAGTATTGATTGTATTTTAATCTAATAAAAGTCAATCACTTGATCTTTCATATCCTTGATTTTATGACACATACACACACGTTGAACCATCCAAACATGGCTTAAATTGTATGAAATGACACATAACATATCTGGTAATTATTGCAATTAATTACCTTACTTTAACAAGTACTCGTTTACGATTTGTGCGATGTTTTAGAACACCGATCTTGACGCTCCACTGTTCTAGAATTCCTCTAGAACGTCGAGCACTTGTTTCTATATTTACACACTTTCTTGACTTGGACGAACTCTCCATCGGATACTCCTTCCGCCGGACTAGTGAATCCTTGTGCAAGGCCTCCGTAAGTCTCCTCTGATCATGGATTCCCACATGGTCGACGAGCCGGTTGTACCCTAACACCTATGATACACTCTAGGGATCAGTAAGATCCAAACGGCCTTAGATTGTTCTCTCGCTCTTATCTTGAATCACGCCGGACCTCTGGACCTGTGCATAACGAGGCCAGCGGAAAGATCGTGAGTTCCACCTGACTGCCAATACCTTACGCGCGTGTTGTGCAACTGTTACCATCACTCGTTACTCGACGTTTCATGTGCAATGACCATAAGATCTCATCTATGCTATACTCGCTCGTCTACTCATATTCACGTTCACTCTACTATCCCGTCTCTCTCGTCTATTCATCTAGCACTCTCTTGTCACCCTTTGAGCTGTGTGGCTCCTATCGTTTGTGCTATTTCGTGACTGTCTAGCGCTATAATATGGGTCTTGTGACTCTACTGTATCAAATGCATACTGTGCAGGGCACGGAGAGTGTCCGAGGGGCTCCAATCTAGTCCTGGGGGCAGAGAGCCACCCGAAAATACCTGCAGGGGCTATTGACGGTGTTCTGCATTGCACCGGTTCTGACTATACTATCTTGGCTAGACATCTGACTATTATCCTTTTAGTCTGAGGAGTTCAGACGTACTGTGATATTACTGTGCTATCACAAACTGTTATGCATTAGTCTGAGGAGTTCAGACGTAATGTACTATCGTGAAACGGCTACTGTCCCAAAGTGACTATTGTCGTACTCTACCAGTGCACCATTGTGCAACCATACACGCTATCTTGTTACACGCTATCTCGTTACACGCTACCTCGTTACACGCTATCTTGTCATACGCTCTACTTGCTCTACTTGATACTCGCTATCTTGAGTTACTGTGTGCAATCGTGACTTGATCACATTCAAAGTGCAATTTACTCTTTACATGACCATCTACTATCATCTCTTCTTGCTGTACATGTCTCTTGCTATTCTGGACAATATCGTTACTTGCTATCGTTGTTATCGTTTTCTATCGTGACTTGACTTTAGTCATCGTGCTATACTTGATTCATCTGCTATTTGAACCATGTTACTTGTGCTGTTACTTTCTCGACTTTACATGACTCTCTCTATCATTAGTTACTCTGCCGTGTAATGCATTAATTACTTAAAGCATGCTTGAGCTTGAGATATAAGTCCTACTGGGCGTTATCGCTCACCCTTCGTTATTTGTTATTGTGTCTCAGGTAAGTCGGACAATGACGTTATACGTACCAATGGGACAAGACCAGAGTGATGAGTGACCCGGAGTCAAATAACGAAGTTACCCTAGCACAATGGGAGTCTAGTAGTTGTTGCTTTAGATTTCTTTTCAATGTAATGATGTCATTGAGCCCTATATATTGGCTCTGAATTAGTGGTTGTAATAATCTTAGTGATTTTATAATGAAACGAAGAGTTATTTCAACTATTGTTCACTAGATGCTCTGATGTTTGCGAAAGTATGCACAATTGTCGTTACCATACTCGTTGTTCGCGTCTCCCTCCGATTTATTCCGCTGCTAAATTGGAGGGGCGTGACAAGGATTCTCAGTCTACACTGATGCATCTGGAATCGGTGTAGTCTGCGTGCTAATGCAGAATGAGAAGGTTATAGCATATTCATCAAGACAGTTGAAACCTCATGAAGTCAATTATCCTGTCCATGACTTAGAGATAGCTGATGTGGTATTTGCACTTAAGATTTGGATGCATTATCTATATGGAGAATAGTTCATCGTCTACTTCGACCACAAGAGTTTGAAGTATCTATTTTCCTGAAGGAGCTCAATATGAGACAAGGAAGATGGTTGGAGTACTTGAAGGACTTTGATTTCATATCAATACCACTAGGATGCACTTAGTAGAAAGCCAGTAGCATCCTTATCTTGCTTAGTCATGGGTGAGATGCAATTACTAGAGCAATTCGCTAATCTGGATCCAAACATTGAGCAGAGAACTGATCAAGTGTTAGTAGCTAACCTTAGAGCTCAACCCGACATCTTTGTCGAGATCAGAGAGCAACAAGCCAATGATCCATTTCTAATCTGAATCAAGGAGACCATAGCTAACATACCCGATTTCTCCATCACTGAGGATAAGAAACTATTGTTTCAAGCCAGAACATGTGTGCTTGATGATGAAGGGTTGAAGAGGAAGCTGATGGATGAAGCCCACAAGACTAAATACACCATTTATCCAAGCGCAACCAAGATGTACCAAGACATGAAAAGGTCATTTTGGTGGCCCAACATGAAGCGTGAGGTGGCTGAGCATGCCGCGCACTGCCTCACATGTCAGCAAGTGAAAGCAGAACACTGTCGTCCTATAGTTGTACTCAGACCCCTTGACATACTTGAATGGAAGTGGGAGAGTATCAGTTAGGGCTGTAAACAGATCGGATACGGAGCAGATATGTGTTTTCTGTGTCTGCTTCGAATACGTAATCGGATAATTCGTATCCGCTCTGAATAAAATTCGGATACAGAGCGGATATCTTAGTCGGATAATATTCAGATTCAGAGCGGATTCGGATATTATCCGCTTCGAAAATATGAGACCTGTTAAGAGATATTAAGTGACTTAAAATAATAATAAATCTGTAAAAGGCACTGGCCACTGGCGGGCAGAGAGAGAGAGATCCATAGAGAGGGAGGGCCAGAGGGGGAGAGGGGGAAGCTAGGTGGGGGGATGGGAGCCAGAGGCTCCTCTGGCACGGCCGTCGGCGGCAGGGGGGGTGGCATAGCAGGGGGGTGCTTCCAGCCGCCGGGGGGGGGGGGTTCGTAGTGGGGGAGGGCACAGAGCGGAGGGGGGGGGGGGTGGGGGTGGGGGAGGGGGTTTGCTGGGGCTAGGCCGAGACAGAGGGCTGCCGCCACGTCTAGAAGGCCCTGAGGTTGGTGCGCCGTTGGAGGGGGGGCTTCTGACCACAGGGGGGAGGGCGTAGGGCGGGGGGAGGGGAGGTTTCTAGGGTTGGGCCGAGACAGAGGGCCTCCGCGTCTGGAAGGCTGCCGGGGCCCGGGAGGGCGCTATGGACTGGGCGGTGTGCCAATGGTCGTCTGATCTGAGGCGTCCCTTTGCAGCTCTGCTTCCCCGGGGCGGCGAGCCGGCCGATGGAGAGGCACGATGACAAGGGCGTCGAGGGGGGGATGCAGGAGTTGTGACGACGGAGGGGATTTCGATTAGGTTTTGGCGATGAGATTTGGGGGAGAGTGAGAGACGGAGGTCGGGTAGGCGTCAATCCGATGAGAGGGAGGTCGGGTAGGCCCGGTAGGGTTTTAAATTTGAGTATTTATATGTTAGGTATGGGCCATTAGATGTAAGATCCAATGCCAGCATTAACCCCATTTCGGATCGGATATTAAATGGAGCGGATCTCTTATTTCCGCGTCCGCTCCGTTTATTATTCGGATAATATCCGTATCTGAATTTGCTCCGTCGGATATCTGTTAAATGGATACGGATATGTTTAATCGGATGCGGATTCGGATTGGATCCAGATATTATCCAGATCCGTTTACAACCCTAGTATCGGCATGGATTTCATCATGGGTTTACCCCAAACTCATGGTGAACTTGATGCTATCTGGGTCATTGTGGACCGTTTGAGTAAGTCTGCACATTTCCTTACAATTAAGAGTACCTGGAGTGTGGATGTACTTGCAGCCTTGTATGTAAAGGAGATCGTGAGATTACATGGAGTTCAGTATCCATAGTCTCAGATCGTGACCCCAGATTCACTTCTAGATTCTGGAAGGGACTTCAGACTGCTTTAGGCACCAAACTCAATTTTAGCACATCATTCCACCGACAGACAAATGGACAGACAGAAAGAACTAATCAAATTGTGGAGGATATGCTGCGAGCCTGCACTATTGATTTTGAGGGGTACTAGAACGAACAGCTATCACTGATAGAATTCGCCTACAATAACAGCTATCAGGCGAGCATTAAGATGGCACCGTTTGAAGCCCTGTATGGAAGAAGCTGTAGATCGCTAGTTTGCTGGAATGAGGTAGGTGAACAGCAATGGCTAGGACAAGACATAGTACAGAACACTAGCAGAGATATACAGATCATCAGGGATAGGATTAAGATAGCTCAATTCAGGTAGAAAAGCTATGGAGACAAGAGAAGAAGAGACTTAGAATTTCAAATTGGAGATCATGTAATGCTTAAAGTGTCCCCGACCCGAGGATTTCAAAGGTTTTGGATGAAAGGCAAGTTAAGGTCGAGATTCATAGGTCCATTTTAGGTACTGGAAAGAGTTGGCGAGGTGGCGTACCGTTTAGCACTACCTCCTAAGTTCTCCACCGTACATAATGTCTTTCATGTATCAATGCTAAGGAAGTACGTGTATGACCCATCACACGTAATCAGTTATGATGATATCATTTTGAATAAAGATATCACCTATGAAGAGAAGCCGGTGAAATCTTGGACAAGAAGATACAACAGCTACGGAACCAACCCATATTAGTGGTAAAGGTGCTATGGAGGAATCATGAAGTTGAAGAAGCCACGTGGGAACCCGAAGCAACCATGCGACGGAATTATCCGGAGCTATTCAATAAGTCACTCTTCCTCTTAGGATCATATGAATTTAGGGACCAAATTCTTTTTAAGAGGGGGAGGATGTAGCAACTCTGATTTTTGAATCCCAAATAAAATAAAAATTTTAATAAATAGATGTAATAAATAGATTTAATTAGAATAAAGGGGAATAATTAAAGTAAAGAGAATTAAACTAATACCCATTAAGCTAAATTACTAATGGGTTATACTAGTGGTCCAAACAAAATAGAATGGGCCCAAAAGTGAAGAGCCCATCTTTGGATGGGAAATAATTAAGCCAATTTTGTACTAATTAATTAATAAATTAAAAGAGTTAAGATAAGCATTAAATTAACCCATAATTATCCAAAGGAGGAGTCCTCATCCCATCCTAACCCTTGGCCATGAAATTGGACCTCTTCCTTATCCTTTTAGGTAGATAATGGCTAGGAAATAGGGTGATAATTATGTAAATTTGGAGTTTGAAGAGGAGAGAAGAGTTTTAAGGTTTTAGGACTCTTACACTAGCTAAAACACCCCTAATTTGTTTCTACCAAGCCTCATTTCATTGCTGGGGCTCTGGAGGACGAGGAGAGAGGGCTGAGGACAAGGAGCAAGGAGAGGAAGGGCTTGGAGCAAGGAGAGGAAGGGCTTGGAGCAAGGAGGTTCTCTCTTCTTCTTCGTCATCAACCCTAGGTTTTCATAACAGCACAAAAAGGTAGGCAATCTCTCAAGCTCAATCTAATTAAACCCGACCCTAGATAGATCTTGATCCCCTCTATCAAAGCCCTATGGTTTCCCCAATTTTCGTTGCTCCATGATGGAGTAATTAACATGTTAGGGTTCTAATGATCCTGTTTTCCCCATTTTCACCATGCATCCATTGCCAATTAATTCGTTTTCCATGACTGTGCATATTTAGGTCACCGAAAAGTAACCTAATTAAAGCATGCTCTATACGTGTCTATTTTCTAATTACTCATGCTCAATGGTAGATCTACATGTCTAGTTTCATTCAAGATTAATTTCATGATTTTTTGTGGTGTATGTGATTTGTTCTGGGTTTTTAAAATGCACTGTGTCAAGTTTGGATGGCATGGACCAAATCCAAAGGGGTCATGCACCATCTGCCAGAGCTCGGGTCGAGGCTCTAAGAACGCGATGTTTCGATATGTCACGTTCTCAACCTCGTCGTGATAGAGTGTCACGTCACGTTCTGAACGCGACGGGACCCTGCGTCGCGACCTACACGGCAGGTTGGCCCGACCTGGATGCACCACCCCGACCCGTCGCGACGCGCATACGCGTCGTCGTGTCGGTGTCTCGGCTGGCACCAGGACACGTCGGATCAACCCGTCGCGACCTGAACGCGTCAGTTAGGCCCGTCGCGACCTGTCCACTCAATGTGTCAGCTACCCCTGTTGTGAACTGAACGCGACTGCTGCCGATGTCGCGATCTGACTGTGACGGCCAGAATGTGAAATTACTTATATAACCCTGCTATTTATGCCATTTAAATCATGTTTAGCCTTAATTAAGTACTGTCATGAATAATTTCAACCTGTTAATTATTAATGAGTAATATTTACATGAAATTAATGAGTTTAAAAGCCATGTGCACAACTATTCATGCTCTCATGATTTAATTACATTTGCACACACTTAACATAAATGTTTGCCACGAGACCTTATTAAATTACTCAATAATGTATCTGGTAATTAACTATAATTACTCACTCAATTTCTCAATTATTAAATGATACTTGTCTTCATTTTATTCGCATGTTTTGTACACTGTTATCGCGTCCCTCGACCATCGAGCACTCAAGGCAAGACGAACAACATTTCGTTACACACTTTCTCTTGGCATGGACCACCTCTCCATTGGGAATACTCCTAACAGAACTAGGGACTCCATGTCAAGGCCTCCGTAAGTCTCCTTGGCTTTGGCGCACGTCCATTGCCGACGAGCTGGTTGTACCCTTAAAACCCGTTACACCCTTAAGGATCAGCACGATCCAACGGCCTTAGTGTGTTTCCTTCTTACCTTGTGATCATGCCGGACCATCTAGTATGTGTTCATAGCACGGCTAGTGGGCGGTGGTGACTTCTACTAGACTGCCGGCACATGACGGTGTGCTGTGCAACTGTGACTATCGTTGTTTATCGTGGTTTTACGATTACGTCCCTGTCTCATCTACTATCCTTGTACTCTCATCTGTTCACTTTCACTCTACCATCTCGTCTATTTCATCTACTGTTCTCATCTATTCTTGGTATTCTATTTGTCCATCTATATGATTGTCTAAGATAAGAAATATGACTTATGCCACTGCAATAGGGCCCGATCTGGTCTTGAGAGGAGCGCCCAAAAAGTGCTATTTGCCCATGTGAGTTAAAATGATCAGGATGTTGGCATACATCCATTGCCATTAAACTATCAAGATTTAATCTATGACAATCAAAATGCTACCTATTCAAGTGCTATCTATACAAGTGCTATTGTTACTAGTGCACCGTTGTGCAATTTTACGTGCTATATCGTTGCATGGCCATTCCATTATCATTACTCATTGTGCTATTGTTCCTGTACAAGTGCTATTGTTATCTTGTTATCGTTACCTTGCTCTATGTGACTATGCTCTCTAGTTACCCTACCTTCTAAGATATTAATCATTTAAAGCATGCTTATTCATATGAGATATTAAGTCTTACTGGACGTTAATCGCTCATCCTGTATTACTATTTCATGTGTTTCAGGTGAGTCTAATGGAAATTACCACACTCACGAGGAAGGGATTGAGGAGGATGCTCAGGAGTGACCCGTTTCGACAACCAATGCTTAGTAGTTCGTTAGTCAGCCATTAGTTAGTCATTAGGTAATAATTTGGTTTTGAATAAAGTACTTTGGGCCCTAGTTTTGGCTCTGATTAGTGATTGTTATAGTTAGTTGATGGAATATTAATGAAGTTGGATTACTTTTGGTTTTATTCCAATTGTGCAATGGTTTGATGTTTATTTACTCGCTCGATACTATTTAATAACTATAATTTCGCTCCGATAATTTCGCGTCGGGGCGTTACAATTAGGGAGGGGGTATAGGCGACAACTCCAGATTACCGTCACTAAAAAGGGTATTTACGACGACTGTTAAGTAGCCGTCCGCAAAAGTGTATTATTGGCGACGGCTTAAAGAAGCCGTCCTCGCTAAACATTATTAGCGACGACTGAACATATGAATGTCGCTAAAATTAAATTATTCAGGATGGCTACAAAAGTCGCCGCTAAAAGCATCATTCGGGATGGCGATTATCATCCCCAAAAACGGTTATTAGCGACGACGACATAAGCCATCACGAGTAAATTTATTCGCGACATCTAAGATTCTTAGGGACACTTAATTGAAGCCGTCTCTAATACTGTTAGTAGCGACGGGTAATTTGTTCGTCGCTACTAATGATTATTAGGGATGGCCCTAACTGTCTCCGATAATTCATTATTAGGAACATTACAAGAAGTTGTCCCTAATATTAACAATAGCCAATAGCGACGGCTACTATGGACTGTCACTAATACTCTTATTAGAGACAGCTTTATCTGTTGCAAATAAATGATTATTAGGGACGGCTATCGGTGGTTATGCTTAATAAGAGCATTGGCGGCGGCTGTGACTATCGCCTTTAGTTTTATTAGCAACTGCTTACGTCCATTGCTATTAAGTTTTCACGATGGTTTCGTTAGTCGCCAAAGCATTAAACAACCGTCGCCAATATTTAATAGCGACGGTTTAAAGCTGTCGCCAATAACCTATTTTCTTTAAAAAATGTTAAAAATAATATACGTATAATTTTTTGTAAAGTATGGTAATTTATGTTAAATTATAAATGAAGAAATAAAGTAAAAAAAAAACTTATTTTTCATGTACACTCATCACCATGTTACCTTATATGTTTTGAGGAACATACCAGCATTCATGTATGCATGTGTCGCTAAATTTTGTTTATGTGTTGATACAAAAATTTATTATATCACAAAGTATATTTCATTTCATATTTCAAGTTATTATTATCATCTACTTAATTAACTATTCTTATATTGTAAAATATTTATTTTCATTAATCATAATGAATATATAAGATTTTTCTATATTTAGCATGAATCATATAAATCATTAAGTATTTTTATTTTAAACTCCAAATGTTATGTCTTCTTATAAATTAATCAGATTGTTTACACAATAAGTTATTTTATTCTTTTAAATCAAAGCCTATTATATATTTATATTAAATTAATGATATTTGAATTTAAAATGAGAGGGAGATAAATATTATGTAATATGTAGTCACACAAATATATAAAATAGTTATATATATTATTTTATTATTAGGTTATTCATAATCAATTTTAAAATATTATCAATTTAAATACTTTTTCTTGTACTATTTAAAAACATAAAATATAATGGTGCAAATCAATTGAAAAGGTGAGGTCGACCTCAGAAGAACTGTGGGGTCGACCCTATTTCACAGTGCTAAAAAGCAACAGAGAGGGGTAAACCCCAGAAGAAGTATGAGGTCGACCTCAAAACACAGGAGATCTGATTTCATTTGAGGTCGACCTCAGTTGAAAGGAGAGGTCGACCCCATTTCCCAGAGTTGAAATGGGGTTATGCAGGGTCAATCCATGAAGAAATATGGGGTCGACTCCATAACACGATGATTTGAAAAGTGTTTATGAGATCTGATATCACTTGAAAAATGTCTTGGTTGCTGCACATAACTTCGCCACTTGTTAGCCAACAAAGTTGAGTGTTTTGTGATCAAACACTTAAATAGAAAGATTTAAATTATCCTTAAACAATCATGTATTTACACTAAGATTATTAATATGCATGAAGATAGTGTAAGCAAGCACAAATCTATTCATAAATCATTTAACTATTCTCCAACTTTTTGCCATCACAAAGACACAATAAAGTATTATGTAAGGACACAATATACTAGTTCTCCCCCTTTTGGTCATCATCAAAAAAGCAGCGAAGAGAAATTTAATCCAACTCAAAATGACGACAAATCATAGCGAGTGAAAATGGAGGATGAAGAGGTAAAAGGATGAAGACTAAGGAGGTGGTGGTTGGCGAGAGAGAGAATCTGTAAGGCCCTCAAGTTTTGTTCATATTATGTTTATGTAGTTCTGTGTATGTATCTACTTATTTTCTATGCATGATAAGTATATTTATTTTTGTGTATGTGTGTTTATTTGATGTATTTAAGTTCTGTCTAAAATCCCTGGTTAACGTTAACATCACCTGACGTTAACAGCAGGTTGACGACAACCTGTGTGCCGTTGTCACGTTCTAGCAAAACTACATTTACCGAATATGACAGATTTTATACACAACGAGTAACACACAGTTCATTCATAACAACTAAGTTTGCGGAAATTATTACATGATACTCCTCATTTTAGTCTAAATGAGGATCAAACAAAAGTAAGTGTAACCTTATTACATTCTCACTTATAACTACAAAGTAAACAAAAACTAACTGCATAGCACTTCTTGATATAAAGTGGTCCTCTTAACACTTAAATTCCCCTTAAGCAGTATCTCCATCTCGTTCACCTGAAATATTAAATTGAATGAGCTAACTAGCCCAGTAGGAATCAACTCTTCTAAAAGGATTCAGACATAAATATATCCAAGGTAGAATGAGTAAATATCGTTAGCATGGTGTGTTCCAATGACGAAAACACGAGATCATTCAATAACATGTGTTGAACAAGCACACTGTTGGAATTAGAATCAATAATTCAGGATGATACTAGAGTTCATAGTCAAATACAATATCACACGCACAAGTATGACATGATGACCAATCAGGCACGAATTGATGCATGCCAACATCCATGACGTCCTTATCGCCCCCGCGCGGCCACTGACGAATTCGGGTGCTCTCCCCGGGACTGAACCAGCCCTTATTTGCCAAGCATTTTTCTCGAATGAGTCCCAAGATTCGCAAAGTGTCATCATTACACACTTATCCTTGTAATGAATCAAGGTATACAAGGATTCACTCATGAATCACACACAAGAATTAAGGAACTCTGTTCCTTTACTAATTTCAGAATTTGGAAATCTCACAAGAACAACTTTGTTCGAAACTTTGAAGAAATGGTTCATGGTGAAATAAAAGTAACATGACTGATTCTTGTAGGTGTTTAGGTAGTAAAAACCACAAAACTTAGGTGGACTATTGGTTGGAACAATTGAGTAAGATTTGCAACAAGAAACAGGGCCAACTAGACACTAGAATGATGTCCCTGTCAGTACCTGTCGACAGGCTGAAGATGGCTGTCGACTGGGGCTGATTTCCAGAGACAGGTTTTCAGTTCTGTGGAGATCTGTCGACAGATCCTAATGGGGCTGTTGACAGTTCTAAACAGGTGGCATTTTCTGGTTTCAGGAAATGGCTTTCTGTTGACAGCAGGGATTTCGTCTGTCTACAGATCCTGGGTAAACTTTCAGAATGGTTCCAAATCATCTAGAAATGGTGCTAACAAACTCCTCTATCATTCCTAACATGATTAGGACCTTAGGAAAGTGTAAACTTAGCTTCAAACATGAAGATTACATGACAAGAAAATGGAAGAAGACCATGGAACTCAATTCACATGTGTGGTTAGCAACAAGTTAAATTCAAGGAAGATGGAATGGAAAGCCTTTCTCTTAGTATCTCTTCTCTTTTTCCACTAAACACTTATCAAGTTTATTCACTTAAGACCTCCATGATCCCTTAATAATTTAATTTCCCGAAAGAGAAAGAACCATCATGGTTCTATCTACACTACACAAGAGTATTGATAAAACTCCAGATTTTGGATCAAGTTGAGGAAGGAAGGAACAATTTGTGACCTCCCATGGATCAAAACTAACTAAAACATGATGAGGAATATAGTTTTATCATGAACATATTCTCAGAATTTACAGAGTAATAGACACAAGGTAAATTCGTTTCAAACAATGAAACTAAGGGCGGAAAGTAAGAGATTTAGGAATTGAATCCTACCTTTCTAATATGAAGCTTCCCAAGAAGAAGAAGTAAAAGATCTCAAGTAGAGAGTTACACGGACAAAGCTTGTTGTTGTAGCAGTGGCAGCCTCCAAGATGGCTTTTTCGTGCAATAGTTCTAATAAAAGCTTGGACAAGAACAAGTTGCACGAAGGAGAGAGAGACAACATTTTACACTAAAACTGCTTCTGCACAAGATTTAGCACTCCAAAACTACCTCTAATCATGAGATCACTCAGCACAATAGTAGTAGCATATCAGTAGAAAGTTTCAGAAACATAGCTACGAAGGTTCTTGGGGTGTATTTATAAGCCCAGAGATCTCCATGCACACAAACACGTTGGTGGTTAACGTGGCATGGTAAGAAGTCTTTTAACCCATGTTTTAACACGTAGCCCATGCAAAGTTACCATGGCTACACGCATGCAATAATAATCATAGCCATTCCCAAGTGTGGTGGCTCTTTAAGGGCCTTCCACGTAACCCATCAGAAAATCCCAAAAAATGGCTTACCGTAATTGACCCATAATTCAACTGGTCCAATGATCACTATGCAAACACATCCAAATGGTGTCCGTTTGAGTTCAAATTTCAACCATAACCTAATGTGATGGTTTTACAAATTATAGTGATTTTATTTTAATTTTTAGATTTTATTTTACAGTAGGTGAAAATTCACCCGAAAAATGGTCGCGTCGACTTAATCTCGAAATCCTTACGTCAAAAAATTCGGATAATTATATTTCTGACTTCTCCACATTTTTCTAGAAATTATGATACTCTCGTATTTTTATTTCGTTGTCGTTTTCCAGTGTCGCCCTGTGGGAGTGCGTACTTCAATGTACGACACTGGGGTAACGTTTGTTACCACTAACTATACACAAATATTATTTTTTTTTCAACTTATGACTATTGCTTAAGTCTAATAACTTTATTACACATAGTTTTTCAATAAATAAAAATTCTAGGGTGTTACAGCCGTTGACTTCATGGCCGGGGGATATAGACGTCTAGATCGATGGACGCCTACTTTCTGTTAACGGCAACAAAGTGGCAGTTTACTTCTCGGTTATGTTGCGATTCCAGATCTGAAATAGATGTGTTTTCCCCGAGACCTGATTAGGAAACCCATCTCAATGGTAGGAATCCTAATCCTAAGCGTACCCAACTCTTAGTCCTATAAAACCTAGTTATTTCGGCCAGATTAAGACTTTTGGTTGGAAGGGAAAAATCTAGGGTTTTGTTGTGAGAAAACCAGAACTTCCTAAGGCTTGATCCGATAATTGAGTGGTCTTTCCGGTGATCTTCTGCAATGGGAAGGAGTTCCTGGTGTTGAAGGATCTTCCCCGACACCGGAAGGTCTTTTGTGCAGACGTGAAGACCAGATTTGGGGTTGCAAAACTCACCTTCTTGGCTTGGCCGAGGAGGGCTTCTTTGACAAATTTGATCTTCCTAGATTTTATTCCAGGCAAGTAACTGAGGGGTATCATCCCTAGACATGTCCCTTAGGTTTTGGGAAATTTTATGGATTTTATTTTGTGTCCTGGAACCCCCAATTCTCTCTTTTATTTGAGTTCGTTCTGCACTTTCTGCAGACTGGAGGTTGACGGCAACCTTGTTGCCGCCAAGTTCTTGAGTTGACGGCAGCATCCTGTGCCATTAACCCATGTTGACGGCAAGGCCCTTGCCGTTAAGTTCTACTATTTTTCACAGAACTATGTTTGTCATGTATGTGTCATGATTTTTGGATTTTTGGATGTCTATACTTGCTGTAAAATTATGGTTGGTTAGGTATGGTATTTAGGTCAGATCATGAGGTTATGACAAATTTCTGAGCATGACTTTATTTAATATAAATTTTGAATTGGTGAAATAAGCATGTTTTGACGTGTTTAATTCTGAATAAATAGTTTTGTTCCATGTTTTGGTTCTAGAAAATTATCATGATCTTAGAGTTACTGTTCACATGTTTTAGACCTGCTAGAACCAACTGTTTAACTGTCTACCATGTTAAGTGAATATGTCATTGAAATTACATGAAATCTATGTTAATTGTTAAAAATAGATTTACAGTTTCAAATATTCTGAAAAATTAGACAAATGACATATTATATGTATAGAGTCTGTGATTAAAATTTGATACTATTTTGACATCAGTAGGTACCATTTGCTTTTAACAAGGATAATTAGGCCATGTTAGGCATGTTTGACTTAACTCATGTAAATTCTAATGTTTAGCAGCATGTTTAGGCACTGTTATGGTTTATTTGTCTGTGAAACAATAGTGTTAAGATCTGTAACCTGAGATATATATGTTTAATTAAAGTGCATCTGAATGGGATAATTAGTGCATAAAAGTGAATGAAACCATGTGATTAAGTGAGTTAATGTGTATCATGTGCTAAAATTGACACTGCTACCATAGAAGGCTGTGAAGCTGTACTGTAGAAAAGTCCCTATGGGAAGGCTCATTGTGTATGTGAAATCCTATGGGCATTAGGATGAAATCCTGGAGGTGGACAAGTACCACTGGTTAGGGTGGAGAGGGCTTCTCCCGGTTCTGCGCAGTTACCAAGATTCGCCACTATATTGCCTAGGTGACGGATATGTGTTATGTGAATGTGTGTCCTTCTTTATGGTGGTTTGGATGGTGTGTCACGGCAATTAAGTGTAAAAGCGTGAAAAATGTTAATATGTGCAATGTGAACATGTGATAGTGTTATGTGAATATGAGACCATGTGAAAAGATGTGAAACCATTTGAATGTGATATATTTATGTCAAAACAGCAAGCAAATGATGTGGATATGTGTCAAAAAAGCATGAGAAAAATGTTAGCTATCATGCTAGGATCATTAGTTACTATGTGCATAATTCCATGATCTGATTGTGTAGAATTGTGAAATGATATGAATAGAAATTGAAACCATGAATCATGTTACATATATGTGTAGAAAGCATGTATAGGTTGTTCATGTATATTTGCCTAATTGAAATGAATCATGTGACCAATATTTCTTTCATTGTTTAAAAGAATAGCATGTGTGTGATATGTGTAAGGATGTGCCTTTAGGTCGCTTGCTGGGCCTTTTGGAAGACTCATACTTGCTTTAACATACAGGTGAGACAGGTGTCCCCATGCTAGAGGAGGACATAGTGAGAAGCGACTCCGAGCGTGAGGAGTAGCTGCACTTGTGGAGAGCACGTGTTTAGTTTACTCTTTCTTTCATTATTATGTGAACAATGACAATGTTATTCATATGGACTTCTATAATTGTGAACATTTGTTATTTTCTTATTACTATATAGATTGTGGAATATGTGAATGATGATGGAATAAGAATTATCTTTTATTTCCGTTGTACTCTCTTTGATATTTATGTACATCTCGACCTATTGTGTTGTGTTGGGTAAATATCCCACTATGATGGCGCCCTTTGTATCGATGTGGATTGGTATAATTGTACCGGTATAAAGAGGGTCGTTATAGAATCCCATAAGAAATTTCCAGCGCCGGCCAAGTCCTGTAAGTTCTTCCAAATCTCATCATGATTGTCCCGTATAACATCCTGTTGTTTGGCAATAGCTTGAAGTAGCATATCATCGCGGTCTTGCTTTCCCTTGAGAATAGAAACATCCGTCTAAAGCTCTTCAACATGACCTTCCAAGGATACAAACCGATTGTCCAGATAGTCAAAACGAGCATTCATATTGGTAGTGAGCGTATCAAACAGATGACTCAGCTGATCTATAGGAGGAGTAGGAGGTCTGGGGGAGCCTGGAGTAGACAGAGTGAATTCATCACCATCTTCATCATCTTGGAGGTCCTGCCCTTTGTAAGGAGACCGAGTACTGATGCGGACAAAAGATCCATTTTGAATGGCCATCCTCATACGTGTGAGAGTACTCCCATCAATCACATCAAACATTGTCAATCTTTTGGAATCTTCACCAGTAAAACTGACTTTGAATTTCTACAAAATGTAGGTAATAAGCATACCAAAAAGAAGATTACGCTTACACATGCCTACTACATCCCTCATGGTGTTCAAGGTGATATTTGGAAGGTCTACAAGAGTGCCATCTAGAAGTCCTTGAATTAAAAGGATATGATCATCGGTGACTCCATCCATGCTACCACTCCTTGGAATGAGAATAGAGCAAACAATCTTGTGAAGAAACTGATGGTAGGCCGGAAAAGAGTTGGCATTCACACACTCAAATAGTTGATTTTCAATCTCAGTTCACAATACTCTTTCATAAGCTTCCCGATGATTGTCTAACCGATCGACATTATTAACCCCGTGCTTATATGGAATACGCATCACTTCCGAAAGCATTGAAACTCTAAGAGGGATATGGATCCCTTTCACATAAGTACTCAGTTTCTTGTCATCATCTTCCTCCAAATTTGCATAAAAGGGACTAACCAAATGAGGGTAAACCAATTCATTCATGGTCACATAATGTCCCCATCCCAATGTCTCAAAGATGCATGTAAGATCAACCCCATTACTTTCAAACAAGTCAAAATCAATCCTTTTGCCAAAATGCACCTTCCTAGAGGATATATCGATGGTAAAGAAATCAAATGCATTGAGACTACGAAAAGGAGTACTGTCAAAGCTTCAACTTGGTGCTCCACTGCTTCCTCGAGATCTCTTGGAGGGAGTCTCACTAGCCACTGCCATTCCCTTGTCACCATACCGGGGAGGATCCATCTGATCGAAGGAAGAGTTTGGAAGAAGAAGATATAGGGGAAGAGGAAATGGAGGAGGAGTGCAAAGAGGAAGGAGAATAGGAGGACGTCGTCTGCACTCAAGAGAGGAACAGAAGGGGTCAACCGGCGCAAGGAAGAAGAGAAGAGAGGAGAAGGGAGATCGCGGCGGCAGTTACCAGCGGGAAGAAAAAAGGGGGAAGGCCGACCGTTTAAATCCCCCTAGGGTTGCGAGGTCGACTCCACAAAAATGGGGTCGACCTCGTTTATGAAGAGGTCAAAGAGGTCGACCTCAAAAGTCTTCTGGGGTCGACCTCACTTCACGTAGAGGCAAATTACATAGAGTTTTCAGAAATAATGTCGGTTCGGCTGAAGGTTGGGTCAACTCAAGGCTTCTCTAAAACAAAAAAGAAGCACAAGGACTCTGGGTTTGTCAAATTTTAATATGGGTAATTAATGTGAATTGCTTATGAAGAAGGTGAATTTACATGACCCTTCCTCCCGAAAAGGAGGCTATTTTGAGAGACCTAGTTATATAATTGTTCATTTGTACAGCTATAATGACATTGCTCATATATGATGATTATTCAGCAACATCTCACTTTTCTGCGGTCTCCAGCCATAAACGCCGACATTCTTCGGCATATGGGAGAAATGCAAAGGAAGCAAGGGTCCCACTTGAAAAGAAAAGTAAGATTTTTTAATATTATGTAGTATTATTGCACACACATTCTTATGTAACTTGTGCTTGTGTATGATAGTATTTTGCAGGACGACCATTTGAGGATGCATGTAATAATTTCCCACCAAATTGTGATTCTAGTCAATGGCGGCACATGTGTGAGATATGGGATTGAGAAGATAGAAAGGTATTATCTTGTCAAATCCTATTATTTGATGGATTCAATTAATTAGGATATCACTATTTTTTTTCCTCATGAATGCAGCAAGTTAGTGAAAGAAATAAGTCTAATCGATCTCATTTATCAATGTCTTATCGAAAAGGGCAGACACATATTCATCAATTAAGCAATGATTTTGTAAGTATTGATTTTAATTATTATTTGATTAATTGATTTCACATTACTA
The DNA here is from genome assembly GCA_014218235.1 of Colocasia esculenta. Lineage (NCBI taxonomy): Eukaryota > Viridiplantae > Streptophyta > Magnoliopsida > Alismatales > Araceae > Colocasia > Colocasia esculenta. The sequence continues at coordinate 111,430,909 of CM024761.1, read as the reverse complement.
TAGTGTAATTATAACTTTTAAATGTTAAATAGGTGCAAAAGGAAGGTTGCCATCCCACACGTCTGAAAATGTATCAAATGACGCAAGCTAGGACAACACCGGATGACAGTGTCATGTGAAGCAATGAACAAAGTCGTCACATGATGATTATAAATCTTAATATTAATTCATATATTCAACTTATTTATGTACTAATTATCTTATATTAATTATAGGATCAAATGACCCAGTTGATGAATCCCACTCCCTCAGATGAATCGGATGGCACGACTCATCTTGTCGTACTTATAGTTCAGAGGAGGCCTTCCGTCAGGTGTTTGGGAGGGATAGGCCTGGACGGATCCGATGCAGTGGTCGAGGACAAACTTTGAGGAGTTGGTACGGGCCATCTGAGGGTAGTAGCAATAGCAACACTGCATATCAGTGTCTCCTAGAGGAGCAATTCCAGTAGAAGTCTGAGATTGAAAGAATGAAAAAAATCATTGAAGATCAAGAGCAGAGATTAGTAGCACAGAGCACAGATATAGATGTTCGAGTGGAAGCTTGAGTGGAGGCTCAAGTGGAGGTTCGAGTGGAGGCTCGACTTGCTATGCTAGAGACACAGATGCTCCAAAACATGGATCGACGATTGCAAGAGTATTTTGCTACTCATACGTCTAGATGTGGTACACCAGCTGTGCCACTTGAGGATGAGAGAGAGGGAGATCAGGGAGATGGAGAGGATGAGGGTTCTTTTGGTGAGGATGAGTGAGACTTGACTATTGATTTATGATCATGATTATGTGATGTAATACATTAAAATTGAAATAAGTGTGATGTAATGGATTTAAATTTGAAGTACTATAGTTGTTTTAGAAAGAGGATTGTGAATGGTTTATTTATATAACTGTTGGTGTAATACATTTAAATTTAGAATTTTTTAGTCATTTTGGAATGTGTTTTGTTAATGTAATTTTTGTATAACAGGTTGTAAATTTGTGAAAAATAATTTTTATTAGATTTTTTTTAATTTGTGATAGACTATTGGGGACAGCTCCAACCGTCTCCAATAGTATTATTGGGGACAACTGGATTATTGGGGACGGCTCCGGCCGTCCCCAATAATGCTATTGGAGACGGTTGGAGCCGTCCCCAATAGCCTTATTGGAGACCACTGCACTCCATCTCCAATAGTATCATTGGAGACTAGTGCACATCCATCCCCAATAGTCTTATTAGCGACGACTGCTTACTTATCTCCAATAATGTTATTCAAGACGACTTTATATTTGTTGCTAATATGTTTTTTTGAGACGGCTCTACACTCGTCTCTAATAGATGTATTGGCGACGACGTATCATCCGTCTCAAATAAAGTTATTGTAGATGGACAGTAAGTTGCCCCCAATAACGTTATTAGCAACGACTGCTTAGTCTCCAATAATGTTACTAAAGACGGCTTTATGTCTGTCGCTGATATACTTTTTTGAGACGGCTATGTACCTGTTGCCAATAATTTAATTGGGATGGGGTATTATTTGTCTCAATTAAAATTATTGGAGACGGATAATTAACCGTCCCCAATAACGTTATTGGGAATTGATGTTGTTTAGTCGTCCCCAATACTATTAGCGACGGACTTATTAGGGACGGCCTTGTAGCCGTGGCCGTCCCTAGTAATTAGTAGGGACGGCTTTCTTATTATTGGCAACGGCTTGCAACCGTCCCCAATAACCCTTTTTCTCGTAGCCGTCGCTAATAGTATTGGGGTCGTAAACAAGGGTTATTGGGGACGGCTGCAAGCCATTGCCAATAATATGAAAGTCGTCCCTACTGATTACTAGGGACGGCCACGGCTACAAGGCCGTCCCTAATAAGTCCGTCGCTAATAGTATTGGGGACGACTAAACAACATCCATTCCCAATAACGTTATTGGGGACAGTTAATTATCCGTCTCCAATAAATTTAATTGAGACAGATAATACCCCGTCCCAATTAAATTATTGGCGACGGGTACAAAGTCGTCTCAAAAAACTATATTAACGACAGACATAAAGCTGTCTTTAATAACATTATTGGAGACAGGTAAGCAGTCGTCGCCAATAACGTTATTGTAGACGGCTTACTGTCCGTCTAGAATAACTTTATTTCAGATGGATGATACGCCGTCGCCAATACATCTATTAGAGACGGGTGCAGAGCCGTCTCAAAAAACGTATTAGCGACGGATATAAAGTCATCTTGAATAACATTATTGGAGATAAGTAAGCAACCGTCGCTAATAAGACTATTGGGGACGGATGTGCACTAGTCTCCAATGATACTATTGGAGACGGAGTGCAGTGGTCTCCAATAAGGCTATTGGGGACGGCTCCAACCGTCTCCAATAGTATTATTGGGGACGCCTGGAGCCGTCCCCAATAGTCTATCACAAATTTAAAAAAAATCTAATAAAAATTATTTTTCACAAATTTACAACCTATTATACAAAAACTACATTAACAAAAAACATTCCAAAATAACTAAAAAACTCTAAATTTTAATGTATTACACCAATAGTTATATAAATAAACCATTTACAATCCTCTTTCTAAAACAACTATAGTACTTCAAATTTAGATCCATTACGTCACACTTATTTCAAATTTTAATGTATTACATCACAAAATCATGATCATAAATCAATAGTCAAGTCTCACTCATCCTCACCAAAAGAACCCTCATCCTCTCCATCTCCCTGATCTCCCTCTCTCTCATCCTCAAGTGGCACAGCTGGTGCACCACGTCCAGACATATGAGTAGCAAAATACTCTTGCAATTGTCGATCCATGTTTTGGAGCATTTGTGTCTCTAGCATAGCAAGTCGAGCTTCCACTTGAGCCTCCACTCGAGCTTCCACTCGAACATCTATATCTGTGCTCTGTGCTACTAATCTCTGCTCTTGATCTTCAATGATTTTCTTCATTCTTTCAATCTCAGACTTCTACTGGAATTGTTCCTCTAGGAGACACTGATATGCAGTGTTGCTATTGCTACTACCCTCAGATGGCCCGTACCAACTCCTCAAAGTCTATCCTTGACCACCGCATTGGATCCGTCCAGGCCTATCCCTCCTAAACACCTGACGGAAGGCCTCCTCTGAACTATAAGTACGACAAGATGAGTCGTGCCATCCGATTCATTTGAGGGAGTGGGATTCATCAACTGGGTCATCTGATCCTATAATTAATATAAGATAATTAGTACATAAATAAGTTGAATATATGAATTAATATTAAGATTTATAATCATCATGTGACGACTTTGTTCATTGCTTCACATGACACTGCCATCCGGTGCTGTCCTAGCTTGAGTCATTTGAAACATTTTCGGACACGTGGGATGACGACCTTCCTTTTGCACCTATTTAACATTTAAAAGTTATAATTAGACTATGATAATGTGAAATCAATTAATCAAAATAATAATTAAAATCAATACTTACAAAATCATTACTTAATTGTTGAATATTCGTCTGCCCTCTTTGATAAGACATTGATAAATGAGATCGATTAGACTTATTTCTTTCACTAGCTTGCTGCATTCATGAGGAAAAAAATAGTGATATCCTAAATAATTGAATCCATCAAATAATAGGATTTGACAAGATAATACCTTTCTATCTTCTCAATCCCATATCTCACACATGTGTCGCCATTGACTAGAATCACAATTTGGTGGCAAATTATTACATGCATCCTCAAATGGTCGTCCTGCAAAATACTATCATACACAAGCACAAGTTACATAAGAATGTGTGTGCAATAATACTACATAATAGTAAAAAATCTTACTTTTCTTTTCAAGTGGGACCTTTGCTTCCTTTGCATTTCTCCCATATGTCGAAAAATGTCGGCGTTTATGGATGGAGACCGCAGAAAAGTGAGATGTTGCTGAATAATCATCATATATGATCAATGTCATTATAGCTGTAGAAATGAACAATTATATAACATAAATAATAATTTATTTATTTTGTTTACTTGTAGGTCTCTGAAAATAGCCTCCTTTTCGAGAGGAAGGGTCATGTAGTCTTGCTGCCATAGGTTGCAATGCACTATATTACAAACTCTAAGATATGTAGTAAATTGCTGAGCATATGGACCAACTGAAGATCCCCCTTCTAGCTCTATAGGAAAGGTCTGGCCTGGAGGTAGGATCCTGATGTTGGTCGCCCTAGAAGGACCTCTCCCACGTCTAGTACTACCAATTAAATGAAAATAAAAAAGATTAAGTGAATGCAATTATACAAATAAAATTCAACAAATAAAAAATATTGTAAACCTGAAGCAACTGAAGATGCAGTCCCAAGAGTCTGAGGACTGATGGGTGCATCCTCAGAAATGTTTGCGACATCTCGTAAGGATAGAGGTATCTATAGCCCTCCTGTCTGTGAAGCCCCTGCTTGCGAATGTACATGTTCAGACTGTGAGACTGAAGCTCCTGCCTGTGTCTGTAACCCTCTTGCCTGTGAAGCCGATGCGTGTGAATGTACATGTCCAGACTGTGAGGCTGAAGTCCCTGCCTGTGTCTGTAGCCCCCCTTCCTTTGAAGTCGCCAGCCCCTGCGCATGGGACGACTCCCCTAGAGTGGTCTGCTGGGCCGACCGATGGGTCTTGCTGAACTTCTTAAACATCTATTGAATGAAGGATATTTAACAGAAATAATAATAAATATATATGAGGTCTGTGGAATCATCTTTAATGAACATAAATGAAACCCTACTAGCAAAGTGAAGAAGTGAAAAAGAAATGAGGTCTGTGAAAAAGTGAAAAAGAAATGAGGTATGTGTACATGCATTTAAGATATGAGGTCTACAGCATCTCTCAGTTATCTTCTCATTGCAAGATTTCAAATAAACCTTAGTTGGAAGCCTCCTCCGGATCCATCCTAACTTCCACAAGAATAATTTAATCCTATTTTGAGTTTGTCAGTTCCAAATCTTTCTCCAATCTATTTGTTGAGTCACCTGTGGAGAACAGTCCCCTTGCCATGACCATGTTTTTTTTTGAGGTCGACCTCCATTGAAATATGAGGTCGATCCCATTTCCCAGAACAAAAACACAGGAATGGAGGGTCGACCCATGAAGAACCATGAGGTTGACCCCACTACACCATGTTTCCTTCTGAGGTCGACCTTCGTCAACCCCATTTCCCAGAACCAAAACACAGGAATAGAGGGTCAACCCATGAAGAACCATGGGGTCAACCCCACTACACCATGTTTTCTTTTGAGGTCGACCATTTCCCAGAACCAAAACACAGGAATGCAGGGTCGACCCATTAAGAACCATGGGGTCGACTCCACTAGACATGAAAAAATTAAATACTTACAGACTATGAAAAATTCACGTGTATATATTCTTCACTTTGAAGCTGTATATGGATGTCTACATCATTTAACATCACAGACACATCAACAAGGCGTTCTTGATAGGGCTCTTCATCATCATCACTTACACCGCTAGACATATTATAATAACTTCTAGGTGGTGACTTAGTAGCTATCACCCACCGTGCAGCAATGTTGTCATCTACATAGAAGACTTGCTCAACTTGACTTGCAAGTGTAAATAGTTCATTAGTCCCTAATTTGCGATGTGTATTTAAAGATATAACTCAATGTCACCAACTTTGAAACCTCGGTCCTTATTATACACATCCCACCATTCACATTCAAATAAGACAATTTGTTTGTTTCTCTCAAAAGATATTTCAACAATATCAATTATTTGTCCATAATAACCATCACATCCAGATTGAAGCTCAGCATTGACAATAACACCACAAAGTTGTGTGGATTTGGTAGAGTCAGTTAAGCTTGTGCGGAATCTGAAGCCATTTGTAATATACCCAGAAAATGATGTTTCCAATCTTGATGGACTGAGTGATAAAATCTCGAGTTCCTTAGTGTAGCCTGGGTCATGTAAATTCTCTAGTTCTTGGACACGTGATCCAAACCATATGAGGAAATTATCATTTGTATTCCTTCCACTTGCAAGTTCATCTTCATGTTCTTTACAAAAATTTACAATATCATCAACTTGATTTAACACATATGTATGTGCTAAATCTCTTTTGCCTTTTGACAATGTTCTGGGTACTTGTCTGCACTTTATTGGACGACCAACTGCTATAAACATAGACAGTTCTCCATCAAGAGTGCCAAATGGACCACCATCATAATTTCTATCTTTACTATTGTGATCATCCATTTCTTGCATGTACATCGAAATAAATAAACTGCATTCTTCCACAAGATATCCTTTCACAATTGAACCTTCCACTCGAGCTTTATTACCCACATAATCTTTCAATTTCTTCAAATATCTTTCAATTAGATACATCCATCGATATTGAACTGGACCACACATCCTTGCCTCGTATGCCAAGTGCACTGTTAGATGTATCATAACATCAAAGAATGATGGTGGAAAAATCTGCTCCAGCTTGCATAAGATAATTGCAATATCAGCCTCCCATCTCAACAAACTTGCTTCGTCCAACACTTTTGAACAAATAGCTTTAAAATATTGACTAAGCTGAATAATTGGATCTGCCACTTCTTTAGAAATGATACCATGAAGTACTAAAGAAAGCAACACTTGCATGTACACATGACAATCATGACTTTTCAGTCATGTGATTGTTTTGCTACCCATATCAACACATTTGCAGAGGTTTGAAGAATAGCCATCTGAAACTTTTATATTCTTGATGAAGTTGCACATATGAAACTTTTATGCATTGTTCAACTTATAAATAGCATCTGGAAAACGCACTGAATTCTCGTAAGGATGTAGTTCTAGACTAATTTTCAACACTTGTAAATATTTTCTTGAGTTGAGGTTGTCTTTCTCTGTCCCCGACAAATTGAACATGTCAAGAATATTGTCACAAACATTTTTTTCAATATGCATGACATCTAAATGATGACGAATGATCAGAGATTGCTAATACGACAGAAATTTGAAGAAAATGCTATTCTTCTTCCAGTTTCTGTTCTTTTCTAAATTTTTTCTTAACTTCTCCAACTCTTTCTTGAAAGCCTTTCCAAACCTTACTAGGTCCATCTCTTGTTGTTGTCTCCACAATTCATAACCTGTCTTCATTATTAACTTTCCTTTATCACAACATCGACCATCAAATTTATCTTTATACTGATTCTTTCTCCATCGATGTGTTATTGGAAGAAAATGACGATGCCCTAAATAACTTTATTTTTTGCTGTAAGGAAGATGAAGAGAATAAGTTTGATCATTGCAAATTGGACATGCGAGCTTCCCTTTAGTACTTCATCTAGACAAGTTTGCATAACCTGGAAAATCATTATGGTCCATAGGAAGGCAGCTCGCAAAGTAAAGTTATGTTTCTTTGCAGCATCATATGTCTCGATTCCATTATTCTACAAGTCCTTTAACTCTTCTACTAATGGCTCTAAATAGACATCAATGTCATTTCCTGGAGTTTTTGGACCGGGAATCAATAATGACATCATCATGTAAGCTGACTCCATACACATCCACGATGGCAAATTATAAGTCATTAGTACAACTGGCCATACACTGTACTTTGAAGTCATCTTCCCAAAGGGATTAAACCCATCACTAGCTAAGCCAAGTCGAACATTACAACTTTCGGAAGCAAAATTTGAGTACAATTGATTACAGTCCTTCCATGTCGGAGGATCTGCAGGATGACGCATCTCACCTTCAGATTGGTAAGGACGACTGTCATTATGCCATGTCATCCATTGAGCTGTCTTTGATGAGATAAATAGGCGTTGCAATCTATCCTTTAAAGAAAAATAGTGCAACACCTTTCTTGCCACCTTCGTACTACTTTTTGAGGTATTATCTTTATATCTTGGAGTACCACACTATGGACATTGAAATTTATCTTTATTTTCTTTCCAAAATAACACACAATCATTTTTACATGCATCAATCTTTTCATAACTAAGTCCCAATTCTTTGACAATCTTCTTTGCTTCATACCAATTTTCAAGTACAAATGCATCACTAGGCAAAACTTATTTAAACAACACAAGTATCATATTCATACATTTGGCTGTAAGACCATTCAAAGATTTCATGTGTCTCAACTTCAAAAGAAACTTCAACTTAGACATATCTTTGCACCCAGCATACAAAGGAGTTTCTGCACCTTCTAATAACTTATAAATTTTTTGTGCTTTTGGATTTGGTTCTTCCTCATCTTCTCCAACAAGCACATCGTTGCTTTGAAAATCATGTAGTATGTCCATCACTTCATTGAATTCTAATTCATTTTGTGATTCGATAAGTTGTTTCTCTGGTGTCAGGGTATCATCGTGTACTTGCTCACCGTGTGACAGTCAAGTCCGATAATTTAACCATATTCCATCACATATTAGGTGCTCATGCACATTATCCCTTCTAAATATAAAGCCATTGCAACATCTTCTACACAGACAATGAATCAACTCTTTGTCTTCACAATGTCTAAATCCTATTCTGTCATCATGATATGCAAACTCTAAAAAATCTTCAACTCCATTGAGATACCTAGGGTCTAGCCTATTAGGAATATCCATTCAACTCTTATCCAATTCAGCCATTCTGTGACACAAACATATTTTGCACACAAAGCAAAATGTCAATTAAGAAATAAACATCATTTCCATATAATCATTCACAATCATAATACATAATATTTAACATACATGTCACTGAAAAATCCGGCAACATTCACATAACCACACAACATTTCAGTCGATATGCATTATATAAGTGAGCCACCACCCAGGCTCACTGAATCACATTCACATAACCACACTAATTATAATGTAAATATGTATTATAAAAGTGAGCCACCACCTAAGCTCGATGGATCACATACCTTGGTAGCCAACGGTAAAGACAGTGGCCAATAATAAGTCCAATTATGTGGGAGAAGGTCAAGCTGCATGCAAAAAAAAAGAAAAAGAAAAATGATAGATAAGCTATTGCAAATTTGCAATGTAGATAAGATGTTATGCACAACTAAGTTACTAACCCAGACTATGACACCTATCGTCAAATAATAATTACATGGAGTATGGCAGAAAAAATTATTTGCCTGAATTATCACTGAAAAAAATCTAGCTTCCGGGTGGTGAATATGGATGCATAAATTAAAAAATGGCAGATCCAAGGGTCATATGAATCCTTATTCCTCATCTATTTCTAGAACTCTGCATATACCATAAAAATATAAGAACATGCATGAACAAATAAGCTATTATTTTAATAAAATATTGAATAGAAGAACATGGTCTTAGAGCTTCATATGAAACCAGGACACCCAGCTGCAGAATTCCACTTGCTGACTCCTGCCTATGTGGCCCCACCAGTCGCTCGGAGCAGGTTCCCCACTGCCATGACTTTCCAACCCCTCAAATAGCCCCTCTTCCCCATCTGCTAGGCGCATGTTTTGCAGCTCTTATAGAAGGGATGTCACTCCACGGTAGTGTGATTAAGAGTGGGCCGTTCACCTGCAGGCAGACAAAACTGCAAGAAACAAAATTGAATCTGCCTTTACATGGTTCTCACACATCCTATAGAAAAGTGCTACTGCATCTTCACCAAGACCATGCGCTGCATACCCAGACAACATTGCATTCCAGGAAACAATATCTTTTTTATCTTCATTTGATCAATCCCTTCCTCCTAATGCTTCCCTTAATTTACTTCCGACATCCTTTGCTTGATTTGAGATCTCCCCTTGTTGGTAGACACCTTCTCTATAGCATGCACTTCAATATCTCACTCCTCCACATGAGAAGCATTTAGCTTAAATATCAAGAATATTTTTGTATACAATGAGTTGCCCAAACTTTCTAAGACCATCCTCAATCCATACACCTTCAAATAAGTCATTCTCTAAATTGATTTCAACACAAATCCAATCAAAAGATCTTTTGCTCCTTTTTACATGTAACACCATCTATATAATTAATAGGCTGTCTAACTACAACAGTAATGAAGAATAGACAAAACCTCTCCAGAATTCGATTGGGAGGTTGAGAAGATGCAGTCATACAGTCGCTGCTGAAATCTTTCTAACACTTGTGTTGAACTAGGGGCTCACCTCTGCACTCCCATGAGAAAACCCTTGCACATTGAAATCCTAGGGGTTCACCTCAAAATGCAGCTCATTATGTTGTGTTGTCTAGCATATATGCCCAAATTGGTAGGTGGGATGAGGCTAGGAGTACAAGAAAGATGATGGAGCATACAAGGTTGACTAAAACTCCTGGATGTAGTTGGGTTGAGATAAAAAACACTGTCCATGTATTTAGAGTGGGTGATCAATGACATCCACAGTATGAAAGCATGAGTAAGCTATGGGATACTTTGCATGAGAAGATGGAGGATATGGGTTATGTGCCAGACCCGAGTTCTGTGTTGCACAATGTAGAAGAGGAGGAGAAGACACCATTCCTCTATAGTCACAGTAAAAGATTAGCCATATCATTTGCTCTTCTGAACACTAAACCAAGTCTAACAATTCATATAGTAAAAGACGATCGTGTGGGTGGCCAACAGGGAGGCGCCCCTCTCCGACTCCGCCTCCTCCAAGCTCCAGCTCTCCCCCGACGGCGTGCTGCTACTGCTCAACCAATTGAAGGTGCCCATCTGGTCTTCCAACTGCTTGAGCTCCACTGTCTTCTGGAGGTCGAAGTCCACCGTCGGTGGGGGGAGCAGAGAAAGAATAGACAGGAGGAGGAGGAGGAGAAGGCGGCACCGAAGGGAGAGTCACATACCTATAGAGGCGGCAGTCAAAGGCTCCCAGCGGTGGCGCTTCGACGGTGTGGGCTCAGCAGCAGCTCGGAGGCGATGGCGGGGGGAGAGAAAGCTGCGGGGTGTTTCAAGGGGGGAGGGAAGGTGGGGGTTTAAAATGCCGCCATTGTTTTTAGGAGGGGGGGGGGGGGAGGGAAGCACAGGGTGTAGCAACCTGAATTTTTACGAAAAATAAAAATTTAAATAAAGAATTTAAAACCTAGCTAAATGGATATTTAAATAGAGCATTAAATAAAACCCATTAAATGGAAAAGAGCAATGGGCTTTGCTTAATGGATCTTCTAGAATTTATTGGGTCAAAATATGAATTTACAAAGGGAGAATAATAGGAAAATACCCTAAATTCGTAACTAAATTATTACCTAAATAGAAAAGGGGTATTTAATGCATTAAATAGGAAGTTAGAGTAGGAATTGGATTCCTGAACCTACCCCATATGGGTTAGCATGAATTTGGATCTTTTCCAAGTCTAAATAGAGATTGGAAGTAAGGAAGGAAGGTGGGAGTAAGGAAATTTCGTAATTAAAGAGGAATTAGAGTAATAGTAGGAATAGAAATACATACTTGCATAAATACACCTCTTAAACTCTCTTGGGAAACCCTAGCTCGTTGCCAAGAGTGGGTGGACGTGGAAAAGAGGCTAAGGAGGAGAGGATTTCGTGGAGAGAAGAAGAGCTTGAAGCTTCTTCCCTTGTTCTTCAAGTTCTAGCCCTAGAAGACAAATAAATCCAAAGGTAGGCATTCTCACAAGCATAAACCCTGAAACTTTTTCTGTAGGTTCTTCCTACCCTCTTGAATGAAACCCCCAGTTTCATATTTTTCCGTCTATCCTATCTTTTGTTCTTAATTTTTGAAGAACTGCAAACATGATAACCCCGAGGTGTCATGTTTAATTCAAATCTCTATGAATACTTGATCCCATGCTACGAAAGTTCTACTGTAGATACTTCATGTTGTTAGGGATCATTTTCCCCTAAAAAGCCTAAATTTCATTGAGCATGATGCTCGAATTAAATCAGTCTTGCTCTCTATGTCATGTTCTGTGTTACTCGTTGTTGTTCATGCTCAAACCATGCCATGCTCTCTCTCTAATTCCGATTTACTGGAAGTACCCTTACATGTCTAGTTTAATTTACAACTGATTTCATGATTTTTCATCGTGTATATTATTAGTTATGGATTTCTGAACAACCCTCTATCAAAAATTGAAATCCCTGGTCCGCAATCCAATGTCTGGTCTGACTCCTGTTAGAGTCAGGCGCAAACAACCAGAAGGCGACGCCTCGACATGTCGCTTTCTGGGGTCTAATTGCGACAGCCTTCCTGTCGCGATCAAGAAGGCGACAGGTGAGCCGTCGCCTTCCCAGTACCCGAATTGCATGCCCTGTCGCGACTTGTGCAAGACCCTGTCGCGTTCTGCCTGGCCCATGTCGCCATCCTTACAGCCCTATGTCGCCTTCACAAGTTTTTGATGAAAAACCCATAAAAAAATTAAAATAAAATATTTCTGTCACTTTCTAAATAATCCTTACGCAATCTTACCGTTATACCCCCAGTAAAAACCCTACTTAAAAATGGTGCTATATTGAATGTTTTAAAATACGTATTTCACGACTTATTTCTATCTATGATTCTCTTACACAGCACACACATGAACCATCCATTTATGGCTGAAATCTTGCAGAAAATATCTCATTAGGTATCTGGAAAATCATTGCAATAAAGTATATTAATTGCCCTATTTTTAAAGGACTTGTATTTGTTTCTTGAATTCTTTATATTCCGATATCGACGCTCCACTGTCCTAGAATTCCTCTAGAACGTCGAGCACATGTTTTATATACACACTTTTCTTGGCTTGTGGTGAACTCTCCGTCGGATATTCCTTTCGCCGGACTAGTGAACCCTTGCACAAGGCCTCCGTAAGTCTCCTCTGATCATGGATTCCCACATGGTCGACGAGCCGGTTGTACCCTAACACCCATTACACCTTTAGGGATCAATATGATCCAAACGGCTATTAGAAGTTCGCTCTTATCTTAAATCACGCCGGACCTCTGGACCTGTGCATAACAAGGCCAGTGGTAGGGTCGTGAGTTCCACCTGACTGCCAACACCAAGTGCGCGTGTTGTGCAACTGTTACTATCGCCTGATTACTCGACGTATTACGTGCAATGACCACTAGTTCTCATCTGTACTCTACTCGCTCGTCTATTCACGTTCACTCTACTTTCTCGTCTATTCATCTAGTGCTCTCATCTACTTCTTGGTACTCTATATTGGCCATTGACTGATTGTCTAAAGATAAACAATATAACCAATGCCTGGCAATATATAAAGGGCCCGATCTGGTCCTGGGATGTGCGCCCGAAAGTGCTAGTGCCCATGGGAGTTAAATGATCAGAGTGTTTGGCATTACACTCAAGTGCTATCTATCTCGACTATCTATATGACAATCAAAAACACAAAACGTGCTATACTCTCTCGATGTCTAGAATGACAAACAAGTGCTATACTTGTCGTGCTATTACTATACTTGTGCTAGTTGTGCTATGGCCATCCTGCTATTCGTGTTATACTCGATACTTGTGCTACTTTGGAAACTATACTCGCTCTCGTGCTATTGTGCTACCTCTTGCTATATTTGACTCTCTTGTACCTGCTATCTTTAGATACTTTGCCATTAAATGCGTTAATTATTTAAAGCCTGCTTGAGCCTGAGATTTAAGTCCTACTGGGCGTTATCGCTCACTCTACGTTATTTGATGTTGTGTTCTCAGGTGAGACCGAGGATGACACATACACTCACGAAGAGGGGAATGACCAAGAGTGAAGCCTGGAGTACCCTCGAGTCATTATGTTATCTTAGAGTTGTAGTTAGTCATTTCCTTTTATTGCAATGTAATTGGGCCCTATGGAATGGCTCTGGTATTAGTGGTTGTAACTAGACATTGGAAAAGATATTAATGAGAAAGATTTGCTTTAGTATTATTCAATGTGTAATGGTTTGATGTCTAGTAATCGCTCTATACATTTTTCTTGCAACTGCCTTCGCGCTCCGATATTCCGCGTTGGGGTGTGACACAGGGTGTTTCAGGGGAAGGAAGAGAATATTAATATTTAAGTATTAATAATTTGATTATGGCATAAATTGAAATATAATATTTTTTAAAAATAAAGTTTTATTACATTTATATTCACTAACATTTCGGTCGATGTAGCCGCAACAATACCAAAAAGATATTAGATGTCCATGTAGGATCACCCTTGTCGATGCCTCTATCGCCACTACTAATAAGATTCGAATAATATCTGGATCTGTTTACAGCCCTACTCGTAGAGGAATAAAATGTTTTATCTAGATCCGGGTTGGCCAAGTCATGCCTAGGTCTAGGTGTGGACCTGCCTGCGTCTGTTGCTAAGTTGTCTAGTACGGGGACTGTACCCTATGGTGGGTTATAAGGAAGGATGGTATCCATACACAATAACTTGAGTTTTGGCGATATGGCAATGCCTGAGATCTTGAAGCCTATGCCTGAGATCCTGACGCTAAGTTTTATCGAGGTATGATACGATTCCTTCTCTATTTAACTGCATGTAAAGGATATTGAACATGGTAAGTTTATCGACGCTAAGCTTTTCAATATCTTGCTTCCTCTAATGATTTTGACTTATGGTATCCCAAGGATGTTCCTTCGACTTGGTGGGTTACACTAATGCAGACTATGCTACATTTTTTGGTCTAAAATTCCATTACTTTGCGATAACACGAGTGCTATAATTTCACTAATAACCTTGTTCAACATTCTCGCAGTAAATATATTGACGTTATCACTTTATTAAAGATCACTTTATTGCGATACACGGAGCCCTCCAAGTACTCGGCCCTTGGGCTGCCACCCACGGGTCCGTAGACCCGGAAGGGTTAGAAAAGACCTAGCGAAGTAATCAAAGAAGACAAACAACTGTGACCTTGACGTAAATAGTACGAGTCCATACGTTAAGTACATGTCTATCTGTCTGTCTCAAGTACAAGTACAGTAAAGAAAAGGGAATACAAACCCTTAAGGGGCATACCCCGAGGGTAAAGGCTACTCAAAATGGGGAGACAGCTGTTGAACGCAACGTCTCGGAACTAAGCCTCTGTCTGGGTGATGTCCTTCCGGTGCTGTGAACTCTCACCGGTGCTGATATTTTCACCTTCTTCATAAGCAATTCACATTAATTGCCCATCTTAAATTTTGACAAACCCAGAGTCCTCGTGCTTCTTTTTTGTTTTAGAGAAGCCTTGAGTTGACCCAGCCTTCAGTCGAACCAACATTATTTCTGAAAACTCTATGTAATTTGTCTCTGCGTAAAGTGAGGTTGACCCCAGAACACTTCTGAGGTTGACCTCTTCATAAACGAGGTCGACCCATCTCTTGTGGAGTCGACCCCGCAGCCCTAGTGGGATTTAAAGGGTCGGCCTTCCCCCTTTTTTCTTCCCGCTGGTAACTGCCACCGCAATCTCCCTTCTCCTCTCTTCTCTTATTCCTTGCGCCGATCGACCCCTCTGTTCCTCTCTTGAGTGCAGACGACCTCCTCCTATTCTCCTTCCTCTTTGCACTGGTCGACCCTTCTTCTTCCTCTTTGCACTCCTCCTCTGTTTGCTCTTCCCCTATTTCTTCTTCTTCCAAACTCTTCCTTTGATCAGATGGCTCCTGCCCGGTGTGGTGATAAGGGAATGGCAGTGGCTAGTGAGACTCCCTCCAAGAGATCTCGAGGCAGCAGTGGAGCACCAAGTCGAAGCTTTGACGGTACTCTTTTTTGTAGTCTCAATGCATTTGATTTCTTTACGATCGATATATCCTCTAGGAAGGTGCATTTTGGCAAAAGGATTGATTTTGACTTGTTTGAAAGTAATGGGGTTGATCTTGCATGCATCTTTGAGACATTGGGATGGGGACATTATGTGAGCATGAATGAATTTGTTTACCCTCATTTGGTTAGTCTCTTTTATGCGAATTTGGAGGAAGTTGATGACAAGAAACTGAGTACTTATGTGAAAGGGATCCATATCCCTCTTAGAGTTTCAATGCTTTCGGAAGTGATGTGTATTCCATATAAGCACGGGGTTAATGATGCCGATCGGTTAGACAATCATCGGGAAGCTTATGAAAGAGTATTGGGAACTGAGATTGAAAATCAACTATTTGAGCGTGTGAATGCCAACTCTTTTACGGCCTAGCATCGGTTTCTTCACAAAATTGTTTGCTCTATTCTCAATCCAAGGAGTGGTAGCATGGATGGAGTCACCGATGATCATATCCTTTTAATTCAAGGACTTCTAGATGGCACTCCTGTGGACCTTCCAAATATCACCTTGAACACCATGCGGGATGTAGTAGGCACGTGTAAGCGTAATCTTCTTTTAGGTATGCTTATTACCTACATTTTGAAGAAATTCAATGTCAGTTTTACTGGTTAAGATTCCAAAAGATTGACAATGTTTGATGTGATTGATGGGAGTACTATCACACGTATGAGGATGGCCATTCAAAATGGATCTTTTGTCCGCACGGGTACTCGGTCTCCTTACAAAGGGTAGGACCGCCAAGATGATGAAGATGGTGATGAATTCACTCTGTCTACTCCAGGCTCCTCCAAACCTCCTACTCCTCCTATAGATCAGCTGAGTCATCTGTTTGATACGCTCACTACCAATATGAATGCTCGTTTTGACTATTTGGACAATCGGTTTGTATCCTTGGAAGGTCATGTTGAAGAGCTTCAGACGGATGTTTCTATTCTCAAGGGACAGCAAGACAGCAATGATATGCTTCTTCAAGCTATTGCCAAACAACAGGATGTTATACAGGACAGTCATGATGAGATTCAAAAGAACTTACAGGACTTGGCCGGCGCTGGAAATTTCTTATGGGATTCTGTAACGACCCTCTTTATACTGGTACGATTATACCAATCCACATCGATACAAAGGGTGCTGTCAAAGTGGGACATTTACCCAACACAACACAATAGGTCGAGATGTACATAAATATCAAAGAGAGTCTAGTGGAAATAAAAGATAATTCTTATTCCATCATCATTCACATATTCCACAATCTATATAGTAATAAGAAAATAGCAAATGTTCACAATTATACAAGTCCATATGAATAACATTGTCATTGTTCACATACTAATGAAAGAAAGAGTAAACTAAACACGTACTCTCCACAAGTGCAGCTACTCCTCACGCTCGGAGTCGCTTCTCACTATGTCCTCCTCTAGCAAGGGGACACCTGTCTCACTTGTATGTTAAAGCAAGTATGAGTCTTCCAAAAGACCCAACAAGCAACCTAAAGGCACATCCTTACACATATCACACACATGCTATTCTTTTAAACAATGAAAGAAATATTTGTCACATTATTCATTTCAATTAGGCAAATATACATGAACAACCTATACATGCTTTCTACACATATATGTAACATGATTCATGGTTTCAATTTCTATTCATATCATTTCACAATTCTACACAATTAGATCATGGAATTATGCACATAGTAACTAACGATCCTAGCATGATAGCTAACATTTTTCTCATGCTTTTATGACACATATCCACATCATTTGCTTGCTGTTTTGACATAAATATATCACATTCAAATGGTTTCACATCTTTTCACATGGTCTCATATTCACATAACACTATCACATGTTCACATTGCACATATTAACATTTTTCACGCTTTTACACTTAATTGTCGTGGCACATAGTCCGAACCACCATAAAAAAGGACACACATTCACATAACACGTATCCGTCACCTAGGCAATATAGTGACGAATCTTGGTAACTGCGCAGAACCGGGAGAAGCCCTCTCCACCCTAACCAGTGGTACTTGTCCACCTCCAAGATTTCATCCTAATGCCCATAGGATATCACATACACAATGAGCCTTCCCATAGGGACTTTTCTACAGTATAGCTTCACAGCCTTCTATGGTAGCAGTGTCAATTTTCGGCACATGATACACATTAACTCACTTAATCACATGGTTTCATTCACTTTTATGCACTAATTATCCCATTCATATGCACTTTAATTAAACATACATATCTCAGGTTACAGATCTTAACACTACTGTTTCACAGATAAATAAACCATAACAGTGCCTAAACATGCTGCTAAACATTAGAATTTACATGATTTAAGTCAAACATGCCTAACATGGCCTAATTATCCTTGTTAAAAGCAAACGGTACCTACTGATGTCAAAATAGTATGAAATTTTAATCATAGACTCTATACATATAATATGTCATCTGTCTAGTTTTTCAGAATTTTTGAAATTGTAAAACTATTTTTAACAATTAACACAGTTTTCATGTAATTTCAATGACATATTCACTTAACATGGTAGACAGTTAAACAGTTGGTTCTAACAGGTCTAAAACATGTGAACAATCACTCTAAGATCATGATAATTTTCTAGAGCCATAACATGCAACAAAACAATTTATTCGGAATTAAACACGTCAAAACATACTTATTTTACCAATACAAAATTTATATTAAATAAAGTCATGCTCAGAAATTCGTCATAACTGCATGATTTGACCTAAATACCATACCTAACCAACCACAATTTACAGCAAGTATAGACATCTGAAAATCATGACACATACATGACAAACATAGTTTTGTGAAAAACAGAAGAACTTGGCGGCAAGGCCCTTGCCATCAACAGGGATTAATGGCACAGGATGTTGTCGTCAACTCAATAACTGGTGGCAACAAGGTTGCCGTCAACCTCCAGTCTGCAGAAAGTGCATACCGAACTCAAATAAAAGAGAGAATTGGGGGTTCCAAGACACAAAATAAAATCCAAAAAAATTCTCAGAACCTAAGGGACATGTCTAAGGAAGATACCCCTCAGTTACTTGCCTGGAATAAAATCTAGGAAGATCAAATTTGTCGAAGAAGCCCTCCTCGGCCAAGCCAAGAAGGTGAGTTTTGCATCCCCAAATCTGGTCTTCACGTCTGCACAAAAGACCTTCCGGTGTCGGGGAAGATCCTTCAACACCAAGAACTCCTTCCCGTCGCAGAAGATCGTCGGAAAGACCACTCAATCGCCGGATCAAGCCTTAGGAAGTTCTGGTTTTCTCACAACAAAACCCTAGATTTTTTCCTTCAAACCAAAGGTCTTAATCTGGCTGAAATCACTAGGTTTTATAGGACTAAGAGTCGGGGTACGCTTAGGATTAGGATTCTACCGTTGAGATGGGTTTCCTAATCAGGTCCCGGGGAAAGCACATCTGTTTCAGATCTGGAATCGCAACATAACCGGAGAAGTAAACGGCCACTTTGTTGCCGTTAACAGGAAGTAGGCATCCATCGATCTGGACGTCTATATCCCCTGGCCATGAAGTCAATGACACACAAGTTGCCGTCAACCTACTGTTAACGTCAGGTGATGTTGACGTTAACCAGGGATTCCAGACAGAACTTAAATACATCAAATAAACACACATACACAAAAATAAATATACATATCATGCACAGAAAATAAGTAAATACATATACAGAACTACATAAACATAATATGAACAAAATTTGAGGGCCTTACATATTCTCTCTCTCCCCAACCACCACCACCTTAGTCTTCATCCTTTTACCTCTTCATCCTCCGTTTTCACTCGCTATGGTTTGTCGTCATTTTAAGTTGGATTAAATCTCTCTTCACTTCTCTTTTTGATGATGACAAAAATGGGGAGAACTAGTATATGCCCTTACATAATACTTATTGTGTCTTTGTGATGGCAAAAAAGTGGAGAATAGTAAATGATTTATGGATAGATTTGTGCTTGCTTACACTATCTTCATGCATATTAATAATCTTAGTGTAATACATGATTGTTTAAGGATAATTTAAATCTTTATTTAAGTGTTGATCACAAAACACTCAACTTTGTTGGCTAACAAGTGGCGAAGTTATGTGCAGCAACCAAGACTTTTTCAAGTGATATCAGATCTCATAAACACTTTTCAAATCATCATGTTATGGAGTCAACCCCATATTTCTTCATGGATCGACCCTGCATAACCCCATTTCAACTCTGGGAAATGGGGTCGACTTCTCCTTTCATCTGAGGTCGACCTGAAATGAAAATCAGATCTCCTGTGTTTTGAGGTCGGCCTCATACTTCTTCTTGGGTTTACCCCTCTCTGTTGCTTTTTAGCACTGTAAAATAGGGTCGACCCCATAATTCTTCTGGGGTCGACCTCACCTTTTCAATTGATTTGCACCATTATATTTTCTATTTTTAAATAGTACAAGAAAAAGTATTTAAATTGATAATATTATAAAATTGATTATGAATAACCTAATAATAAAATAATATATATAACTATTTTATATACTTGTGTGACTACATATTAATGCATATTACATAATATTTATCGCCCTCTCACTTTAAATTCAAATATCATTAATTTAATATAAATATATAATAGGCTTTGATTTAAAAGAATAAAATAACTTATTGTGTAAACAATCTGATTAATTTACAAGAAGACATAACATTTGGAGTTTAAAATAAAAATACTTAATGATTTATATGATTCATGGTAAATATAGAAAAATCCTATATATTCATTATGATTAATGAAAATAAATATTTTACAATATATAAGAATAGTTAATTAAGTAGATGACAATAATAACTTGAAATATGAAATGAAATATACTTTGTGATATAATAAATTTTTGTATCAACACATAAACAAAATATAGCGACACATGCATACATGAATTCTGGTATGTTCCTCAAAACATATAAGGTAACATGGTGATGGGTGTACATGAAAAATAAGTTTTTTTTTACTTTATTTCTTCATTCATAATTTAACATACATTACCATACTTTACAAAAAATTATACCTATGTTATTTTTAACATTTTTTAAAGAAAATTAGGTTATTGGCAACGGCTTTAAACCGTCGCTATTAAATATTGGCGACGGTCGTTTAATGCTTTGGCGGCTAAGAAAACGTCCTGAAAACTTAATAGCAACGGACGTAAGCAGTTGCTAACAAAACTAAAGGCGACAGTCACAGCTATCACCAATGCTCTTATTAAAGACAACCACAGATAGCCATCCCTAATAATCATTTATTTGCAACAGATAAAGCTCTCTAATAAGAGTATTAGTGACGACCCATAGTAGCCGTCGCTATTGGCCATTGTTAATATTAGGAACAACTTTTTGTAATGTTCCTAATAATGAATTATCGGAGACAATTAGGGACGTCCCTAATAATCATTTGTAGCGATGAAAAAATTACCCGTCGCTACTAAAAGTATTAGAGGCAGCTTCAATTAAGTGTCCCTAAGAATCTTAGTCGTCGCGAATAAATTTACTCGCGACGGCTTATGTCGCCATCGCTAATAACCGTTATTGGGGATGATAATCGCCGTCCCGAATGATGTTTTTAGCGACGGCTTTTGTAGCCATCCTGAATAATTTAATTTTAGCAACATTCATATATTCAGTCGTTGCTAATAATGTTTAGAGAGGATGGCTTCTTTAAGCCGTCGCCAATACTACACTTTTGCGGACGGCTACTTAACAGTCGTCGCAAATACCCTTTTTAGTGACAGTAATCTGGAGTTGTCGCCTATACCCCTCCCTAATTGTAACGCCCCGACGTGGAATATCGGAGTGAATTATAGTTATTTAATAGTATATGATAATTGCAAAATTTTTCGTGTTAAATTTCATACATATAGTTGATTTTAGACATCTTTTGTCCATAAATAATGTACATTTTGAGTTTAATTTCATTTCATCCTTAAATAGGTTTTTGAGCATATTAGTTTGGTAGAACACATAGTTAGATCTCATTTAATAAATTCAATACCTTTTGAAAAGTTTGACTAATATTTTCTCTTTGTACAAGAACATTGTACATACATAATCTTTGGTTTTATAAACATCTTTAATTCTTGCAAACATTAATATGTAAATAAATCAAATTTTAATAAATTACCCACCGAATCCCATTAAATAAATAAAAAAATTTAACACCCCACCACACCTTTGACCACACACCCCACTCAAACCCTTTTCTTTTCTTTTCTTCCCCACCAGGTCGACGGAAGCTGCTGGAAGTAGCTGGATCCTGGGTAGTGCGGAACTGTGGCGGTGGTGATCAGGGGTGTGCGCAGGAGCCCGGGAGCAGCAGTTGTCGTGCGCAGTGATGAAGGCTGGGATGTCGTGCGCAGCACAGGCGTGGCGAGCTGGGGTGAGGCCGGAAGCGGGTCGTGCAGTGCAGGTGCGGCTGGCGCATGAGGAGATGCAGAAGCTCCCGGTACGCAGCAGGGGCGTGCGCAACGGATATGGAAGCTGCTGCGGAGGTGGATGAGTCCGGCTGCCATGCGGGCCGTGCGGATCTGTTGAGGCGGTGCGATGCCGAGCTTGGGCGCTCCGGATCTGGCGATGGATCCGACGCGATGGGCTGAAGTGACAAGGTGTGTGAGGCGCACAGGAGCTGGGCCGTGTGGATCTGCTGGGCGCGTGAGGAATTCTTGCGTCTGGAAGAAGCCCGGTCGCCTATAAAAGGACCCCAAGGTGCTCAGGTCCGGGAGTTAGAGATTTGGGGAGTTCAGGATTTTTTTGGTTTTTAGCTTTTTCCTTTCTTCCGAGAGTTCAGGATTTTTGGGAAGGCTTCTGAGGGGATTTTTCTTTCTTCTGTGATTTTTCTTTCTTTCTGTAAGCATCGGGGAGATCGATCCAGAGTGTTTCATTTCTTTGCTTCTGCTGTGAGGTTTGAGCTTGTGTTCAGCACTCCGGGAGTTCGACAATTTGGGTTGTTCTGTATTTTTTGGGTGGGTTTTCTTCTTTGTGAGAGATTGAGGGCTGTTGCAGAGTGTCGATCCAGTTAAATTTCTCATTTCTTCTGTGTGGATTTTGTTATTTCTTCTGTGTTGATCTCTTCCATTCTTCTGTGTCGATTTCTGCATTTCTTCTGTTTGGCATCCAAGAGGTCCTCAGCAGTAGGAGTTCGGCTGAGAAGGATTTTTCAGCATTTTTTTAGATTTTGTTTCTTTGCTGTTGGCGGCTGCAGGAGAGGGATTCAAGTTTTTTTTTTCATTTCATATGTGTTTCTTCTTCTCTTCACTGCTACTGTGAGTTGATATTTTAGTTTTCTTTTCTTCTGTGAGAGCTGTGAGAGTTATGGGAGCTGTGAGAGACTGAGGGCTGTTGCAGAGTTCGATTCAGTTTAATTTCTCATTTCTTCTGTGTTTAGATAGTTCAATCCAGTGCATTTTTTGTTTTCTATTTCTTCTGTGTTTTGGGAGAGAATCGTTCGGCTACTGGGATTTGGGCGATTTTCTTCTTTTCCCTGTTGTTGGGAAACGGGGCCTCTTCTTCCTCCTTTCTTCTGTGCTGTTAAGAGATGGTGGTTGGGGAGATTCCAGAGACGTTTTGCTTCTTCTCTTCTGTGGATTGTTGAGAGATTGGTGGCGGCTGGCATTTGGTGCGTCTGAGGAATCCCAGCGTCGTGCACAGCAGAGAAGGCACACAGCGACAGGAACTCCTCCTTTTCTTGGTTAGTTCTGTGTTTGTCCGGCGTCTGGGAGTGTGACAGTGTCCAGAAAGCTTCTGGAGTTCGCAGAGACCAACCAGGAATTGAGAGATCAGAGAGTCGGCTCTTTCTTGCTATTTTATTTTTTTTGAATTTCTACTTCATGATGTTCTATCCTTCCCTCTAGACAGATCATGAGTTTGATGTTGCAATTTACATTTATTTTATGGTTTTGCTTACTGTCCCTCGAGCTGTGAGGTATAGAGATTGAAATTCTTCTCTTGCTGTTCTGAAGTTTGTTGCACATTGTTTTTCCTTTTTGTTCTTCAATCCCTCAAGCTGTGAGGGTATGGTGTCTAAATTTTCTAAAGTTCAATTTTTATTTCGGTGTACTTCTCTGATTGATTTCTTTGATTTCTTCACTAGCCTCAGTTTGATCTTTGGTTGCAATAGAATGGTGATTATCTCATATTCTAGTTACTTCTTTTTGTATAATTGAAGCATCATCTACTATCTCTTTATCTTTATTTGCTTCCCTTCGAGTTATGAAGGGTTAAGCACTTTGGAATAACAACAGTCTGAGACTAGAGTAGGCTTGTTTGTTTCATGGAAGAATACTTGATTTGATCTTTTATTAGAGCAGTTTAGTTTAATGCATTGAGAATTTATGACATGTTGTGTCATATTGAATGTGATATTGTAGAGTTATTCGACTGGAGCTTTTAGTGATTGGGTGGATTTAATCACTTTTACTGTTGGATCTTTCTGATTTCAAGTCAAAGTGTTTAAACTACACTTTGATTCAACTCTCTGTGGAAATGAACCCTGCTCTCACCACTTATTAGTTCATCTTCATGATTTTAAGTTTTGTGAGTGAGACAGTTTAAAGAAGGTGAGCAATATTGCGTGTGTAAGGAACTCTGGACAAAGAAGTTCGCAGTCAACAATGCCGTGTTTAGTATCGAGCGAGTAAATAAACATCAAACCCTTGCACAATGGAATAAAACCAAAAGTATCCAACTTCATTATATTTCATCAACTACTATTACAATCACTAATCAGTCCCAGCCCAAAACTAGGGACCAAATACTTTATTCAAACTAAATTATTACATAACTACTACTAATGACTGCTAACACTAAGCATTGGTTGTCGAAACGGGTCCTCCTGCATCCTCCTCAGTCCCTTCCTCGTGAGTGTGGTAATCTCCATCAGACTCACCTAACAACACACGAATAATAGACAGGATGGAGCGATTAATACCCAATAGGACTTAATATCTCGTATGAACAACATGCTTTAAATGATTATGTCTTAGAAGGTAGGGTAACTAGAGAGCATAGTCAACGTAGAGCAAGGTAACGATACAAGATAACAATAAGACTTTTATAGGAAATAGCACAACGAGTAATGATAATGGAATGGCCAATGTACGATATAGCACGTAAAATTGCACAACGGTGCACCAGTAACGATAGGACTTGAATAGATAACATTTTGATTATCATAGATTAATTCTTGATAGTATAATGGCACTGGATCTATGCCAACATCCTGATCATTTTAACTCACATGGGCAAATGGCACTTTTCGGGCGCTCCTCCCAGGACCAGATCGGGCCCTATTACACTGGCATAAGTCATATTTCTTATCTTAGACAATAAGAGTACCAAAAATAGGTGAGAACAGTATATGAAATAGACGAGATGGTAGAGTGAAAGTGAACAGATGAGAGTACAAGGATAGTAGATGAGACAGGGATGTAATCATAAAACCACGATAAACAACGATAGTCACAGTTGCACAGCACACCGTCATGTGCCGACAGTCTGGTAGAGGTCACCACCGCCCACTAGCCGTGCTATGAGCATAGACTAGATGGTCTGGCGTGATCACAAGGTATAAAGGAAACACACTAAGGCTGTTGGATCGTGCTGATCCCTAAGGATGTAACGAGTTTTAAGGGTACAACCAGCTCGTCGGCAATGGACGTGCGCCAAAGCCAAGAAGACTTACGGAGGCCTTGACAAGGAGTCCCTGGTCCTGTTAGGAGTATTCCCAACAAAGAGGTGGTCCATGCCAAGAAAAAGTGAGTGCTCGATGACCGAGGGACGCGATAACAGTGCACAAAACATGCGAATAAAATGAAGACAAGTATCATTTAATAATTAAGAAATTAAGTGAGTAATTATACTTAATTACCCGATACATTATTGATTAATTTAATAAGGTCTCATGGCAAACATTTATGTTAAGTGTGTGCAAGTGTAATTAAATCATGAGACCATGAATAGTTGTGCACATGGCTTTTTAACTCATTAATTTCATGTAAATATTACTCATTAATAGTTAACAGGTCGAAATTAATCATGACAGTACTTAATTAAGGCTAAGCAAGATTTAAATGGCATAAATAGTAGGGTTATATAAGCAATTTCAGGTTCTGGCCGTCACAGTCAGAACGCGACGTCGGCTACTATCGCATTCAGTTCGCGACAGGGTAGCTGACACGTTGACTGGACAAGTCGCGACAGGCCTAACTGACGTGTTCAGGTCGTGACAGGTCGATCCGATGTGTCCAGATGCCAGTCGAGATGCCGACGCGTATACGCGTCGCGACAGGTCGGGGTGGTGCGTCCAGGTCAGGCCGACCTACCAAGCAGGTCGCGACGTAGGGTCACGTCACGTTCAAAACGTGACATGACACTCTGTTGCGATGACGTTGAGAGCGCGACATATGAAAGGTGCGCGGAACTACCTAGTGTAGTAATCTAGAAGGGGGGTTGAAGAGATTACCACCGATTTAAAAGCACTATGACCCTCTTTTAGAGTGCTAACACTGACTTGACAAATTCTTAAGCAAATATGTATGAATTCGGACTTTGATGTGTGTGCTAATTGTGAGTAGACACGTTAGAGATCTATATAGCGTGTGAACAATCAACGTGCCTACCAAACCTACTGTAAAATGTGCAAACCACATGACACGAAGATTAAGGTGGTTGGAGTACACAACGTTGTATCCTACGTCCACGTCACACACACACAGAGAATGACTGCTTATCAGCGAGTTCAACTCTACAAACACACACACGCACGTTGTCTGATACAAACACGCAATCAGAACAACACCACACATGTGAATCAATCACAAGAGACGCTTGAACTACTGCCACACACATAGAGTAGTGAAAAGTGTAGAAGAAGAAGAGTTCTGAGAAGTAGAAATAAATCCTGATGATGAACTCTTCGTGAAGGTGGTCCAGAAGAACTCCAAGATTCAACTTGATGATTATCAGATGATGTAGAAGCTTGAACCCTAGGCAAACCGACTTCAACTCCACTCGTGAAATGGATCTTCCTTGAACTGGACGGAGAGTTGAAGCAGAGCAGCAGAGAGAAGCTTTTCTTCTGACCTTTGGTTAGGGTTTTGGTATTGTGGCTTCTTGCTGCGAAAATACCTTCAGATGGTCTATATATATGGGTGTCCAAGTATGGAGAGTCGTGCTTAAAGGAATCACCCTAATATAGAACATATCACAATCACGTTTCTGAATTTTCTCTTCGTCTGTCGACAGGTGTTTTATAGCTGTCGACACCTACTGCAGACTTCTGGTTTCCAGAACCATGCTAGTTCCTGGAAGACTGGATCTGTCGATAGGCGATTTGCTGACTGTCGAAAGGCATCCTGTATCTGTCGATAGGTGCATCTCATCTGTTGACACATACTGCTGTAAATGTCTTTCCAGTAGCCTGTTTGTTCTGGATTGGTCTATCTGTCGACACATGCCTTGGGGGCTGTCGACACATGACCACTTGAAGTGTATTTCTTGGTCTTTTGCACTTGACTTTGGTTGATTGTCTTGTGTGTATTCACACCTACATCAAAAGACATTCTATGTGAGATATGATGGATACATGAATGGTTATAGAAACACTATTTTCATTTGTTCATTCCTTTCATGTCTTTGTCATTCTTATCATGTTTCCAACATCAATGTATCATCAATTATGTTGAACATCATCAAAAATATTTAAGCACATGTCATCATACACATTGTAACCCAACATTCTCCTCCTTTTTGATGATGACAAAATTTACAATTGATGTTTTCTCCCCCTTTTGACAACATTCAATAAGACAAATCATGCACACATGGATAAGAATGAAGCAAAGAACTGTGTTTTCATTCATTGAGCAATAAGTACACACAGTTACAAAAAGGACATCCATTGCATGAACTAAAGAAAAGCAAAAGAAGGGAAATGACATAACTGATAGAACTTACAGACACATGAACCAATCCTAGTGAAAATTAAAAAAAAAAATAGATGACCCCACACTAAATCCTAGACTCTCTAAACATCGTCATTCTCAGGAGCAAGGGGATGACGGAACTCATGAAACTCAGTAGAGAGCTGAGTGAGCCGATGCTGAATTTGAACGTGAGTATCAGCAAGTGCATCCATTCTTGTGTTGACATGCGCTTGCAGCTGATCAAAGTGGGCATTGAGATGATCAAAGCCAATAGTAACGTGATGCTGCATTCGGGCGAACTGATCTGCCAAGAATGTCTGCATATCCGGAGCAGCAACCTGTGGTGCGGGCGCTTCCGAAACTTCTTCATCTCCACCCTGAGCATCCATTGGCTCAGTAGAGGAGTCTTCATCATCTTCATCATTTTCATCACCCTCAGTGGAATCTTCTTCCACATTTGGCTCTTGACCCTTAAGAGCCCTGGTAACTTTCCCATCAACCAACTTATAGCCCATCCTATGGGCAGCAGTGAGATCATAGGAGTTGCGAGATTTGAGAGTAACCAGTTCTCCTTCAGGAATGTTGATGCCAAGGAAGGTCAGGAGAGAGGTGATCTGGCAAGCGTAGAGCATTGACCTCTTGGGATTGTGAAAGCATTGCTTGATGAGGTCAAGCATTAGAATAGGCAGATTAATCTGCTGGGCCTTGAGGAAGAAGTAGAAAAGGGACTTGTGAACCTCGGTCACAAGCTCTCGACTGCTATCCTTTAGGGCAATCATGGTGGTGAAGATGTGATGAATGAGACAGTGAAGTGGAGGGAATGTGTTGGCATTCAGTTTGAGATGATCCTTAGTAGAATCATACGGCTGTAGGGTGATAAGGTTGTAGTACTCCGAGGTAGTGGGACGGTTGATAAGAACATCAACCCTGGAGTTTGGGAGTTGCAAGGCACGGCTAAGAAGGTTGGGTGTGATCTGGAAAGAAGTACCTCTCACCGTGGTGTACAGCTCATCATTCGAGGAGTTCACCAGATGGTTGAAAAACTCTGTCACAGTAGTGGGAGAATATTTCTTGTGGGAATACAAGAAGACGGTCCAGCCTTGGGTGTCGAAAAGAGGCTGAAGACCCGGGAACATATCTTCCAGAGAAATGAAATCCACGTAGCGTGGCTAGATGAAGCGTTGGAAGGTTCCTCAAACCCTAGTGAGTTGTAAACCTTGGGGGATAGTCAGCTCTGGAAGACGGTCGTCCCGATGCTTGCTCCTATGCTCTGTAGGTGCGCCTGAGCCTTCCCCGACTTCGGGCGAGATGGGACGCCGACGAGAGGCAAGATGTTTGCCCTTGGGAGCCATGGAGAAGGAGATGCACGAGGGAGAGAGAATCCTAAAAGAGGAGGAAGACAGGAGGAAGATGAGACAAGAGGAGAGGAGTCTGGGTGTTGGCGCCCTAGAGAGAGGGGTTAGGGTTGAGAGAGGGAGAAGAACACCTTTTGGAGGAAGGTGAGGGGTGAAGAGTGGTGTTTCCCCATTTGGATGTATTTAAAATAGATTTTAAGGAAAGGGGAGCCCACAAAATCCAGCCAAAAGGCGCGCCGGTTGGGCTTGTGAATCACCCAGACCGCCGGCTGTCGACAGACGCCTTGTAGCTGTCGACAGCTACTGGCCAAAAGTGTGCCAGAACAGATTTTTGAAGAGTTGAAGAGGGAAATGAGTGTCCAAATGGGATTTCAAGGTTGAGAATAGGTTGATACTCACTACAAAGTGTCATAAACACTAGTATTAAGACACATAAAAATTCTACAATGGTTAAGAGATAATACTCCGGGAATCTAAAGTTGTAGCATTTAGAAGACATCATTCAAAAACATATGAAAATAAGATAACCCCTTTGAATAAAATTATTGTAGAAAAATATGTTCCTTTGTAGGTGATGTTCAGTTGGTACATGAAAGTAATGTGTACATGAGCGATTAACAATAAACAACACATTGCCCTTGATGTAAAAACATGGAGCCTTCACTCTATTTCTAGCATTGAATTATTTCTTTTGTCAAGTTAATGTGGGAAAAGTGGTAATTAGGATCACTTTCACCTTTTGACATGAAGGTAGACATTTGGGATGCCCGTACCCCCAGTTACTCAGTGTGAGTGACCATCATACCATTGTGCAGAGATAATGAATAGACTTTTTGACGCGAAGACAGACATTTGTGATGCCCATGTCCCCGGTTACTCAGTGATGCTCATCATTGCTCTGCCTTTGTCCCATTTCATATAATTTTTGTTTGAACTTTTGAGTTTAGAAATAGGTAGCTTTTCTCCTTTTTTTTTTAATTTGAAAATCAAAGTCAAAGGTTATTTAAGATCAAAGACCAATGTAAAAACATTAAGTTCAATAACCTTCTTACTTGTCAATCCATTTTAGAATCATGATCATCCACAAGGGAGTTATTCAAGTGAGTTAGGTTAAAACCATTAGATTTGTTCAATGTGTTCTAGATGATACAACCTATACTCATACACAAAATATTATTTCAAAATCATTGTGATTAAGTCAATGTCTTTAATACTATGTGAGTATGAAAAGTTGTAATGAATATATAAGTCTCAATTCTCCCCTTGCAAGAATAATATTGTAACGGCCCTAGATATCTATACCCAATAAGGGTCCATATCCAGATCCGTCTCCTGCGAACGGACCGAAGTCTCGCAAGGGATAGCTCGTACACGTGTCCAAGAAGAATATAAAAGACAAACCACAACAGTAAGAGACACAAGAAAGAACATGTGCTCATATCTGCATATAACAATTTACAACTGTCCCACTACAGTATTACATGTCAAAATTAAGAAGAGTACAACTACCTGGGACATACCCCGAGGGACCACAAGCTCACTCAACTGTATTAACACTACTGCTGGTGGTACAAGTCTGTCACGACACCTCCGCAAGCCACACCAACGGTAAACCCTGAAAAGAACTGTAAAGGAGTGAGCCTCAACAAGTCACTGGCTCAGTAGGGGACCACCCAAAATCACACACAGTACGGGAGGACCTCAACTCCAACAGGTCTCACTGGCAACACCGGTAACCAAACCATATCATGCTCACAGCAAAGCATAATCTTATCAATTAATACAAATCCCAGAAAAAAGAAGAGACAACAGAACTAGCACCACGTTACTAATCTGCCTAATAACTTTAAAGCCTAGGCCACAAGCCTCACAGGCACACCACCTCATAACTGATAGCCTAAGCTATAAGTCACACAGGCAAAGCAATGCCTAACCTACTAGCTTCACTAGCAAGCCTCCAACACATGGGTAATATGACTGTTAACCAAGAGCTAATCCTTTATACCCTCAAACCACGATGTATCGAGTACCACACTTAAGTAACAGGATTGGCTATCACGATGCCAATCCATCACACACTAAATCTTATTCAGAAACTTACCCAAAGAAGCATAAAACACAACACAGTGGAAGATCTCACCGCATGACCTCCACTTCACCACCTGAAAAGGCTAGTACTCAGCGTACAATGAGAAACCAGTACCCCCAAAGGGTATAGGTACCTACCATCACGAGGTACCACCACTGAAACACAAACACAACTGTGCCACCACCAGGGCACACCACAACCAATGAGTCTCCGATCACCAACCACAACGACAACTGTGCCAACACCATGGAACACCTTGACGGGTAAAACAACAACCAACACACACACTACCGGTAGCAAATCATGAGTCAGAAAGCACGACGCCACCACACAGGACAGACTATTGGTTCATGACGCTAGTATCCAACCTGGACAACACAACACAAGAACTACCTCTCAGTCTCGCAGTCACGAACGTAAGGTCCAACTGCCGCTCCACAACACAAATAAGGCCAAAGAACTGTAGAGACCAACCAAACCACCACAACTTACAGGTGACACACCCTGCAGGCCCATGCCTGGCACCTTTAGAGACTCTGGCCTGAGCTCTCGAAAGTGAGGCACTGGTAACAGGACTAGCTTGGGCCCAGTACGTCTACTGGTGTCCGTAACCCCCAACCACGAGCGCGCTACAAGTGACTAAACACAAACTCTCACAAGTCACTATCCAACTATCGTCTTTCCCTCAGCCGGACGTACTACTCAAACATAAGAGTGAGGGTGTCCAGGAAGACGACAAGACCTCGATGGTACCACTGCACCGGGACAAGCCCCGAGCACACACAGGTGCCTGTCTCACACAAAACCTGGGGCACCCAACTGAAGAGGCATTCCGGAATAGGCGCCAGACCACCACACTCAGCTAGCACAAACCACGTCAATCCCTTATTACTACGGTTTAACATATATTAAAATACACTAAGCATAACTGGCTTGTCATCGATCACCATGTGACGTCCAAGCCATTCCACACTAATACAAACTTGTAGCACAACAGTGCAACACAACCCTGCCTGTCATTGGTCACCCCGTGACCTCTATGGCAACACACACTATTTAACACATATATCATTATAATACTCTTTAAAAGACAACCATAGACTAGGGCTAGGTTGATATCCGACCTTCATTGCCCCGCCACCTCATTCTAATTATACAAATTACATTACAATAATCATCACATCAAATCACTAGCCATGCATACCCATGCACGGCACTCATACCGTGTAAACACCACGTAAAAGCATGCTCACTTCGTGAGCACCATCCTTATCACGTAAATCACACACAAACGACACGCTAACCACGCTCACAGAGCTCTACAAATGCCAACGCATCATTAGCATTGCCATGCACAATAGTTAGACGATAATTGGATAATCATACCATTAAAACAAACACCACAAGCATACTCGGTTGTGGTCGCGACATGGGGTTCAGTCACAATCAGGTTGCGACACCCCGATGGACCTCGATCAGAAACACTAATGCGACAGGGGCCAATGGCAACATGAGATCGCGCCACCCCGACATGTCGCGATAGGAAACCTTGTTGCGACGGGTCGGCCTGTCGCGACCTGGTCGCGACAGCAGGGTCTGTCGCCTTCTCAAGCGAAAACCCCAATCTGGGAACCATCTCCAGATTTTCTATGCAAACCACCCCACACGATGTTTCAACCCAGTTTTCATGCTCAATTCACCTCCTAGGCATGGTATCTACTGTTCTTAAAGCGATAAACAAGCCAACACGCAATCTACGTAACAAATCAAAGTAGAACTCCCTACCTCCATGAAGAACGTGCAAATCGGCTACGGCACGACGTCTCCCTCGCTCCATGCGACGTCCTTGCATCGAGAGCGCGTCGAGCACCTCGCCGGAATGCCGAATCTCCTAGAAAAAACCGCAGCAGCTCCTTCCCTCGGTCGAGCAGAGCTTGTGAAAGCTCTGTTCGGCCAACCTTCTTAAAAACCGCTGTTGGGAACGCGACGTAGGCCTGCGTCGCGACTTGATCGCGACCTAGGTGATCGTCGCCTTCCCAATCTGGATGTCAGCAGGCCGCTCCAGCGTGCGACACGCGGCGCACATGCAGACGTCGACACCAAACAGTGGCAACCAAAATGCAACCCCACTGCCGTCGCGTTCAGAACGCGACCCACACCTCCGTCGCGTTCACATCCAGTGAACCAACGGGCACTACGAGTCTAACCTGCTGGCCCACTAAGCTCCACACAATGCGTGGAAACCTCAACCAAGGCCCAATGACCACACATTGTTCATGAGCACCACACCAAAACCAGTAAACGTAGATCCGAACTACCATTAAACAACGATCCACGAAGATCCGAAAAATGTGCTACATTACAAATATGAATATAGTCATAAAGAAAGGATGAGAAAGATGAAGAATTCATTGAAAATGTGTATCTGTCGACAGCAAGTATATGCCTATCGACGGGTACTGAGAGCCAGTAAGATCAAGGTTTTGGGAGAGGCTATCCGTCGACAGGTAGAATGGGTCTGCCGACAGATACAGAATTTTGTCAGAAAAGCAGTTCTGGGAAAGCTTGGCTGTCGACAGCTGGGATTCTGGCTGTCAACAGGTACTTGAAAACTCAGTTTTAAGGCATTGAATTGAGAGAGATTTGAACCATATGATTGAGGGATAAAGACACATTGAATATGAAGGGTATCCCTTATGAATTTCACTCACCTAGCCTTAACTTACTCCTCCATAGTGTGTGCATATGATGACTCACCATTCAAGCAAATCATTCAATGAGATACACAAACATACCAAGCATTTGCACAAAAGAACATTCATAAGCATGTGAGCACAGAATTTCATTCTATTTCAAAAAATAAATGAGCCAAAATAGAAAGAAACTAAATACCCCATTTAAGTTGATGACCCTTATGTGCAAATTGACTATGGATACTTGGCAGAGGATGTTTTCTCACGCATAATGATAGCTTCTGAACAAGACAGACTTGTTCTTCCACATGTCACCATTTTATATACCACATAGTCATTACACACGAAGATCATTTACTTTAAAATTGGGCATTAGTTTCATTGCATTTTGCATAAACCCAATTCTCTTCTCAATGATGTGAGCCTATCTTCAGGCAAAGGTTTGGTGAAGATATCTGCCAATTGTTTTCAGTGGGTATGAAGCTAAGCTCCAAGTTTTGTTGGCAACCTCATCTCTCAAAAGTGATGTCTAATTTCTCTGTGTTTTGTTCTTGAATGTTGAATTGGGTTCTTGGAAAGGTTGATAGCACTAGTATTCTCACATAGGATAGGTGTGCATCCAATGTCAATGTTGTAGTCACACAATTGACTTTTGATCCACAACACTTGAGCTGCACAACTCCCTGCAGCAACATATTCTGCCTCTGCAGTGGAGAGTGCAAGTGAGTGTTGCTTCTTGGATGC
This sequence comes from Colocasia esculenta, assembly GCA_014218235.1. Lineage (NCBI taxonomy): Eukaryota > Viridiplantae > Streptophyta > Magnoliopsida > Alismatales > Araceae > Colocasia > Colocasia esculenta. The sequence continues at coordinate 111,396,348 of CM024761.1, read as the reverse complement.
CCACGAAACCATGCAACCACCTAGGAATTGACAATATCCACTAGTGCTTTTTCTATCAATTTTACATCCAGTATAATCAGCATCAGAATATGAAACCAAATCAAAGTTGCTACCTGCTAGATACCATAAACCCAAATCATGTGTACCTGAGAGATATTGGAAAATCCTTTTGACTGCAACCAAATGGCTTTCCTTTGGACTAGATTGGTATCTAGCACAAAGGCAAACATTGAATTGTATGTCCGACCTACTTGCAGTAAGGTAAAGGAGAGAGCCAATCATACCTCGGTATTGCTTCGCATCTACCATTTTACCTTTCTCATCATTTTCTAATTTTACACTTGTGCTCATTGGTGTAAAGGCTGGCTTGTCTTGTTCGAACTGAAATCTTTTTAGTAGCTCCTTAACATATTTTTCTTAATTGATGAAGAAGCCATCTTCATATTGTTTTACCTGCAAGCCAATAAAAAATTGAAGCTCCCGCATTAAACTCATCTCAAATTCACTGTGCATGTGTTTAGAAAATTCTTCACACAGTGAGGGGTTAGTGGAACCAAAGATAATGTCGTCCACATAGACTTGAACAACAATTATGTGATTGTGAACACATTTAGTGAAGAGTGTTTGGTCCACTTTAACTCTGGAGTAGTTTTTACTCACCAAGAAATTGCTCAGCCTGACGTACCAAGTTCGGTGTGCCTGTTTCATACCATAAAGAGCCTTGTGCAATTTATAGACATGGTTAGGCTTAGTATGATTTTCAAATCTAGGTGGTTGAAAGACATAGACTTCTTCTTTGATGTAGCCATTCAAGAAGGCAGTTTTGACATCCATTTGAAAAAGCTTGAACTTGTTTGAGCATGCATATGCTAACAGAATTCTAACTGCCTCAAGTCTAGCTACAGGTGCAAAGTATTCTTCAAAATCTATCCCAAATTCTTGATTATATCCCTTTGCTACCAGTCTAGCTTTGTTTCTCACCACTTTACCCTCTTCATTTAGCTTATTCCTAAATACCCATCTTGTTTCAATTACAGAAATTTCAGGGATCCTAGGAACTAAGCTTCAAACATTGTTTCTTTCAAATTGCCCAAGTTCCTCATGCATGGCATCTATCCATGAATTTTCTTTTTAGAGCCTCTTCAACATTTTTAATTTCCACTTGAGAGATAAATGTTAAATGATCTTGTTCTACAATGTGTCTAAAGTGAGACCTAGTGTGAACTCTATCATTTACATTCCCAGTTACATTATCAAGTGGGTGATCTTTTGAGTACCTGACATTTCTAATTGTTGAAGGACCTGGTTGGTCTTCGTCTTGAGAATATTGCTCTTGAGGAATTTGTTCTTAGGGAGGTTGTTCTTGAAGAATTTGATCTTGTGGATTTTCTTCAAGCCTGTCGACAGCCTCTTCATGATATGTTGACAGTGGCTTTTCATCTTGATCTTCAAGTATTTTTCCTTCATCATCATCATACCTGGAAACATTTGATTTGTTAGTTTTTGTATGATACTCATCAAAAATAACATGTGGAGTCTCTTCCACAGTTTGTTTTTATTGTTATACACTCTATAAGCTCTAGAGTGTTCTGAGTATCCGAGAAAATACCTGAATCACTTTTCGCTTCAAATTTATCTAAATCAACCTTGTCATTATTATGGATAAAAACTTTGGAGCCAAAGATCCTGAAGTACCCAATGCTGGGTTTCTTACGTTTCAAGAGCTCATACGGGGTTTTCTTCATTACACGTCTTACCATGGCTTTATTGAGGATGTAGCATGAAGTGTTCACTGCTTCTGCCCAATAGCTCCTTGGAAGTTGGCTTTCAACCAGAAGAGTGCGAGCCATTTCCACCAAGGTCCTGTTCTTTCTCTCCACAACTCTATTTTGTTCTGGAGTCCTTGGAGAGGAAAACTTGTGATCTATACCTTGGTTCTTGCAGAATTCAGAAAATGAAATATTGTCAAACTCTCCCCCATGATCAGTGCAGATTGAGCATATTTTGTTTATGTTCCCATGCTCAATCTTGTTGAAGAACTCTTGAAAAATTTTCAGAACTTCATGTTTGTGAGCCAGAAAATTAACCCAAGTGAACCTAGAAAAATCATCTACAATGACAAAGCCAAAACGTTTGCCATTAAGACTAAGTGTACTAGTAGGTCCAAAAAGGTTCATGTGCAACAATTCATAAGGTTTTGAAGTAATTATGGGAGCATTTGATTTGAAAGACTTTCTGGTTTGTTTTCCCTGCGCACATGCATTACAAAAACTTTCATTTTTATTGAACTGAATTTCAGGAAGTCCACTTACCAGTTTCATCCTCATGATCTTGTGCAAAAATCATGTAACTTGCATGGCCTAGCCTACGATGCCACAAAGTCAATTCATCCTACTTATTTGCAACAAGACACAAACTTTTATTTTCTGGTTCATCTAAATCAACTAGATAGATGTTATTCACCTTTTTTCTAATAAACTTGAGACTTCCTATTCTTTATCAACAATTTGGCATGCATTTGATTCAAAGATGATTTTATGGCCTTTATCACACAATTGGCTAATACTAAGAAGATTGTGATTGAGACAATCAACTAAGAGCACATTGTCTATTGAGTTAGAGGCATACTTACCTACCTTACCTGTGCCAATTATTTGGCCTTTATTGTTACCCCCAAAGACAACTTGTCCTCCGTCTTTTTCCACCAGTAAACATAATTTTTCTTTGTCGCCCATCATGTGCCTCGAGCAGCCACTATCCAAGTACCATTTATTTTGATTTTGGGCTGCTAGGCATTCCTTCATAATGGACCAGACAAGAGATTTTGGTACCCAAATTACTTTGGGTCCCAATTTTTCATTCATGCCAAAAAGTAAATGCTTTGGAATCCAAACTTATTCGATTTTTAACTTGTTCAAATTATTCCAACATTGTTTTTCAGTATAGCCAAGTTTCTTACAACAATTGCATGATTGTTTTTTAGTTTTTAAAATTTTCTTACTGTTGTATTTAACTTGTGATTGTTTTTGGCCTTTTTAATGCTTGTTTCGCATTCCTTTTTCTGTAAATTTCCAGGCCTGTCGATAGGTCTCTTTGGGTCTGTCGACAGTTTTCTTAGATTGAACAACAGATGAAGCCTTTTAATAGTTTTGAGATTGTTTACCTTTAGCCTGAGCATTTTTACTTTTAGCTTGAACTTGCTTACTTGAACTTGGACTGCAATCAACAAAAGATGTGATCAATTTATCTCTGAGTTTCATTTGTTTTTTAGGTTGATATCCAAGCCTGTGTCTTGTTACATTTGTTTTAACTCCCAACACTGCATCAAGATTCTGTTTTCCTATTACAAATTGTGAGAGATCATCAGTTTTTCCTTTTAGTTCCTCTTTAGCTTTTTCCATCTCTTTTTGGATCTCTTTATTCTCATGTTGTAGAGTTTCTACAAGTGTATTTAGGACTTGTTTTTCTTTTACATTTTCCTGGAGTTTTTCTTTGATGCAATCCATTTCAGCAAGATGGCTTTCTTTTTCAAATTTCAGTAGCTCAATTTCTTTAGATAGAATGGCAATCTGTTCATCATTGGATGTTCTATGAACAAGTGAAGTGATCTTCTTTTTCAGTGCTTTATTTTCTGATTTATATTCACAAAATTTCTAGAACAGTAAGGTGTATGCCTCTTCCCAATCATCAACAGAGTAATTCTCAAAGGAATAGTTTACCTCAGTGGAGTCTTCACTCCTTGCCATTAAGCACTGAATTTTTTCATCTCCAGAGCTTCCTTGTGCGTTCTTGTCTTCATCTTCATCACTCCAAGTAGCCATCATTGCCTTGGCTTTCTTGAAAATGAACTTGTCCTTTTTCAGCTTTTTCTTGAGCTCTGGGCATTCACCTCTCATGTGCCCTAGTTTCTTGCACTCATAGCACACAATCATGTCAGATTTTTTGTTAGACTCAAACTTGTTTGAGAAATCTTTCTTTGGAAAAGTTTTGAAGTTACCTGAGCCTTTCTTTTTGAACCTGAGGAATTTTTTGAACTGTCTAGTGAGCATGGCCATTTCATCATTCTCACTATCACTAGACGGTTCAGATTCATCACTTTCCTGTTGAACCTCTTTCTTGGAACTTGAAGAACTTTTGTTAGAGGCTTTTAAAGCAATGAATTTTCTAGAAGTAACCTCAGTTTCTTTTCTTTTCAGGTTTATTTCATAAGTCATTAGGGATCCAATTAGCTCATCCAATTTCATTACGGAAATGTCTTTAGAATCCTCAATGACAGTGGCCTTAGTATGCCAAGATGATGGAAGAGACCGAATTATCTTCCTTACTAAGTCACTCTCACTGTATTCTTTCTTAAGACCCTTCAAACCATTTATTATGATCATAAATCTAGCAAACATATCTGAAATTATTTCTTCATTTTCATTTTAAACATTTCATATTCAGATACTAACATGTTAGATTTGGTTTCCCTTACCTCAGACGTACCTTCATAAATAAGCTCCAGCTTGTCCCACATTTCTTTTGCTGACTTACATGTGGAGGCCCTTGAATACTCCATAGGATGCACAATGCACTGCATCATGTTCAATGCACTCCAATTTAAGATGCCTTTGCAGATTTGCTCTCTTGTCTAGGTATCTTCGTCAGCGGGCAGCTCATAAGGCCCCATGCTGACGATCTTCCACAGCTCATGGTCTTGAGCTCTCAGAAACACCTACATACGATTTTTCTAGTAGGTGTAGTCAATGCCATCAGAGAAGGGAGGCCTAGACACTGAGTGTCCTTCAGCCATAAATCCCTTGTTAGTTTCCATGAGACCGAATTTCTCCTGATCGTGAGATCAAGCTATTAAAGCAGTAAATCAGAGAAACCTCTCTCTGATACCAATTGAAAGGTGTGCTGAACCACCTAGTGCAGTAATCTAGAAGGGGGGTTGAATAGATTACCACCGATTTAAAAGCACTATGACCCTCTTTTAGATGCTAACACTGACTTGACAAATTCTTAAGTAAATATGTACTGAATTCAGACTTCGATGTGTGTGCTAATTGTGAGTAGAACGTTAGAGATCTATATAGTGTGTGAACAATCAACATGCCTACCAAACATCTACCGTGAAAATGCGCAAACCATAGGACATGAAGATTTAAGGTGGTTCGGAGTACACAACTTGTGTATCCTACATTCACCGTCCACACACACACGCAGAATGACTGCTTATCAGCGAGTTCAACTCTACAAACACACACACGCACGTTGTCTGATGCAAACACACAATCAGAATAACACCACACACGTGAATCAAGCACAAGATATGCTTGAACCACTGCCACACACACAGAGTAGTGAAAAGTGTAGAAGAAGAAGAGTTCTGAGAAGTAGAAACAAATCCTGATGAAGAACTCTTCATGGAGGTCATCCAGAAGAACTCCAAGCTTCAACTTGATGATTATTAGATGATGTAGAAGCTTGAACCCTGGACAAACCGACTTCAACTCCACTCGTGAGATGGATCTTCCTTGAACTGGATGGAGAGTTGAAGCAGAGCAGCAGAGAGAAGCTTTTCTTCTGACCTTTGGTTAGGGTTTTGGTATTGTGGCTTATTGCTTTGAAAATACCTTCATATGGTCTATATATATGGGCGTCCAAGTATGGAGAGTCGTGCTTAAAGGGATCGCCCTAATATAGAACATATCACAATCACGTTTCTGACTTTTCTCTTCGTCTGTCGACAGGTGTTTTATAGCTGTCGACACCTACTGTAGACTTCTGGTTTCCAGAACCATGCTAGTTCCTAGAAGACTGGATCTGTCGACAAGCGATTTGCTGGCTATCGACAGGCATCCTGTATCTGTCGACAGGTGCATCTCATCTGTTGACACATACTGTAAATGTGTTTCTAGTAGCCTGTTTGTTCTGGATTGGTCTATCAATCGACACATGCCTTAGGGGCTGTCGACACATGACCACTTGAAGTGTATTTCTTGGACTTTTGCACTTAACATTGGTTGATTGTCTTGTGTGTATTCACACCTACATCAAAAGACATTCTATGTGAGATATAATGGATACATGAATGGTTATAGAAGCACTATTTTCATTTGTTCATTCCTTTCATGTCTTTGTCATTTTTATCATGTTTCCAACATCAATGTAACATCAATTATGTTAAACATCATCAAAAACATTTAAGCACATCTCATCATACACATTCTAACCCAACAACATATCGAACCGTCGCGTTCTTAGAGCCTCGGCCCGAGCTCTGGCAGATGGTGCATGACCCCTTTAGATTTGGTCCATGCCATCAAAACTTGCACAGTGCACTTTAAAAACCCAGAACAAATCGCATACACCACGAAAAATCATTAAATCGATCTTGAATGAAACTAGACATGTAGATCTACCACTGGGCATGAGTAATTAGAAAATAGACTTGTATAGAGCATGCTTTAATTAGGTTACTTTTCGGTGACCTAAACATGCACAGTCATGGAAATTGAATTAATTGGCAATGGATGCATGGTGAAAATTGGGGAAAATAGGATCGTTAGTACCCTAACATGTTGCAGTATTTATGATAAACATTTCGTGGTATGAGATCAAGTAGACTCATGGATTTAAAACAAACATGAGGGTTCGGGTACATGGAGTTGACAGGGATTGATACATTTAATACTCCATCATGGAGCAATGAAAATTGGGGAAACCATAAGGCTTTGATAGAGGGGATCAAGATCTATCTAGGGTCGGGTTTAATTAGGTTGAGCTTGAGAGATTGCCTACCTTTTTGTGCTGTTATGAAAACCTAGGGTTGATAACGAAGAAGAAGAGAGAACCTCCTTGCTCCAAGCCCTTCCTCTCCTTGCTCCTTGTCCTCAGCCCTCTCTCCCCGTCCTCTAGAGCCCCAGCAATGAAATGAGGCTTGGTAGAGATGAATTAGGGGTGTTTTAGCTAGTGTAAGAGTCCTAAAACCTTAAAACTCTTCTCTCCTCTTCAAACTCTAAATTTACATAATTATCACCCTATTTCCTAGCCATTATCTACCTAAAAGGATAGGGAAGATGTCCAATTTCATGGCCAAGGGGTTAGAATGGGATGAGGACTCCTCCTTTGGATAATTATGGGTTAATTTAATGCTTATCTTAACTCTTTTAATTTATTAATTAATTAGGTACGAAATTGGCTTAATTAGTTCTCATCCAAAGATGGGCTCTTCACTTTTTGGCCCATTCTATTTTGTTTGGACCACTAGTATAACTCATTACTAATTTAGCTTAATGGGTATTAGTTTAATTCTCTTTACTTCAATTATTCCCCCTTTATTCTAATTAAATCTATTTATCACATCTATTTAATTAATTTTTTATTTTATTTGGGATTCAAAAATCAGAGTTGCTACATCCCCCCCCCCCCCCCCTCTTAAAAAGAATTTGGTCCCTAAATTCATATGATCCTAAGAGGAAGAGTGACTGACTGAATAGCTCCGGATAATTCCGTTGCATGGTTGCTTCGGGTTCCCACGTGGATTCTTCAACTTCATGATTTCTGCATAGCACCTTTACCACTAATATGGGTCGGTTCCGTAGCTGTTGTATCTTCTTGTCCAAGATTTTCACCGGCTTCTCTTCATAGGTCATATCTTTATTCAAAATGATATCATCATAACTAATTACGTGTGATGGGTCATACATGTACTTCCTTAGCATTGATACATGAAAGACATTATGTACGGTGGAGAACTTAGGAGGTAGTGCTAGATGGTACGCCACCTCGCCAACTCTTTCTAGTACCTCAAATGGACCTATGAATCTCAGCCTTAACTTGCCTTTCATCCCAAACCTTTGAAATCCTCGGGTCGGGGACACTTTAAGCATTACATGATCTCTAATTTGAAATTCTAAGTCTCTTCTTCTCTTGTCTGCATGGCTTTTCAACCTAGATTGAGCTATCTTAATCCTATCCCTGATGATCTGTATATCTATGCTAGTGTTATGTACCATGTCTAGTCCCAGTCATTGTTGTTCACCTACCTCATTCCAGCAAACTAGCGATCTACAGATTCTTCCGCACAGGGCTTCAAACGGTGCCATCTTAATGCTCGCCTGATAGCTGTTATTGTAGGCAAATTCTATCAGTGACAGCTGCTCGTTCCAATACCCATCAAAATCAATAGTGTAGTCTCGCAGCATATCCTCCACGATTTGATTAGTTCTTTCCGTCTATCCATCTGTCTGTGGGTGGAATGTTGTGCTAAAATTAAGTTTGGTGCCTAAAGCAGTCTGAAGTCCCTTCCAGAATCTAGAAGTGAATCTGGGGTCTCGATCTGTGACTATGGATACTGGGACTCCATGTAATCTCACGATCTCCTTTACATACAAGGCTGCAAGTACATCCATAGTCCAGGTACTCTTAATTGCAAGGAAATGTGTGGACTTAGTCAATCGATCCACAATGACCCAGATAGCATCGAGTCCACCATGAGTTCTGGGTAAACCTATGATGAAATCCATGCTGATACTCTCCCACTTCCATTCAGGTATGTCCAGGGGTCTGAGTACACCCGCAGGACGACGATGTTCTGCTTTCACTTGCTGACATGTGAGGCAGTGCGCGGCATGCTCAGCCACCTCACGCTTCATGTTGGGCCACCAAAATGACCTTTTCATGTCTTGGTACATCTTGGTTGTGCCTGGATGAATGGTGTATTTAGTCTTGTGGGCTTCATCCATCAGCTTCCTCTTCAACTCTTCGTCATCAGGCACACATGTCCTGGCTTGAAACAATAGTCTCCCATCCTCAGTGATGGAGAAATCGGGTATGTCAGCTATGGTCTCCTTGACTCGGATTAGAAATGGATCATTGGCTTGTTGCTCTCTGATCTCGACAAAGATGTCGGGTTGAGCTCTAAGGTTAGCTACTAACACTTGATCACTTCTCTGCTCAATGTTTAGATCCAGATTAGCGAATTGCTAAAGTAATTGCATCTCACCCATGACTAAGCAAGATAAGGATGCTACTGGCTTTCTACTAAGTGCATCAGCTACCACATTACCTTTGCCTGGGTGGTATTGAGTATTGAATATTGAAATCAAAGTCCTTCAGTTACTCCAGCCATCTTCTTTGTCTCATATTGAGCTCCTTCTAGGAAAATAGATTCTTCAAACTCTTGTGGTCGAAGTAGACGATGAACTGTTCTCCATATAAATAATGCCTCCAAATCTTAAGTGCAAATACCACATCAGCTAGCTCTAAGTCATGGAAAGGATAATTGACTTCATGAGGCTTCAACTGTCTTGATGAATAGGCTATAACCTTCTCATTCTGCATTAGCACGCAGCCTAGACCGATTCCAAATGCATCAGTGTAGACTGAGAATCCTTCGCCCTCGACTAGTAATGCGAGGACAGGTGCAGATGTCAAGCATTGCTTCAGTGTCTGAAAGCTCTTCTCGCACTCCTTGCTCCAAACATAGGGGTTCTCTTTTCGCGTAAGGCGACTAAGAGGTACAACTATCTTGGAGAAGTCTTTTATAAACTATCTGTAGTAGCCAGCCAGTCTAAGAAAGCTTCTAATCTCAGTGACATTGGTCGGTCTCTCCCAGTTGAGTACAGCTTCTACCTTGGAAGGATCGACAGCGATACCATCCTTTGATATGACATGGCCTAGGAATGACACCTCCTCGAGCTAGAATTCACACTTGCTCAATTTGGCGTAAAGTTTGTTGTCATGCAAGATTTGTGGAGCGATCCTCAGATGCTCCTCATGCTCTTCCTTAGTCTTTGAGTATATGAGAATATCATCAATAAAAACTACGACGAACTTGTCGAGGTAGGGCTGATAGATGTTGTTCATAAGTTGCATAAAAGCTACAGGAGCATTGGTTAGTCCAAAAGGCATGACTACAAATTCATAATGACCGTACCTGCTCCTGAAAGCTATCTTGTAAATATCTGCATCTTTAATCCTCATTTGATGATATCTCGATCTAAGGTCAATCTTAGAAAAGTATTTAGCTCTTGATATTTGACCAAACAGTTCATCAACACGAGGCAGAGGGTATTTGTTCTTGATAGTCAGATGATTTAGCTGCCTATAGTCGATATATAATCTCATGGATCCGTCCTTCTTCTTGACAAAGAACACGTGCTCCCCAAGGAGAAGTACTTGGTCTGATAAAACCCTTTTCCAGTAATTCCATTAATTGCTCCTTCAACTCTTCTAATTCAGCAGGGGACATTCTGTAGGGTTGTCGTGACACCGGTGCAACTACAGGTATTAAATCAATCGAGAAATTAACATCTCGTTCAGGTGGAATGCCTGGCAGCTCATCGGGGAACACATCGGGGTACTCTTGCACTATATGTATGTCAGATATCTTGGATGCTTTCTTTTTTACAACTATGGCGGCAAGAAATGCCACACACCCTTTCTTATCATGTTTGGTGCCTTAATAGCAAGACGAGAGACAAGTGCCTCTTGTGTCTACGTCCCGTAAGGTCAGCTTTGAGAATTCACTAAAGGAGATTTTCCCTCTTCTATAGTCTACACAAGCCCCATAAGTGGATAGCCATCTCTCCCCCAGAATGACATCGTAGCCCTCCATGGGCATACAGATCATGTCGGCTCTAAGCTTGAGTTCACCATCATAACATCAACTAATGGAAAATATTTGTTTAATTGAGCTTTCTCCTCCAAAGGTGTAGTGACAGGCAATTCAAACTCCATGGATACTAGTTTTTCATTTAATATATCAGAAAATGCTTGTGATATGAACAAATGTGTTGAGCTAGTATCAAACAAAACAAATGTTGACTGGGAAAAGACAGGTAGTGTACCTTCCACAACTCCACCTTCCTCGGTGGTCTCTACTTCGTGCAGGGCCTGCAGTCGGCTAGGCTTCTTTTGTCCCATAAGATACTTCTCATTTTCCTTGAGCATGGGCAATCGGGATGCGATGCTCTCGACTCCCACAACGTAGGCATGCGCCTACCTTTCTCCAGCATTCTTCTGCATGTGACCTAGCTTGTCACAGTGCTTGCATCTTGGCTTGTTGGTGCAGTGTGGGTGAAGACTTTGGGCTTCCGCTCTTGACTTGGCCCGTCGGTAATGCTTAACGGCCTTTTCTTGCCGTTGGTGGGCTTGCTGGTGCTCCAGATGTCTGTTCCTTCTTGACCATCCTGCCCTTGATGCGCTCGCTGAGGTCGGTCACATCTTTCGGTAACTGAGCTTTCTTGACCATTTTTGATAGGTCTGGATATCCAGGGGTGCCAGTTGAGTGATATATGTGGGCTTGATCCCATTAAGAAAGCGTTTCGCCTTCATTCTCTCGGTGCCGACAAGATGATGGCATATTGTGCCAACCGTGAGAATTGTGCTTCATACTCGGCGACTGTGAGGATCCTCTATTTCAAGGCAACAAATTCAGAGGCTTTCCTTTCTTGAACTCGTTCAGAGAAATATTTGGAGTTGAAGTGCTCCTAAATTCATTCCAGGTAAATTGTGCATCCACCCTGGTTGCTTCAATGGACTCCCACCACGCACGGAATCCCTTTCTAACTGAAATGTTGCAAGTAGTAGCTTGTCTCCATCCGCGCATTTCATGACGTGGAAAATGCATTCAATCTCTTTTAGCTAGTTCTCTGCCTCGTCGAGATCAGTGATCCCACTGAAACGAGGCGGGTTCAGATTGCGAAAATTTCTGTACAAACTCCTGCTCCACGATTACCATTGGCTTCAGCAGCCTGAAGTAGGGGTGAACACGGTCCGGTTCGGTTCGGTTCACCCCATTTTTTGGGTGAACCGAACCGAACCGAACCGAACCGGTTTGGTTCGGTTTAAACCGAAGTTTATTCCATTATATACGCAACTGTATATCTGGCATGGTGGTGAAGGCGTCGGATGTTATACCTAGTGGTTAGGGGTTCGAATCTCATTTTGGACAAAAAATGCTCACTTTTAACATGTTTTTCATATAAAAAACTTGTTGGCGGAAGAGAGGAATCGCTAGTGTTTAAGTCCCTTCAAAGACTTTTTAATGTAGATATGTGAGGTTGCACTAAGTGTGTTTGCGTATGTGAGTTTATTTTATCTTATTACCCATAGTTCTACCCATCTCACATAAGTATGAATTGACTTTAAGTCAAGGTAATCTCAAACCTAGATCATCCTAACTTACTAGTACCTGGGCTCTGATACTAAAACTGTAATGCCCCGACACGGAATATCGGAGCGGAATTACAGTTATTAATAGTATCGAGCGAGTAAATAAACATCAAACCATTGCACAATTGAAATAAAACCAAAGTAATCCAACTTAATTAATATTCCATCAACTAACTATTACAATCACTAATCAGAGTCAAAACTGTTGGCCCTTCTGGTACAGCAACAGCTAACCTAGAGGGTGAATAGGTTTTTCTAAAATCTGAAATATAAACTTAACACAGAAAATTAACACTTGAAAGTTTGGTTAGTTTAGTGTGATAAAGAGTAGCAGTGCGGAAGCAAATAAACAATCACACAATGACACGAAATTTATCCTGGTTCGGCCCTTCCCACATGGAAGTCCTACGTCCAGTCCCCAAGTAACCTCTTGGGATTTTACTAACCAAGGGTACAATCCCCCTCAAGGACAATACAACACCCAGCACCCCAGCTGTTCTTCTTCTCCTTCCCGGGCAAGAAGGCAGCCCACTTCTCTTACAGGTAAAGAAGCCAACCTCCTGGTACAAACCCCAGTGCAGTTCTGCTAGACACAAACCTCTAGCTAGGTTCTACACTGTATACAGTCCTACAACTGGACAAAGATCTTTCTTAGAAGAAAGAACACACGGTTGAGAGTTGGAGCAGATGAAACCAACTAAAGAAACTCTCAGCTAAAAGACTCTCTCCCCCAGATTACAATGCACACAGAAAGAGTGAAGAGAGGAGGAGGAGCTTGAATGCTTGAGTGCTTCAGTTGCTTGAACACTTCTTTTTGGCTCAAGCTCTTTCTCTCTTTTCCTTTGAGTGTATGTGGCGTTGAGGTTCCTCACTGGTTGTACTCCTTCAAAGATCTTCAGGAAAGCTCATTGTTTGTTCTTCAGCCATGCTTCATCTTTTATATAAGCAATTTGAATAAATCCGTTGGAGTTCTAGTCGTTGCTCATCTTCTCTTTCTTCTGATAATTTGTGGTCTACGAGGTCTGCAAGCATAGAAGAAAGTGTTTAGATAAAAAGAGTGTTTCTGTCAAAAAGGTCCATACCTCTATGTTTACTGTTGCCACCCAGAAGTAGTAAGTGACCACCTTTTTGTTGGCAGGAAAAAGATCTAAGAGATAAGCAAAAAGATCTCCTATCAGAAAGATAGAAGATTACGTAAATCAATAATATATGACTTTTTCACTAGATGCCAAAGACACTTTGAATATAAAAGAAATCTATGTTTAAATGATCGAATCTATGTTTGAGTGACCAAATCAATGTTTTTAAAAGTCATCCATGTTTGAGTGACCAAATCTATGTTTTTACAAGCGAATCCATGTTTGAGTGACCAAATCCATTTTTTACAAGCGAATCTATGTTTGAGTGACCAAATCCATGTTTCACTTATGAAATCCTTATGAGAGCAAATCCATGTTTCACTTATCAATTCTTTATGAGAGCAAATCCATGTGAGAGCAAATCCATGTTTCACTTATCAATTCTTATGAGAGTAATCGATGTGAGAGCAAATCGATGTTTCACTTACCAATCGATGTGAGAGGTAATCGATGTTTCACTTTCCAAATCAATGTGAGAGGCAAATCGATGTTTCACTTACCAATCGATGTGAGAGGCAAATCGATGTTTCACTTACCAAATCGATGTGAGAGGCAAATCGATGTGAGAGTGAATCCTTATGAGAGCGAATACTTGAGAGCAAATCACACATCAATAATGTCATAATAAATTATATTTTTAGAAAAAACATGATATTAATTTATTATTAGAAAAACATGATATTAATTATATTTAATATTTAATTAATCATATAAATTTATATTAGTAGGAAACTTGATATTAAATGGATTTAATAATATTTATTTAATCATAAATTTTGTTTTCACCAAAATATAGGGTTAAATATAGAGTGGTTCAACAATCTCCCCATTTTTGGTGATGACAAAATTTATAAGAATTTTCTGACACAAATACTAGGCATAGAAAATACAGAAATTCATAGAGCATACATACTCTCCCCCTTTTTCCTCACTAACCAAAAAGGAAGGATCTTACCATGCATTCTCTCCCCTTTGTGAAAATTTCTTATCATTGAGGGGTTCAACAATGATTGACATTAGTAGATAACTTTCCCTTAGTCTAAGCTCCCCCTTAGTCTGAGCTCCACCTGAATGAGATACTCTACCGAAAGAGACTTGCAAATAATTGTTAGTAATATTAATATTTAAAAAATAAATAAATTAATAACTACTCCCTCTTCAGATATGAGTTGGATGAAGAGCTGGCAGTCATCAGTCCTTGAGCATCCTTGATCCTGATGCTCTAAGGCTATCCTGCAAATAAACTACTTAGTAGTAGGTACCCAAATCGTTTTGGGTCCTTGTGGTTAGATGCATGAAGTAACCTTTAGGAATCCAAACTAAGTGCCTTGTTGTGCAGGTATTTACTGTGTGTCCTAATTTATTGTAATGAGAAAAACAATGAATATAAATTGTTTTAACCGTTTTTATTATCTTTATACTGTCTGTTTAGAACACAATTTTTGGAAACCTTTTCTTTTATAGGGACCTTTTTTTGAGGCATCTTGGTTTCTTTTACAATTTTGGTAATGGATATTTTTTTAGGAATTATGACTGTTTTCCTTTTTCAGGAGGTATGTAACCAAGCCCTTGTTCGTTATTTCCAGATTTTGATCCTTTAAGCATAGGGTTAAAGATGTTTTTCCTTTAGTTAATTTTCTAACTAATTCTTTAAATACAGATTTTCTTCAATTAGAGTTTTAATTTTCTTCTAACTCTAACTTCTCATTATTCTTACTTTTCAAATCTTCATTTAAAAGATATTTATTATCTTTACATTCTTTTAATTGTTCTTCTAATTGTTCCATTTCTGATTTAAGATCAGAATTAGTGTTTTCCAAACAGTAAGGTTGTTCTTGATATTTTTCCTCTTTTACAACAACTTTGCGTTTATCATAAAGTTCATTAAACTTGTTCTAAATCTTCAGATTCTGATCCTGAATCTGTGCAAGAATCAAAGATGAGTTAGAATGTACCTCATCTAGTCCTACTATGAGGGCTAGATTTACCTGCTCTTTCTCCGATTCTGAGCTTGATGATTCTGAGCTTGTGGCCTCATCATTGTCCCAAGCAGCCGCCATAGCTTTTCTTTTGAATTCTTGTGCTACTTCTTGGATTTTCTAGTTGACCAGCCTTCTTGAGTTTAGGACAATCTGGTCTTAGATGTCCAGGTTTTCTGCATTCATAACAGACTGGTTCTTTTTCCTTTCTCTCTTTCTTTTGAATCCTTCTTGATCCATTTTTCTTCTTCTTAGAATTTTCTGAAGCTTGGACAGTACTTCATCTACGTCACTGTCTTTAGAATCTGCATTTTTGGAACTAGAAGAAGAAGAAGTAGAAGGAGTAGCTGCAACTTTAAGAGCATTAATACATTTTTTCTTTGATGAGCTTTCAGATAATCGCTCCATATTAATTTCATGTGCCATGAGGGAACCTATTAAGTTATCAATAGAAAGTTTGGTTAAGTCATGGGTTTCTTCAATAGCAGTTACTTTAGGTGTCCATGAAAGTTAAGGACCTAAGTATCTTTCTAACAATTTTCTCATCAGAAAGATTTTTGCCAAGAGAACTCAAACCAACTACTATGCTCGAAAATCTATTATACATCTGAGTGATATTTTCATTTGGAAGCATTTTAAATTGCTCATATTGTGGGACAAGAATATCTATCCTAGTTTGTTTTACTTTATCTGTTACTTCATAAGTTATTTGCAGTTTATCCCACATTTCTTTTGCAGATTTACAAGCAGATACTCTACTAAATTCCTTTTTGGATAAAGCACAACATAAATAGTTCTTAGCTTTAAAATTTAATGATAATTTATTTTTATCAGTTGTAGTAATGGCAGTAGTACCTTCAACAGGAACAATAACAAAATCACCTACCTCTATTACCTGCCACAGATCAAAGTCTGTACTCGAATGAAGCATTCCATTCGCATCTTCAATATTGGTAGTCCTCTCCATCAAAGAATGGTGGTCTGGTGACTGATTGACCTTCAACATGTCCTTGAGCTGCCATGGATCTTCTCTAAGATCGTTGAATCTTCTTGAATGATCAGAGAACCTCGCTCTGATACCACCTGTTGCCCTTTTGGTACGGCAGCAAGCTAACCTAGAGGGGGTGAATAGTTTTTTCTGAAATCTGAAATAGAAACTTAAACACAGAAAAATAACACTTGAAAGTTTGGTTAGTTTAGTGTGATAAAGAGTAGCAGTGCGGAAGCAAATAAACAATCACACAAATGACACAAGAATTTATCTTGGCCCTTCCCACATGGAAGTCCTATGTTCAGTCCCCAAGCAACCTCTTAGGATTTTACTAACCAAGGGTACAGTCCCCCTCAAGGACAATACAACACCCAGCACCCCAGCTTCTCTTCTCTTTCCCGGCAAGAGGCAACCCACTTCTCTTACAGGTAAAGAAGCCAACCTCCTGGTACAAACCCCAGTGCAGTCTGCTAGACACAAACCTCTAGCTAGGTTCTACACTGTATACAGTCCTACAGCTAGACAAAGATCTTTCCTAGAAAGAAAGAACATAGCTGGGAGTTGGAGCAGATGAAAACCAACTAAAAGAAACTCTCAGCTAAAAGACTATCTCCCCCAGATTACAAGATGCACACAGAAAGAGTGAAGAGAGGAGGAGGAGCTTGAATGCTTGAGTGCTTCAGTTGCTTGAACACTTCTTTTTGGCTCAGGCTCTTTCTCTCTTTTCCTTCAGTGTATGTGGCGTTGAGGTTCCTCACTGATTGTACACTCCTTCAAAGATCTTCAGAAAAGCTCATTGCTTGTTCTTCAGCCATGCTTCATCTTTATATGAGCAATTTGAATAAATCCGTTGGGTTCTAGTCGTTGCTCATCTTTTCTTTCTTCTGATAATTTGTGGTCTACGAGGTCTGCAAGCATATAAGAAGTGTTTAGATAAAAAGTGTTTCTGTCAAAAAGGTTCATACCTCTATGTTTACTGTTGCCACCCAGAAGTAGTAAGTGACCACCTTTTTGTTGGCAAGAAAAGAGATCTAGAGAGATAAGCAAAAGATCTTCTGTCAGAAAGATAGAAGATTACGTAAATCAATATATATGATTTTTTCACTAGATGCAAAAGACACTTTGAAATATAAAGAAATCTATGTTTAAATGATCGAATCCATGTTTGAGTGACCAAATCCATATTTTTACAAGCGAATCCATGTTTGAGTGACCAAATCCATATTTTTAAGAGCGAATCCATGTTTGAGTGACCAAATCCATGTTTTTACAAGCGAATCCATGTTTGAGTGACCAAATCCATGTTTCACTTATCAAATCCTTATGAGAGCAAATCCATGTGAGAGCAAATCCATGTTTCACTTATCAAATCCTTATGAGAGTAAATCCATGAGAGAGCAAATCCATGTTTCACTTATCAAATCCTTATGAGAGCAAATCGATGTTTTACTTACCAAATCGATGTGAGAGGCAAATCGATATTTCACTTACCAAATCGATGTGAGAGGCAAATCGATGTTTCACTTGCCAAATCGATGTAAGAGGCAAATCGATGTTTCACTTACCAATCGATGTGAGAGTGAATCCTTATGAGAGCGAATTCTTATGAGCGCAAATCCTTATGAGAGCAAATCACATCAATAATGTCATAAAATTATATTTTTAGAAATATGATATTTATTTTTATTAGAAAACATGATATTAAAAATATTTAATATTTAATTAATCATGTAAATTATATTTAGTAGGAAAACTTGATATTAAAGGTATTTAATAATATTTAGTTAATCATTAATTTTGTTTTCACCAAATATAAGGGTTAAATAGAGTGGTTCAACAAAACTAGAGCCCATAGTACTTTATTTAAAATCAAATTATGCATAATGACTGACTAACTAACTACTAAGCATTGGTTGTCGAAACGGGTCACTTCTGAGCATCCTCCTTAGTCCCTTCCTCGTGAGTGGTAATCTCCATCAGACTCACCTGAAACACATGAAATAATAATACAGGATGAGTGATTAACGCTCAGTAGGACTTAATATCTCGTATGAACAAGTATGCTTAAATTATTAATGTCTTAGAAGGCAGGGTAACTAGAGAGCATAGTCACGTAGAGCAAGGTAACGATACAAGATAACAATAGCACTTGTACAGGAAAATAGCACAACGAGTAATGATAATGGAAATGGCCATGTAATGATATAGCACATAAAATGCACAACGTGCACCTAGTACGATAGCACTTGTATAGATAGCACTTGAATAGATAGCACTGGAATAGATAGCATTTTTGATTGTCATAGATTAAATCTTGATAGTATAATGGCACTGGATGTATGTCAACATCCTAATCATTTTAACTCCCATGAGCAAATGGCACTTTTTGGGCACTCCTCCCAAGACCAGATCGGTCCTATTGCACTGGCATAAGTCATTTTCTTATCTTAGACAATCATATAGATGGCAAATAGAGTACCAAGAATAGATGAGAACAGTAGATGAAATAGACGAGATGGTAGAGTGAAAGTGAACAAATGAGAGTACAAGGATAGTAGATGAGACAGGGACGTAATCGTAAAACCACGATAACAATGATAGTCACAGTTGCCAGCACACCGTCATGTGCCGGCAGTCTGGTAGAAGTCACCACCGCCCACTAGTCGTGCTATGAACACAGACTAGATGGTCCGGCGTGATCACAAGGTAAGAAGGAAATACACTAAGGCGGTTGGATCGTGCTGATCCCTAAGGTGTAACGGGTTTTAAGGGTACAACCACTCGTCGACAATGGACTTGCGCCAAAGCTAAGGAGACTTACGAAGGCCTTGACAAGGAGTCCCTGGTCCTGTTAGGAGTATTCCCAATGGAGAGGTGGTCCATGCCAAGAGAAAGTGTGTAACGAAACATTGTCTGTCTTGCCTCGAGTACTCGATGGCCGAGGGACGCGATAACGGTGTACAAAACATGAGATAAAATGAAGACAAGTATCATTTAATAATTAGAAAATTAAGTGAGTAATATACTTAATACTAGATACATTATTGAGTAACTAATAAGGTCTCATGGCAAACATTTATGTAAGTTGTGCAAGTGTAATTAATCATGAGAGCATGAATAGTTGTGCACATGGCTTTTAAACTCATTAATTTCATGTAAATATTACTCATTATAGTTAACAAGTCGAATTATTCATGACAGTGCTTAATTAAGGCTAAACAAGATTTAAACGGCATAAATAGCGGGGTTATATAAGCAATTTAAGGTTTTGGACCTCACAATCAGATCGCAACGTCGGCTGTTGTCGCGTTCAGTTCGCAACAGGGTAGCTGACACATTGACTGGACAAGTCGCAACGGGCTTAACCGACGCGTTCAGGTCGCGACGGGTCGATCCGACGCATTCAGGTGCCAGCCGAGACGCCAACGCGATGACGCGTATGCGCATCGCGACCAGTCGGGTGGTGCGTCCAGGTCGGGCCGACCTGCCGAGCAGGTCGCGACGCAGGGTCTCGTCTCGTTCAGAACACGACGTGACACTCTGTCGTGACGAGGTTGAGAACGCAACATATTGGACCGTCGCATTCTCAGAGCCTCGGCCCGAGCTCTAGCAGATGGTGCAGGACCCCTTTGGATTTGGTCCATGCCATCCAAACTTGACACAATGCACTTTAAAAACCCATAACAAATCGCATACACCACGAAAATCATGAAATCAGTCTTGAATGAAACTAGACATATAGATCTACCACTGGGCATGAGTAATTAGAAAATAGACTTGTATAGAGCATGCTTTAATTAGGTTACTTTTCGGTGACCTAAACATGTACAGTCATGAAAATGAATTATTGGCAATGGATGCATGGTGAAAATTGGGGAAAACATGATCATTAGAACCCTAACATGATGCAATATTATGATAAAAATTTCATGGTATGAGATCAAGTAGATTTATGGATTTAAAAACAAAATGAGGGTTCGGGTACATGGAGTTGACAGAGATTGATACCTTTAATACTCCATCATGAAGCAACGAAAATTGGGGAAACCATAGGGTTTTGATAGGGGGATCAAGATCTATCTAGGGTCGGGTTTAATTAGATTGAGCTTGAGAGATTGCCTACCTTTTGTGCTGTTATGAAACCTAGGGTTGATGACGAAGAAGAAGAGAGAACCTCCTTGCTCCAAGCCCTTCCTCTCCTTGCTCCTTGTCCTCAGCCCTCTCTCTTCGTCCTCTACACCCCAACAACGAAATGAGGCTTGGTAGATACGAATTGGGTGTTTTAGCTAGTGTAGAGTCCTAAAACCTTAAACCCTTCTCTCCTCTTCAACTCCGAATTTACATAATTATCACCCTATTTTTTAGTCATTATCTACCTAAAAGGATAGGGAAGAGGTCCATTTCGTGGCCAAGGGGTTAGGATGGGATGAGGACTCCTCCTTTGGATAAATATGGGTTAATTTAATGCTTATCTTAACCTTTTTTAATTTATTAATTAATTAGGTACGAAATTAGCTTAATTATTTCCCATCTAAAGATGGGCTCTTCACTTTTGGGCTCATTCTATTTTGTTTGGACCACTAGTATAACACATTACTAATTTAGTTTAATAGATATTAATTTAATTCTCTTACTTCAATATTCCCCCATTATTCTAATCTATATCTATATATATTACTAAAACTCAAACTTGACCCTGTCATATTAGAGCGCCACCTCAGCAATCCCTCCCACTCTCTTTCTCTCTCCTCTTACTCTCAACCGACACTCCATCTCCAGCAAAAAAATACGTTTAAAATATAAACAAAAAAAAAAACAACACCCCTCTCCACTATGCAGTTCCACTCCCTTTCTCTCTCCTCTCACCCACTCTCTCTGCCTCTCAACCGCCACTCCATCTCCAGCAAAAAGATACGTTTAAAATAAAACCAAACACCCCTCCGCCATATCATATTTTTCTACAATTATCAACTACGCAATAGTGTGTTTGGCCAATAACAGATCACCATTATACATAATTTTTTAATAATTTTTTTTAAATATATATATATTATATACATTGAAAACATACGTTACATAATTATATTTTTAAAATAATTTTTAAAACTACTAAGCAGAAAAAATGAATCGTTGTCTACTGTAGCGCTACTGTAGCTACTGTAGCGCCAATAGTAGCGCTACAGTACTGATCTCAAATATTTGAAGAAGAAAAAAATATTTCCCCACCCCTCTCTTCCTCTACAGCCGTCGGCGAAAAAAAAGCTCTCTCCGCCATGCCTCACTCTGTGAACGTGGAAGATGGCTCTCTCAACCCACAATCCTTCCATACTTCAAAAAAACAACCGTAATGAGTCAGTTTCACCACCTTTTCTTCCTTACTCCGTGCCCTGCTGTTCGCTCGCCTGCTGTCGTTCCTGTCTGTGTTTGCCCACTGTCATCGGTTCCCGCCGTGTTGTTGGTCCATGGATAATTAAGTTTTCCATTTCTGCTTTCTTCGTCGACTACTCTGCAGTTCTATTTTCTGCAACAGGTAGGTTGTCATGTCCTAACACAGAATCTTTGCCTTTATCTTCATGTCCTTTTCTATAATAATTCTCTTACTTTGTTTTCTTTTTTTCATCTCCTTTTCCACCAGAAGCACCACACTTTCTACTTCTGCAGCGACAGGTGAAGCCACATTCATCTTCCTAGAACTATACAAGTAAGTCTATCGTTTGTCTTTCTCTTCATGTTCTTTTTCTAATAATTCTCTTACTTTGTCTTTATGTTCATCTCCTTTTCCAACCAGAAGCACCACACTTTCTACTACTCATTCACCTATTGTGCGGACGGCCAGTGCTATTTCCACAGCAACACGTGAGCCACTTATATCTTCCTACAAGTATGTTATTCACCATAAACCCTCAAATACTCTCATCATGACTTCTTTAGTTAATATTTTTTCCTATATCTCATTGTTAATACTCCCTTTGACACCGTTGAAAATCTCAATTTGGAACAAAGTTACTGCTATCAAATGGTGAAGAATGGGGATTTGATGAGCATAGAATATGAGGTCATTTGATGCTGTCCGTATGAAGTTTAGAAGGCTTCTTTTAGCAACTTAATTGAGCTTTTCACCCTCCATTAGAATTAGAATCGGGTGATTTTTAGAAGACATCCTTCACAGCACTCTCCTTCTTCCGCGACTGAAAATACCCCGAGAAGGGTTTGGCGTGAATCCCTGACTTGAAGGCCTCCCCGCCATCGCCCTTGCTTCTGTCAGTTCTTCCTCCCTCTGGTGGAGGTCCTTCCCTGTGCAGCTCTGCCTTCTCCCTTCTCCAGTAAAGCCCGCCAACGCCTGTTCTCCAACCCGCCGCCCTGCCTCTCTCCCTCTCCAGCCCCCACGTCGTCCGCGAGCGGCGACCCTCCGTACTGCGAGAACCACCCCTCCCGTGCCGTTAGCCGCATCCGGTCACCGTGTCTGTTAAGTTTATTCTGTGTTTATTCTGTGTTTAAATGCTTCCATTTTGGCAGGCCGTGCGTTTTGACAGGCCATGTTTGAGCGGCCCTCTTGTCCCGGTCATGCGTACATAGGAGAGTGTGGGGGAGCATTTAATGTTGGGCATTTAATGCTCCCGTTACCAAGGCTACCACGATCACCCTTTATGTGGGTTGTGCGTTTTTGGCCAATTATGGCTTCTGTTCTGTGTTTTTAAATAGGAGAAAGATATCAAAAAAAGTTGTACGGTTTTTGCAGCACGAATCCTCCTGTTCAAGTGTGTGTGTGGTTTTTTTCTACATTTGGTAACAGAGCTTCGTTGGTGATCTGAGGCAAGATGTCAGCCCCACACGGCGATCACTCTCTGACGCCGACAAGGGAAGATCGACGTGGATCTCCGTCTCCTCCTCCGCGCCGACAGCGGCACCGTGACACTGGTGGCCGCGAGATC